>JAGSMP010000245.1:600000-1013502 GCA_029286625.1 Parnassius orleans | reverse complement strand
AACAAGTAAAATTTATAAACAATATTCGTATTCCTTATTCTTTATAAGTCTCTAAGAGTCCACTGATATATACACTTCACAACAATTTTAGGTGTTTCATTATATACATAGATCATCGATGTCAATAATATTATACATATTTTTCATAGAATAAAAGTGACAAATGACCACACAGTCCACCTGATGGTCAGTGAATGCTGAGAACCATAGACATCAAAATCTATCCTCCATTAAGAATCAAAATGTAGATGCGTTGTCACCCAGGTCTAAGATGGAATACTTCGCTTACAGCAAAATGGATTTTCGGTTCTCTATACTCACCATACGAAATACAGCAACATTGAGCTGCTATTTTACGCTGGTATTCTGTGGGAGCGTGGTCCCTCCCCGGTTGAGCCGACCAATTCGTGCTGCAACTATTTAGCTGAAGCATTGCTCTACCACGTATAAAGGTAATATAGAATAATAATTTTTATTAACTTTCTCTCTTCTCAACTTAGCTGCTCTTACCATCTTTACTCTGATGACCTGCAAATATATGTTCAAGCAGACGTCAACTCTTTGTGTGACGCTATTGCCAGACTCAATATGGATTTAACGAATCTCCACAGTTGGTCTTCTGAAAAACTTGGCGAATTTTTTGAGTCAACGAAAAATTGATAAATTAAATGGCCTTCGATTATCTTAGTAACATAATATAATTAATTTATTTCAACATGTTCTACGTTCACGGTATTGAGAGACCAACACTTTTCTCTTCTAACAGTCCAGCTGATGGTAGTACTGCAGTACAAAATACTACTGAGGACTAAAATGGAATGTCTCACTGCCTGTAATTAAACTGGTTCTCTATACCCTTCAAGCCGGAATACAGCATGGGGTGCACTCCTACTAGACAAAAATAGGTAAAAGGCGTTACTAACTCAGACGGACGCCTGCTAGGAGACAGAAATATGTAAGAAGATGCTACAATGAAAAATGACTTTCAATAAGTATTATGTAATGTAATCTATATTGAATAAAAATGATTCTATTCTATTCTACTCTATTCTATTCTACTGTATTCTACTATATTCTACTCTATTCTACTCTATTCTACTTTATTCTATTCTATTCTATTATATCCTATTCTATTCTATTCCACCAGTCCAGACGGAGACAGAAATAGGTAAGTAGGTGGTACGAACCCAAATAGACTCCTAGGCCTTAAATAGGCTTACTACTTAGTAAGACACTTTAAATGAGAAGTTGCAAGCTTCCATCGAAAAGAAATGTACGAAAATTGCCGTTTAACTTCATTTCCGGCGCTGAGAGCCGCGAATTCGAATAGAATGGAATAGAATAGAATAATTTTTATTCAATATAGATTATTACATAATACTTATTGAAAATTTTTTGTATTGGTAATTTTTTTTATTTACCACTGGTTCGGAAAATACCTCTGTCCTGGGAAGAACCAACAAGAAACCCAGCGGGATTTTTTTAAACATATTTCACTTTACAATAATTTTGTTTTTTTGTTTGTACAAATTTTAAATGAGTTTCCATAGAACCAGCATGGTGGCGATCACCTCATTCCCAGGGGTTTTTTTCACTTATGTATTCTTTGATATTATAATAACCCTTTTTGTACAATTTTTCTTTAATAAAACATTTAAACTTATTTATTGACAAATTTTGTACATTTTCTGGGATTTTGTTGTTTGTTGTGCGTATACATTGCCCATAAATGAATTACTAATTCTGTGGAGTCTAGTAACTGGTATTACAAGCTTATGTTTGTTCCTAGTGTTTAATTTCATTAATATATTGCGATGCCAAAGATAATATGTTTATTTCTTTAAATTTTTCTCTAAGGGACTCATTACAATTTAAGTTAGAAGTCGCCCAAAGCTCTCTTTTGCAAAACAAATATAGCTTCGATATCAGTCGCATTACCCCATAGTAAAATTCCATAAGACATCACGCTATTAAAGTAACTAAAATAAGCTATCTCAACATTGGTGAGACTTCTAATCTTTGATACAGCATATGCTGCAGAACTAAGTCTGCTTGCTAATTTAGATATATGGGGGTCCATTGAAGCTTCGCGTCAATAGTAATACCAAGAAAAGAAATATTTAATCCCGCAAGGATTAAATATTTGTATAGCCTACAAATAATTGCTGAATGTTTGTCCTTGCGCAATTTATGTTTATTAACTACCTCCACAATACAAGAGAAAATCCTAGAGTGAGTGATAAAGTTTAATAAAAATGCAAGGCTCCATGGCGCAATGGCAGCTTAGCATTGAGTATCGACGGTGAGGTCGAAGCCGTGGGTTCAATTCCGAAACCGCACGAAACAAGAATTTGTGTAACCTACAAATAATTGTTCCGGTTTTGATGTTTGTCCTTGTGCAATTAATGTATGTAAACTGCCCCCACGATACAGGATAAAATCATAAAAAAAGAAAGAACAAAATGATGTTTAATAATCAATAAAGTTTTCTATTTTGTTTTTATGAACAGCATAATATTATGTTTTTCAAGTTATTGTTGATATTGTATTTAGAAGAGCTTGATAGTAGAGATATTACTCATTAATTAATCTATACCTATTAACTTCAAGTGGTGATGTTAATAATCAGAATAAAATTGATATTCACAAGAGTATTAGACAACTACGAGTATTTGCATGCTATATATACGTTAATCTTTAAATATTTACTTTCGCTATCGTAATTGAATACACGTTTAGCAGACACGTGTGTACGTACGTGTGGTATATATTAAGTTTTCCTGTCGGCGAAGATTATCTTGGCTCTTTCCATATATTGTTGGTATTCAATTTGCGTCTGTAAGTTAATTTTAGCTATTTTATGTCTGCTGCACGAATAGGTCGGTTCAACCTGGGAAGGACCACGTTCTTACAGAACCAACGTAAAATAGTAGCTTAATGCTAATGTGTTTCGTATGGTGAGTGTAGGGAACCGGAGACCTCTTTTTTCTGGAAACGAGGCATTGTGTTTTGTTACATTTCTCGGAAGAGAGATATGTTCAGCAAACACGTTTTCGGAATTGTTACCACTTACGACTGCAAATGAATTTTTTGAACATTTGTTGTGTAATAAACATACTGGCTGATAAGAAACTGCACGTTAAAGTTAAAATGTATTAGGGTAAAAAGAAGTAAAAAAAAAAAAGGTACGACTAACGCTATAATTTGGGTGCACGCCAGGATAATATTTCTAATATCGTTTTCAAATAAAACAAATTAAAATATAACATTTGTGAAACGCTGTATTTTTAGGAATTTACATCAGCCCATCGATTTCAAGTTATATTTCAAGTCTTAAAACTCAAGTTTTCAAGTCTTCTCATAAGTGTTATAAATGTATAAATGTAATCAGGAATAATGAGAAGAGTTGCTTCTCATGTTGATTCACAAACAAATTGGCCGTATGAATTAAATTCTTATTCTTTGAACATTTTCTATTCGCTAGATTTTTCATAAGCAGTTCTACCGAAAACTATCAATCGCAGCCACCGTGAAAGGAATGTCGGTCAGCCGGCGAGTGTGTTATATTGAAGCTTATTTGCAGATGTCTTTAACTCGTAGTTATTTGATTAGAATCTCTGATCAACAAAGAAAGATAGACAGGACATTACGTGCATACACCTATACGTGGTAGAGCCACGCTGCAGCTTTAATATAGTATATGCAGGACGAATGGATTACTCTAAATTTTTAAGCGTTTGTGTGACCTTTTGACATTTATTTTATTATTATTTGGACATTTTTACACTATATTAAAGCAACTAACATTCATCAAATGGAAATAAAAAAAAATTAAAATTGTGTTATAAATATTTATTTAAAATTCGCTCTCCTAATATCCGGATAAGGCAGAATGTAATGGAATTAATCTTATATGTTATGCCGACGCATCTGAATTGTGATTCTTAATCGAGGATAGATGTAAATGTCTATAGGCCACAACATTCACTTACCATCAGTTGAACTGTGTGCTCGTTTGTAACCATTATACTGTAAAAGTAACATTTATGTGACGCCAAAACCATGCTTGACTTATTGTAAGAACATGCACTCACACTTTAAAATTTTTTACAAACTAAAACATATTTCAGATGTATAAATGTGCGCGCAGCGGTAACCATATACCGGCTCTTGAAGAAAGAAAAAAGGAAGATGTATGCTTGAGTCCGTGTTAATAAATTGAGCATGGATTTGACGTCACTTGAAATGTACGTAGTGCTCTGTCTGTCTTTCTTTACTGGTCTGATATTAGGATACTTTTATCCTAATATCTGTTTATTTTTTATTACAGCCGTCTCCCCACTGCGGAACATAGGCATTTCCCAAGGAATGTCACAAAGCCCGGTCCTGAGACACCTGCATCAATTGACTTCCTGCATCTCTTACCAGTTCGTTACACCATCTAGTGGGGGACTGCCCTGCACTTCGCTTACTGTTAGTACGAGGTGCGGCAGCTTCTGATGTTGCACAGATGGGCCAGCTCGATCCGGGGAAATACAATGATCTCACAGAATACCAGCGTGAAGTAGAATCGTCTGATAATTACAGGAGGTTGGAGGCCCAATTAAATCAACATGGTAGCGGAATTAAATGAGATACTACCTCAGGAGCACCAGCACCCCTAGTAATGGAGAATCACGCGCAGAGCATCCACGACCAAGCTACTCCACTCCTCCTGAGCGTGGGTGCTTAGGCTTCCTCACATGTTCTGGGAGTGGCGAAATTCCGCTCAACACAAAAACTGCTTGGAGCAGGCTGAGCAACCCGTGCCACGCTATCCGTGAATATCTGCAACATCACTGGAACCTAAACGCTGTCCACTACCATCTGAAGACGGAGAAGCTGGCCTTGCTCTTTCTGACCAAAACGTAGGTGGCCTCTCCGGATGATATTTCATATATTTCCTACCAGGAGTACACATTAAAAAACTACTTTGTGCCTTGGGCTGGAGTTTGCTGTTATACGTCAGGGAGGACATCTCTTCTTGACGCTGGTCTGGAAGGTTCAGACCTGTCCATACTTTGGCTACGCGTAGACAGCGACAACCATCTCCGCGTCTACGAGTCCCGATAAATTGTGCAATTGGATCACCAGTATTCTTGCAGACCGGAGCATCAAAGGTCGTAGTAGACGGTGCATGCTCCGATTACAAGCCTATCAAAGCTGGTGTTCCACATGGCTGCGTGGTATCACCTGCCCTGTTCCTTCTGCAAATTGTGTTGGCGAATTATTATAAATATTAAATAATAGTTAATTTTTCTATATAAAATATCTAAGATGCAATATTTTGAACAATCGTCTAAACATATCTTAGAATCCATATTTTGAACAATTAAAATGCATTAATAAGCATAAAGTACATTCATTTCGAACATTAAGTGTTATAGTAAAGTAAAAACTTCATATTGTACATAAAAAAAATCATTAAATTTACTAAAACTCTGCTTTATATATTCAAAAGATAGAAAAGTAATAGAAATACAAGTTGATTATGTTATAATAATAAAGATGAATAGCATTTATAAGTTTATATTATGTTGGGAAACGGGTCAAAATATTTCCAAGTAAAAAAGCATAAACGTGCAATTCTAGAGCGTGTTCATGTAATTCTTGAATTTTATTTTGTTAAAATCTTAAAAACTACTGCTCCAAATTTGAAAATAAGTTTCTGCGTAATGAATTAAGGTATAGAACCTCCATACAAAATTTGAACGAACCAAATCCAAGAGGCTTGATTTTTCTTATACATTTTATAAGAGATCTGCCGGAGACGCATACCTGCAGTCAGATATATACATATATGAGGTGGTCGGACACGGCCATATTAAGTACATATGACAGTAAATTCAATGATACAAAAGCAATAATATAGAAGGTCTCTGAGATGCATAAGCACTATAATAGCAGAGTTGGGGCTTGAAGTCCCATTTATAAAAAACATATGAAAATAAGATCTATGAAATAAAGCAAACATGTGGAAGGTTTTTAATATGTAAAAGCATTATATTGATAAAAATGGGACTTGAAAAAGATTATTATAGTGTCGTAGACTGATTCACCGTGACCGAAATCGCGGTAAACGTGTACTCGATAACCAATATGATCTAGGCATATCATTTTAGTGCCGGTGATGAGCAGGTTTGTTGTAGCAAAACGGCTTGCCAATGGATATCGTGCACCAATACCGATTGTGGGCGGCGTCTTACCGCATAGCGTTGTGATACGTCGGCTATCTTTTGGATCAGAGATAGTGTGTTTGGTAGTACTTTTAAGTGCAACAAGCATACTCAACTCCATGTCTTAGTGCAATAGCCCAGACATGGATATATGGTTACTGGCGTCTTAGTAGCGTGTTACTATTGATACGTTGGTGCTATTTTTAGTTAACAACATTTACAATTTTGTTGCCAAAGTCGATATTTGTCATGTGAGTGTGTTATGAGAGAGTGCCATCCATATGACAGTTGCACTGAATGCCTATGTTCCGCAGTGGGGAGACGGCTGTAATAAAAAATAAACAGATATTAGGATAAAAGTATCCTAATATCAGACCAGTAAAGAAAGATAGACAGAGCACTACGTACATTTCAAGTGACGTCAAATCCATGCTCAATTTATTAACACGGACTCAAGCATACATCTTCCTTTTTTCTTTCTTCAAGAGCCGGTATATGGTTACCGCTGCGCGCACATTTATGCATCTGAAATATGTTTTAGTTTGTAAAAGATTTTAAATGCATATGCGTGCGTAAGTGCATGTTCTTACAATAAATCAAGCATGGTTTTAGCGTCACATAAATGTTACTTTTATAGTATAATGGTTACAAACGAGCACACAGTTCAACTGATGGTAAGTGAATGTTGTGGCCTATAGACATCTACATCTATCCTCGATTAAAAATCAAAATTGAGATGCGTCGGCATAACATATAAGATTAATTCCATTACGTTCTGCCTTATCCGGATATTAGGAGAGCGAATTTTAAATAAATATTTATAACACAATTTTAAATTATTTTTTTTATTTCCATTTGATGAATGTTAGTTGCTTCAATATAGTGTAAAAATGTCCAAATAATAATAAAATAAATGTCAAAAGGTCACACAAACGCTTAAAAATTTAGAGTAATCCATTCGTCCTGCATATACTATATTAAAGCTGCAGCGTGGCTCTACCACGTATAGGTGTATGCACGTAATGTCCTGTCTATCTTTCTTTGTTGATCTGAGATTCTAATCAAATAACTACGAGTTAAAGACATCTGCAAATAAGCTTCAATATAACACACTCGCCGGCTGACCGACATTCCTTTCACGGTGGCTGCGATTGATAGTTTTCGGTAGAACTGCTTATGAAAAATCTAGCGAATAGAAAATGTTCAAAGAATAAGAATTTAATTCATACGGCCAATTTGTTTGTGAATCAAAATGAGAAGCAACTCTTCTCATTATTCCTGATTACATTTATACATTTATAACACTCATGAGAAGACTTGAAAACTTGAGTTTTAAGACTTGAAATATAATTTGAAATCGATGGGATTTCTCAGCAAGATCTCTTATTGAATTGATAATATAACTTTGCGTAGTTATATCATCAATGATGTGTAGGAATGTGTATACATTTTAAAATTATTGGTAAGGTTTATTACATTTTGTTGTACACGTGAGTAGCATGTTTTACTAAATAGTGATTTTTTGATTATCTTTGTACCATGTGTGTAATTCTTTGAATCAAACAATTTCATGGATTATATTTTTAAACAAAGACACTAAACTTTTGCATGCTTTTCTCAATAAATCAAGGTGAAAATACGTCTTGAAAATACCGCGGCATTAGGTGCTAAATATTTCAGCCAATTCCTAATTCCTAATAACGCGGAATAGCGATTTCAGATACTTCATTTCTTTTTTAATTTTCAGGGTTGTTTTTATGGTAAAGCCCTTCCCGCTTTGGGTTTGACAATTTAAAAAGACAATGAATACTAAAATCTATTTCCGAGGTATACTTTTGCGTTTCATTCACTAATTATAGTATGTCAAAAGTGATCTATTTAGGTATTTTGTTAATTATTTGTATGGTAGTTTTACGTGGTAGAGCCATTCTGCAGCTATATTGTAGTTGCAGTACGAATGGGTCGGCTCGACCAGGGTAGGACCATGCTCTCACAGAATACCAGCGTAAAATAGCAGATTAATGATACTGTGTTTCATATGGTGAGTGTAGAGTACCGGATACCCTTTTTACTGGGAATGAGGCATTCCGTCTCAGTCCTCAGGGGTGAAAACCCATTTTGATACTTAATTGAGGATAAATGTTGATGTCTATGGGCCACAGCATCCACTTACCATCAGGTGGACTGTGTGCTCGTTTGTCACCCTTATTCTATAAACAAATAGGACTTTATTTCATAATTATGAAATGTTTATCTTGAATGTGAGAATGGATGCTTATTACGCAATAAATCCATATATCCCCACAAATTTTCATATACCTACATAATAGTGCAAAGGTGATACTTCTGGGAAATTTGCTCTCGCTGTAGGTTTTGTGACAAAAAATCAAAATTGGTCAACAACAGCTTGTTAATTAATTAATTGCATTATAAAATAAAATTTATTTGTCAGGCTTATATCCATTTTTTTTCATTTTAATATATTTGGTTGTAGGATAATGAGCACCATGTTATTCTTCCTACCTTTTTCCTTTGCATTTTGTACACTCGGAATTAAGAACCAAATACATCGGAATAAGGATTTTTACATCGGAATAAGGTGCCTCCGACTTATTTTCGTATTTAATTAATTTAGAATACAAATCAAGATCTAATAGCCAAACCTATTGTTTATTTCAAGAGTAAAAGCAATTATGGTTCTGATAAAAACAGCCAAACCTTCAAAACAGTGCAATAAATGCTTTATTTTTGATCTCTTTTCAAGTTTTAGTGGAGTTCTAGTAGAGGGATCACTAGCCTAATGTAGGGAGGCGAAATTCAGGCGCTGTTTCTACAGGCTCGCAGACAGCCAGCTAACGGTGGAAGCCGGTGATATGCACGCAATTGGTTGAAAACCGTATTATAGTATCCACTAAAATCATTCATTCATACATACATACATATCTATGCATACATACAGGACGGGCCATCTAACGTTTGGAATTGGAACTATAGGTTATTTTGAGGTTGGAAGGTTTGATGACATTTCAGATGTGATAGAAGTTTTATGTTTGACATTTATGAAATGGGTCGCTTTTTGCTTAAACAAAGTTGGGAAATATTAAAAACTTATTTCCAAAGTGGTGAGTCTTATACTCAAACTGTAAGAAATTTACGAAAAATATGTGACAAAAAGGATGTGCCAAAAACGCAGTTTGATGAAACGCAGTTTGAAAACACGCAGTTTGATGAATTGATCCACAATTTGTGAAGCGAGTTCATGAAACTGGATCGTTGTTGGATAAATCAACCCGTGTACGTAGGTACTCGTCCAGTGCGCCCAACCGAAAACATCGCTGCTGTTGCTCAGAGTGCGAGTGAACAACCATCAACATGAACTCGTTATCGTTCTCAAGTATTGAACATTTTACGCACTTCTTTGAGAAGAATTTTGCATAAAGGTCTCGGTATGAATGTGTACAATGTTCAATTAGTGCAAGGGCTGAAGCTGCATGACCATCCGATGCGTTTTCGTTTGCTCAATGGGCCGAAGACTGCTTGATCGAAAATGAGTATTTTTACCGAAATATCAGGTTTTCAGATGAAGCTCATTTCCAACTCGGAGGATACGTCAATAAGCAAAACTGTCATAACTTGGGCTGAGAAAATCCACATGTCATCGTGGAGAAACCAATGCATTCATAACAAGTGACTGTCAGGTGCGGATTTTGGTCTGGCGGCATTATTGGCATCTTCAAAAATGAGCAAGGAAACGCCGTAACAGTGAATGGCGATCGCTACAGCGCCATGCTAAGTAATTTTTTGTTTTCCAAAATCGAAGAGGATGATATAGACGACATTTCGTTCAAACAGGACGGCGCAACGGGCCACACAGCCAACGTAACAATCGATCTTTTGCGCACACTTTTCGAAAATCGCATAATCAGCCGAAATGCTCATGTTAATTGGCCACCTCGAAGCTGCGATTTGACTTCGTTGGACTTTTTTTTTGTGGCGAGCCGACAAGGACAAGTGATACGCTAACCATTCAGAGACGATTGACGACTTGAAACATGAAATCGAAGTTGCCATTGACGATATAGAGGCCCAAACAATCGAAAATGTACTCATAACATATGTTAAATTATAAAATGTATGAGAAAAAATATTCATTATTTTTTTTATAGCCGATTCAAATTTCAAATCTTAAATGGCACATCCCTTACATACATACATACATCGATACATGCATACTCTTATATGTCTATATCTGTTTAGCCTAATGGTTGACTGGGAGAGAATCCTATGGCATTAAGTCCGCTATATGTACTAGTTTGCGTATTAAAGTGTAAATAAACAAATAAATAATAATACATACTACAGGTCAAACTAATAAAAGCGTGTTAAAAAAACACATGAAACATTGCCATTGTCAGTCTTAAAGTACGATCAATATCAAGTTTAAAGAGTTGATCTCTTTCTATTGTTATATTCAATCTGTCTCTTTTTCTTTTTACCATTACTATGTCATAAAGTCGATCCTTTCAGATTTAATCAGTGAGATACATAAAAGTATCGGGTTTAAAAAGAAAACATTCTGATTTTATAGGTTCGTAAAATGTAAGACGATGCCTTGCAAAAAAGGAAACAATAATGAGCACAAAAATGATGAATACTACGTTAATGCTGCTTTTTAAAGTCTGAATATAGAACATATTTATTTTCCCCGCGTTGCTGTCTTTTATATAGGTATAGTCAGTAATTAACATATTATACGGGGAAGTTTGAAACTAGCGCCTATTACCGAGACTATTTCAGAGTCCAAGGTAAGGTGATATGAACATATTATGCGGAGACCCGATTATCATGTAGTGAGTGTCTTTCCATGCCTACACAAAAGAAAGGAATCGGAAGACCGCTAACGACCTGGATGGTTAATATCCTTTGAAACATTAAGGTGTTGGGGTTTGTCTGTTGACGATGATTTTCAGAGGAGCAAATAGCGTCTCAGTATTGGGAAAGCGTAATTGGAAGAGGCGAGGACGAAGAAGAAGCTGTCTTTTTTATAGAAATACAAACAAATCCGTTACCAGTAAAACGGCATCTCCGGTTCATGTCACTCACCATACGAAACATTCAAGCAGCGTTGCGATGGTATTCTTATAAAGCGTGGTCCCTCGCCAGTCAAGCTGACCCTTTCGTGATGCAGCTGTATATTACACTGCAGCATGGCACTACCGAAGCCAATAGTTCAAAGTCAATTATTATTATTTTTAGTTACCAGTGATGTTATATGGATCTGAGACGTGATCCTTCACTGATTTAAAAGACTACGAATCAGTAGGCTAAAATAGAATATTTATTAATATTCTCTAAATATTTTTTATTTTATAATTTATATATTTTTCCGGGTGCCAATCACAGATGACGGCGGTAGTCACTTACCATCAGGTGAGGTACATAATCGTTTGCCCCTTTTTCTAAAAAAATAAAAGAGTTCTTGAGTTATTATTATAAGGTTTAGATGTCTTTTTTGTATAGAATAAGGGTGACAAACGAAAACACAGTCCGCCTGATGGCAAGTGGTTACTGTGGCCCATAGACATCTTCGTTTGCGAATTAAAATGCAGATGCGTTATCAGCCGTGAGGACTAAGATAGAATGCCTCTTTTCCAATAAAAAGGGTCTCCGGTTCTGTACACTCACCATACGAAACACAGCAGTATTAAGCTGTTATTTTACGCTGGTATTCTGTGAGAGCGTGGTCCTTCCCCGGTCGAGCTGACCCATTCGTGCTACAACTATACTATTAATATAGCTGCAGCATAGCTCTACCACGTATAAAATTTTTGGCGTATCACACACTGCATTGAAGGGTACCTCTTTACGATCTAAGAGATCGTTTACTTGAATAAAAAAAAAAACATTTTGCCATCGACCTTAAAAGGTAGTTAAATCCTTCAAAACTAAACTCTGTCCCACGGCATAGATTATAGTAATCGTCAAGGAAGTCAATGTGATGGTTATTTAAAACAATACTGTAATTATTTTACATTTTTATTAAGACCAGTATATTTACAAAATACCCTATTCTTCCTATAAATGTTGTGTAAAAAGTAAGCATGTAACTGCGAAGTTCAAAAATATATTCATTTTATGTAAAAGTGGTTAATTGCCACGTGAAATTGAAAATAAGTTTTATTGCTTCTGGTGAGGATTGCATTTAAATTGCTAGCGTGCTGTGAAATTAATACATACAAATAAAATTGAAGTGTCTATCTTTAAAACTGAAATAACTGGCTTCAATAAAGGTCAGGGGGTTATTTGCATGATATTAAGACATAAATTACCATTATTGAAATTTTTGTCTGTCTGTTTGTCTGTTAGACCTAAACCGATTGTGATAAAACTTTACGAACGGATACAGAACAATTCTAGGATTAACCTATGTATATTTTATCGGAAAAACTTGGAATTTTTTGGCATTGCACCCGCATTGGGGTAGAGCGGCAGACACTTTCTTGCCCTAAACCCTCTCAGAGATGAGAGTAGGCCTGTGGCCAGCAGTGCGACGTATATAGGCTGTAACTTTAACTTTAACTTTTCAATTGAAAACTTAATGAAAACTTATTCCGATATTACAGACAGACACTTCAATTTCATTTAAACGTATGTATGCATAGATTTCTATATATAACACAAACGGAGTGCTCAGTGCAACTAGGTATATACATAGGTACTGAACATCATCGTTGTGGTTAACTCCGCAACGTCATGCCGAGTGCGGACCATTTCATTTGGCACGTCATGGCTTGTATACTATAAGGCTTAATAAAAATATTTTCAAGTATTATTTTTTTACGCATTTTCTCGAGTATATTCGTGAAACTTACAACTATCATTACAGGATTACCTAATGCGATAGTGTAGCTGTCTAACTGATTTGTATTCATGCTTTAATTTTTGTAACAAATTACAAACAATGCTGTCTTTGTGAATTCACTCAGAGTACAACAGAACAGGTCCGTCTCGCTAGCTATTAAGTTGAGCGTATGGAGTGCGCGCGTCAGAGGTGCCTTACCCAGAAGGTTGGTCCGACCGCGCGGCTCCACCAACAGTCGCGGCTGCCGTCGGCGCCACACATACCTCTCAGGAACACATAGGTTTAATTGCCCTAACATTTCAGCGTTATGCAATTTTCCTCTGAGTATTTTAAAAATATACGAGGTGAGCGCAAGTTCCCTTCTAACTCTTAGTTCATTATATCCTACCATACCTAAGATAAACAAAGTTGGATACATTAAAGGATAAAATGGGTATACACCATAATAACGCATATATAAATATCTAATAAATTTATTCTGTACTCGCTCTAGCATGAGACTATACTTAGTTTCATGCGGAGCCCAGATGACTGCATTACATTCAAGTTGACTGTACCAATGTATTATACAAGGCGATAATCGCTTTTATGTTTGTGAATCCTCGGACCGTACGAAGCATAAATCCTAGATTTCTATGTTTTTTACAGATGTTTATAATGTGATCATGAAAAGTAAGCTCTGTGTTAAAAGTTACCCTAAATCTTTAACTTCTCTGACCCTTGTCATCGGCAGCCCGTCAATGTGATAGTTATGTAAAATAGAAGGCGCGAGAAAACTAATTAACACACACTTAGAGCTGTTAAATTGCAAAAGATTGTCTTTGCTCCAACTCACAACCCTGTCTATGTCTCTTTGTAGTATAGCACAGTCATTCCCATTTTTTATTGCAAGAGACAATTTAAGGTCGTCAGCAAACAATAAACACCTAGCGTCTTTCACCACTTCTGGTAGGTCGTTTATCATCAGCAAGAATTCCAAAGGGCCAAGGTTACTGCCCTGACTTACCTCGGACCACGTGAAATATGGTCTGACTTATGTCCCTCATATTCCACATATTGCTGCCTATCGGACATGTAACTTGCAAAAAAGTGCAGTAAATGTGGGGTAAAACCAAAAACTGCTAGCTTTTTAAGCAACACGTTATGATCTACTAGGTCAAATGCTTTTTTAAAGTCAAAATAGGCTGCATCCGTCTGTAACCCCTTGTCTCCACTCGGTACCAGATGAGCCATCTGACAGAGAAGGTTACTGGTTGTACTCCTTCCTGGTCGAAACCCGTGTTGAGCGTCTGAGAGTTGTGCGCTCACATGATGAAATATTGTCTTATGAATAGCAGCTTCAAAAACTTTTGCCGACGAAGACAACACTGCAACAGGCCTGTACCCATCCACTGATTCTGCTGAACCTCCCTTTGGAACCGGAACAACGCGGGTTACTTTCCACCTCTCCGGGAACACAGCCGCCTTAAGGCATTTGTTATATATATGCAATAGTGGCTTGGCTAGTACTGACCTACAATCCTTAAATATATAAGGCGGAATGCCGTCAGGTCCTGCAGACCGTTTGGGCTTAAGTTCTTTAAGCGCACGACATACGTCTACCAACTGTAATTGGTCCAAGTGCACCCGCGCCGCTCCATTTCCGCTACCTTCTCCTACTATAGCGGAGCTCACATCCAACTCCGGCCGCTCTGAACTATAAACAGAATAAAAATACTCTGCGAACTCGTCAACACACTGCTGACCAGACAACGCTTCCCCGTCTTTCAAAATCAATTGTGGACTCCTCTTACGTCTTTTGTATTTAACAAAATTCCAAAAAGATTTTGGATCTTTCAACATTTGATTTTGAACACGTTGTTGATATTGTTCCTGTGCGAGTCCTACACCGAGCAAACGCGTCATAATCAGTCCTCGATCTACTGGCCTTGTACCGTTTATGCAGCAAAGCCTTTAATTTTATGTTGCGAATTATTTCAACAGTGTACCACCGGTAAATGTACCTTGAGTTTACACGACTTTGCTTTTTTTTCGGAACGCAGTCATCTATAGCAGAATTGATAATTTTATAAAAATATTCTAAGCTCATTTCCGAGTCTAACTCATATAAAGGTGTCCAATCTGCGGCCGCAATTAAGGAATATAATGACAAAAAGTCGGCTTTATTAAAGTTCCAACCTAGTGGTGCGTATGTGTTAATTTCTGGTGCAGCTGAGCCTGCTGAGTCGGAGTGCCGGCGCAGGCGCGTATTTGTACTTACCGAGATCTCGAGCGGTGGGTGGTACGCGTCCACAGGCACGAGCGGCACCTCCGCCACGCGCACACTCACACTCCCTTTCTTTGCCAATGTACTCAACACCAGATCTAACTGACGATCGTTGCAGTTACCTACTCTATTACTCTGAGTAAATCCACAAAAAGTTTCAAAGTATTCATAATAATTACTTACGGCTGTAGAACACGAATACAAATTAAAGTCCCCTAAAACCAATAATTTACCGTACTTATCATAAAATTGTTCAATAATGTTAAATAACAGAAAATATTCATTATCACTGCTACCAGGCGGAATATATACAACACAAAGCAAGAATAAATATCTGTTACGTGTGCGTACCGTAGCACAAACCAGTTCAAACACCTGTTTATCGACGTTGACATTACTCGGTAATAATACTCGTCGCAGTTCATAACGCGGTGTGGCCACGAGACACACGCCGCCTTGTTTACGTCCATCCGCTCGGTCACATCGTGTAATGGTGTATCCAGGTGGTATTATTTCTGCGTCATGGATGGATTCATTGCAACCTGTTTCCGTGATGGCAAACAGGTCTTCAGCTGCGGTCAAAATATTTGTGTAGAACTCTTTTAACTTTGTACGGAGCCCACGCACATTTTGATACAATATCTCCACGGATTTATTGAGGGTTTTTTGGTTTGATGGTTGGTCTACGAAACCACACCCATTCCGAGAATTCTATATTTACTGCCCAGTTTTCTGGCTGACACAACTTATTATATTTGCTTTCCGGGACTCCTATAATAAAGGAGGCATAATCTCTTTCTGTCTTGTGTTTTATTTTTTCTACCTTAACTGGTACTTCTTCTCCATAAATTTTTTTAACATATTTTTCTATATTTTCTACGGTTGTTTCCTTTTGCAATCGCCATACATGTAAATATTTTTTCCTTTCTGTTCCCTGAATATCAATTGTACTTGTGTTTCCACCTTTTTTGACTTCAGTGTTTGAAAATCGGTTTTTCTTCCTATTTACAGTAGTCCATTTTTCTTCCTTTTCTGGTTCTACCTTTTCCTTTTCTGTACTATCAATTTTCCTTAAACTCCTCTCATTATTTAATTCTTGTAACTTTTCCTCATTCGAAACTTTCTTCGCCGATTTCATGGCCACACTTTCTTTTGCTGGTACGTTATTTCTAATTACTTGCGCTTTTTCTTTAACAATTTTTGCAAAAGACTGAGACGGTCCTTTAGATCCTTGATCTGACTGATTACATCTTTTGTCTTCACTTCTAATATTGAGTTTTGCTTCTAGATTCTCATTTTTTCAATAAGATTTTAATTTTGTTTCTAACATATCCACTTTATTTGCCTTTTCTTGACTACCTTCAATATTTGTTTTAATTCCTTTAACTCCGTTTCTGTGCTATCAAATGTAGTCATCAGTAATGCATATTCTTCCGTTGCTCCTCCATCCGAGATTTCATTTCACAGCGAAACACCCGTATCTCGTCTAGAAGTTGGCCTCATTATCAACTCTTTCAATTGCTCGACGACTACCGCGCTCAGTGTTTACGTAGCTACACGGCGTAAAATTTTGTTTAATATTATATTTCCTCGAACCGGCGTATCAGTATTATCCCTTTTCGGCATAGTACACGCACATTCAGGACATATCCACTGGTTCTTGTATTCCTGTGTGAAAGTTTCAACTTTCTCCTTTGTTAAGGCTAGACACTTCAGATGAAATTTTTTCTTGCATTTTTCTTTCGAACACTCCATAAATAGTGAATCAACAACGGCATCACAGCCGCTGCATTTTGTATCCATTGCAATCTAAGAATAATATTTTTTTTTTAAATTGTTAACATATACGATCCCTAAGACGTCCGGTCTCTCGCGCGTCGGACTTAGAATTTACTTATTTTTTAAAATGTATTGAATTAAGATTTATGTTTTATAAAGTAGTATATTTCAGACAATCGTAGTTCCTATTAATAGGATCTATATATCTATATATAAAACTCTAACACGACGTCTGTCTGAACACGCATCACGCAAAAACCTGTGAACCTATTTGCATGGGACTTTCACTGGCAGATAGCTGATGTTATAAGGAGTTACTTAGGCTACTCTTATTTTGGGAAAATAATTGGGGTTGCAAAAAAATTAAAACCCATGAAATCCAATCGCAATTAATTCCACGCGGGCGAAGTCGCGGGGAACAGCTAGTAATATTATAAATGAATGTGAAAGTTTGCTTGGATGTTTGTATGTGTGTAGCTCAATCACGCAAAAACTGCAGAACGGATTTTGATTAAAATTGGCAGTATAATTGATAGCAAACCAGAATAGGGAATATGCTGTTTTTTTTTTTAAAAAGTTTGGGTCTATCGCAAATTACAGTGTTTGGTGGTAAAAAAAGGTGTTAAAAATTCACCAATAACATTTTTTTTGTTGGCTTGCGCTACGTTATCCATAATAGAAATGAGCTTCTTACCAATATCGCCCAAACAGTCCGCGATACAGTTACAGTAACCATGGGTCACAGAAGTCACTTTTACCAGCAGTTGAGTTTGCTACTTAAATATTTAAAAAAGGGTTTTTGGCGTCTTCTTATAAAGAAAACCTTACCCTTGTTAGCCTCCATCAGAAGATGAATCATGTCAGGTCTGAAAATTTGCTTAGCTTCACGTTCGTTCATTGTATTAATCACCAAGTTCCAGAAGAAATCTTTCGCCGATTTATCGAACAGAGTGAGGCGCAGGATCTATGAACGAAATAAGTAAAATTAAATTCAACCTTTTTTTTTGTTAGTTTGTCACAGGTCTATCGTCATTTCTGTGAGAGTTTAACCGCCAGGAAGTGTCAGCGGCCTGCTCTAATGCATGTTGGCGGACTTCGCATTTAATCGAAAAATTTTATTTTTATTTTGTAGATATTCATGCATTTATAAGTGAAAATCTCATAATTTTATTTTGTCATCTTTTCCTTTAATTTTTATTAAAACTTTTTTTAATAAATAAAGAATTTCAATGACAACTTATTTATTATTTATTGATACCTAAATATTCTCGCATTGATGATTGATTGTAACATATAATGTGAAATGTCGGTTTGAGGTTTTTGGACGGATTTAACTGTCTGTCGCGGCAAAGTTGAAAGGATTGACATGTTTCAATTAAAATGCCTTACAGAAGTTATCACGGAGACTTTTTAAAGGATACGGGTGACAAACGAGCACGCAGTCCACCTGAAGGTAAGTTGATGCTATGGCCCATAGATAACTATGTACATCTATGCTTTATAATGAATTAAAATGCAAATGCCGTTGTCACTCCAGATTCCTACACTTATATCTACAGTATACGCTGGTATTTTGTGAGGGCGTTGTTATTCCCCGGTCGAGCCGACCCATTCGTGCTACAACCATAATACTGGGTGTTACAAGACTACCCGTAAAGCCAAAAGAAGGTTAAATGGGGCCTTATAACGAGTCCATTCACAATATTTAAGAACCGTAGTAACGCTGTATAACATATCCCAAAAAATTAAAAAATATTATTGTTTTCACTGATGTGCAAACCCTATTTCAGCAAAATTAAAGAGTAAACTACGCAGAACGTACTTACATTTTTACCTAATTCGCGGAACGACAAAATTTTAAAAATACCTAACCTAACGAAACAACCTATAGGAACACCTACTTTTTCATAATAAACGTCAAATTTACAGAAACGGCTCAAAGTGTGCTCCGCCTTGCTCAATACACAACCTCGCTCGTCGGGATATGGCTAGTGTGGCATTTCGCACCATCGTCGGTGTTATTCATGCAAAAACCGATCTAACACGCTATTCCATCTCGGCAACTGTTGGGCAATCGGAGAAATACACTCTGTCCTTCACATAACCCCACAAAAAGAAGTCCAAGGGTGTGAGGTCCGGAGAACGAGCAGGCCATAGCACCGGTCCCCCGCGGCCAATCCATCCTCGCGGAAAGCGAACGTTAAGATGTTCTCGTACGTTGCGAGAAAAATGTGCCGGAGCTCCATCATGCTGAAACACCATGTTTCTTTGGTTCTCAAAGTAATCCCAGTCAGCCACAGGAAAGTCGTCAATCGCCTCTTCGAATTCCGTTTGTAAAAACGTTCGATTGTTGCTACCGTTCAGACGTGACGGCATAATGACGGGACCGATGACATGCCCGTCATAAAGGCCAGCCCACACATTCAGCCGCCACTGGTGTTGGAATCTGCCCTGCCGTGAAGCATGTGGATTCACGCGAGCCCAAACGTGATCGTTATGCATATTTGAAAGTCCTGACCTCGTGAATGTTGCCTCGTCCGTCCAAAGAACATAGTTTACGTAATTAGGGTTTTCCTCTAACTGCCTGAGGTACCACTCGCAGAAGTTCCTCCTGGGTACAAAATCGGAGAGTATCAGCTCCTGCGTACGGCGATAGTGATAGGGGTGACGATTGTCGTCACGAAGAATTCGCTAAACTGCAACATGGTTTATACCGAATTTTGTTCCGGCTCGCCTCGTACTTGTGATCGGCTCTTCTTCAAAATGCTCTAACACTAATTCAGCCTGCCTGGCGTCGACTGTGCTTGGACGTCCACTTCCAGTAGACCAATGAAAAGAGCCGGTGGAATGTAGTCGTCTTGACATGTTCAGAAAACACTGGTACGAAGGCAGCCGTCGCTGTTCAGTGGGGGGTCTACCATCGATAAATCGTAGCCGATAGAGTTCGCGAGCACGATTTAAATTGCTATCTTCATGGCCTACGCATAACATTATATCCTAATATTCCGAGTTAGAAAGCATCGTTATTTTGCAAAAAATGTTGGAAAAAACCTCGAAACAGTTGTAGGATATCGATTAGAAGATTTGAAATTGACAACATATTTTTTTTTCCAACTTGACATTTTTTGAAGCCAGTACTTGAGTATAATGACATCCTTGTATTGAGATAGCAAACATTTATAAATGAAAAATAGAAAAACTATTATAGTAGACAATTATTAGGTAAAACAGGTACGTAGGCTTTTCTGTTAAATAATCTTGTTCCCTGACATGACAGCTTACTAGGGTTGACAAAATTTTTGGCTTTGATAATTAATTATATTTTTACGGCGTATTTTGTAACATGTTGTATATATTTAGCGTGGGACTGTAAGATGAAATCGTTATGGCGTTTTTGAAACTCCCAATTTACTAGTTGTTAGCTTTAGGTATAATATCTGCTATTGGCTTTGTTTTTAATAGAAACAATAGGGTATTACACAAAATTTCAAATAGTGTTTAATTGAATTCTAGAGTGATAATGAACCACTATAATTTTATATATTTATTTTTAAAGCGAATAGTGCCATAAAAATTGCTTTTAATCTATCGTTTTAAATTTTGGCGTGAAAACGCTAGCCGCCATGCTGTTCAGCTTGTAACGTCACTGCGCTAGTTAATAAAACGATTTTGCAAAGGAATAAGATATTTTTAGATATTTAATAATAAATTATCATCTTTATCATTGGTGTGTTGTGTCTGAATGCAAAAATTCGAGCATAAGAACGCCTGGGAATTTATGGATTCAAGTGCCAACTGATTTAAATTTGAGAAATACTTGGTGAAAACTGGCAAGAAGAGACCCGAAGACATTGTCTACAAAAACTAGACTATATTTGTGTGAAGATCACTTTAATTTAAGTGTAACTTATATTTATATGGATATTTCTTCTTTTTTGAAATTTCGTTTCAATGGATTTTTTTCCACCATTAAATTATTTATTGATGACCCAACCTTGGCTAGATTGGATTTTCTCCAGTAGCATTCGACCGAAGTGCAGAATGGTTCTTCGGTTCGGCGGTGCAACCACATCAAAAATGCAACACCGTGCTTGCAGCCACCTTCTGACGAGCGGCAATCGTGACACTAATCATAGTCTCTTCCTGTTTATTCACAACAAGTGTAACTGCATATGGCTTAGAACGCACTTTGTATTCTGGGCATATTGTGCACTTAACTATACATGTGTTTTGTACCATCTTGAGCTTCACATAGCCTATTGCGTCATCTCCGTAAGATTCCCTTCCGGACCTGAAAACAAAAATTACGTTATGTGAGATTGTAATCATAGGTAAACATAACTATGTATTATGAAAAGACACTCTGACCTGGTATTGTGATGTTGTATACACAAAAGTTAGTAATAGGTACTTACATTGATGTTTTAACATTCTTCAACTCGGCAGTACAAAAATCGGGATATCATGCAAAAATTTTTGCCACCATCAATGTATTTATCCTTGGTAGATTTTAGTATTTTTTGCTTTTACGAATCCGTCTTCCATGATGTCATTTCAATAAAATACGGAATAAAAGTCAAAAACCGTGACGATAACTTCAAAAAATTCGTAATAACACACAGCATATTAGCTTGCTCACTATCGAAGTGACGTTATATGGCGGACATGGCGGATAGCGTTTTGACATTTGAGGCACAGATTAAAAAAGTATTCTTAAAATTGAAATATAAAAATTATGATGCGTTTTTATGAATAGAAATCAACATTTCTCGTTTACTTTTTACAAAACCTATCATAAACACGTATTTTTTTAACATGGTACAAAATACCCTATTGAAACTTTTACCTTAGTGATATTAGGAAGAGAAGTCAACGCGAAAACTTTTAGCAACTGCTTGAAATTAAAGGTTGCAGCAATTTTGCCCATCTTATAGAATATGTTGCTTTTATCTCTATGTGAGTCTACTTTCAGTCCAAAGGCACAGGAAGCGATGACATCGTTTGCATATCTCGTCGTCAGATCCTTACCCTCCACGTCAATATATTCACCTATTAAACAAAAATTTATTAGTTGTTATGAAATACGATATCCTCTTGGTGAGTTTCAACCAAGGTGAAAGTGACAATTTTGCGTTTAGCTTCGCTTTAATTAGAATAAATTAAGGCAGATATTTATTATAAAAATGCTAGTGCGTTAGATCTTAAGAATTTTCAAGTGCTGCAAAAATGTAAGAAAACGTACAATACCTGTGAATAAAACTGATTAGTAAAATGAAATTAAAATCTAGGATCTCGGTAGGCTGGATCAACTACTACCAACCAATGTGGTTATGATATTTAATTACGCAAATACTTCTTTAGATACTACTAGACGGGCTCTGCGGCCTTAATACGATGCGCACTAAGTTACGGTCAATCCTGTGTAACTCCTTTAGTCGACTGTGTGTTGTAAACCGCGAACGTTGTTTTCGACACTAACACTGATTTTGTTTAATGTGACAGAAAACGCTGCCATTTAGTTTTGTCAACGCGACTTTAAGTTTATTTTAGATAAGTATATAACTTTATTTCGTATTTGCCCAAAAACGTCTTTGTCGTTTATGAAAATACAACTGCCATCTTGCGTGTCATTTCTTACCTACCAGCTACATACATACATAGAAGTGAGAGGGGTCTGTCAGGATTGTGTAACATGGAAATCCGTAGTCTTTGGCTACCCTTCAGGGTGATGAGACCTCTCCTCTAACATCTAGGGCTGCCATCAGGTAAGACCGTTATCAAGACGGCTTATAATAACTAAAATGTGACTATTACTTGCCTGAAGAACTCTGAATCTCTTTCTTAAGTGACTTTATCATTTGCTCTCCAACTTCAACCATAAATGGAACCATAGAACGCATCTTAGAGCTCGTGAATGCAGGGCTTAATGTCGATCGCATATCTTTCCATTCATCGCCTATCACAAAAAAAAAACACTTAACTCATAGCTGCAATCTATCTTCTATATACTTATACGAGAAGAAAAACTTTGTATTCTTTTTAAGCAAATTGTGCGCACAAAAGAGTGCGGTGAGATTTGGCGTAGCTAAAGTTTATATGGACAAGGAGTGCAGAAAGCTAAAATAAATTGAAATAATTATTAAAATGTATTTTGAACAGTGGTAGAGCCACGCGGCAGCTTTTGCTGTCGCACGAATGGGCCGGCTCGAACCGGGGTGGTACCACGACGAATTAGAAGTTTACTTCTGCATTTCGCCTGGTGAGTGCAGGTGGCCGGAGGCCCAATTCCCTCCCCCCCCCCATCAACATGGTAGCGGAATTAAACGGAAGACTACCCCATGAGGGTACCAGCATCCCTGGAGAATCCCTCGCTGAGCATCCACGCCAAAGCTACCCTACTTCTTCTGAGCGTGGGTGCTCAGGCTGCCCCGCGTATTCAGGGGGGGCGGGGGGGGCAAATTCCGCTTAAGACGAAACCTGCTCGGGGCAAGCGGAGCAAAAAGACAAAGGCGACTCCTGCGACGCTTTCCGTGAATTTCTGCAATATCAGGGGACTTCATTCAAACCTTAACGCCGTCCACTACCATCTGGAGACGGCTAAGCCGGCCTTGCTCTTTCTAGCCGAGATGCAGGTGTACTCTCCGGCTGATACTTCGTATCTCTCCTACCCGGGGTACAAATTAGAACACTCCTTTGTGCCCCAGGCTAGAGTTTGCGTGTACATCAGAGAGGACATCTGTTTTCGACGCCTCGGCAGTCTTGAAGGTACGGACCTGTCCATCCTATGGCTGCTCGTAGACAGCGGCGCCCATCCCCGCGTATACGGGTGCCTCTGTAGGTCCCATAGCGGTAATGCCGACACAGACCAACTCATTGACCACGTCCAAATGGCTACAGACTCCGTGCTACAACAGGTCCCATCCGCAGAGATCATGATACTCGGTGATTTTAATGCCCACCACGCCGAATGGCATGGTTCCCGTTAAACCGATCCTGCGGGTAGGTCTGTTTATGACTTTTATGACGCCTACGCGGATCCTAGATGTGGAGGATCATGTACCTTCCCTGTTGGACCTTCTGCTGACCTCTCATCCGGACGGATATCACGTCTCCGTCGATGCCCCTCTTGGCTCTTCGGACCATTGTCTGATCCGAAGTACGGTGCCACTTGCAGCTCGCTGCCGTGTTTGGCACTATAAGTCGGCCGATTGGGACGGGATGGGGTCTTATTTTGCATCCTATCCATGGGGGCGGGTTTGCTTCTCGCCGGATGATCCCAACGTTATTGCTGATTCTGTCGCTGATGTGGTGCTTCAGGGAATGGAATTATTTATTCCATCATCTGTGGTGCCTATCGGAGGCAGAACTCAGCCATGGTTTGGTCACTCCTGTAAAATTGCATCACGCTATAAGCAGGAGTGCTACCGGGCCTGGGCTGACGCATCAACGTCCCGAGATGTAAACATCAGCGCTCTTAAAAGTATAATTCCGCTTCCAGGTCCTTCAAAAGCGTCATTGCCAAGGCAAAGTCAGAGCACATCGGCAGAATTGGCGAGAAACTAATTCGCCTCCCTTCGGGAACACGCGCATTCTGCTTCTCGCCAAGGCTGTACAAGGGAACTTCTGTCAGCCATCTCTGCCATCTCTGCACAGGGTGGGCGACTCACTGGCCCATGACGCAAAGGAGAAAGCCGATCTGCTAGGCTCTCTTTTTGCTTCCAACTCGACTCTCGATGACGGGGGAACACACCGCCGACCATCCCGCTGTGTGAGTGCTCCATGCAGGAAGTCCTGTTTACACAGCGCTCGGTGTGTAAAGCACTCCTCTCCCTGGACGTCAACAAGTTGAGTGGGCCTGATGGAGACCCACCTATTGTGCTGAAGACGTGTGCTCCGGAGTTGGCACCGGTTTTAACGCGTCTTTTCCGGTACTCCTACTCCCTAGGCGTAGTCCCGAACTCATGGAAGACAGATTTGGTGCACTCGATCCCTAAAAAAGGCGACCGTTCAGATCCGTCCAACTACAGGCCTATCGCTATCACCTCCTTGTTCTCCAAAGTAATGGAAACTATTATTAACTGCCAGCTCATGCGGTACCTTGAGGATCACCACCTGATTAGCGACCGCCAGTACGGTTTCCGTCAAGGTCGCTCAGCTGTGATCTTCTAGGTTACCTAACTCATAGATGGGCGGAGGCAGTAGAGTCCAAGGGGGAGGCGTTGGCCGTTAGTTTGGACATAGCGAAGGCCTTCGATCGGGTTTGGCACAAAGCGCTTCTTTCGAAGCTCCCTTCCTATGGGCATCCCGAGAAATTGTGCAATTGGATCACCAGCTTTCTGGCAGATCGGAGCATCAAGGTCGTTGTAGAAGGTGCATGCTCTGATCACAAGCCTATTAACGCTTGTGTTTCACAAGGCTACGTGCTATCACCAACGCTGTTTCTTCTGCATAGCAATGATATGTTGCATACCGGTAGCATTCATTGCTATGCGGATGACAGCACTGGTGATGCTCTATACACCGGCCGTGCCAATATTTCTCGGGTAAATTTCGCCGAGTACCGGAACAAACTTATGTCTGAAGTCGAGACTTTGTTGAACAAAGTCTCAGACTGGGGGCGACCACATCTAGTCCAGTTCAATCCCCAGAAGACACAAGTTTGCTCGTTTACCGCTAAAAAGAACCCC
This sequence comes from Parnassius orleans, assembly GCA_029286625.1. Lineage (NCBI taxonomy): Eukaryota > Metazoa > Arthropoda > Insecta > Lepidoptera > Papilionidae > Parnassius > Parnassius orleans. The sequence continues at coordinate 987,693 of JAGSMP010000245.1, read as the reverse complement.
TATGTCGTGTCTTTTCAGTTTCATGGCACTCCCCTTGCTGCCTCAGCCAGTATCGGAATCCTCGTTGTCGACATATCGAGTGATGTGCAGTTTTTGTGGTCACTTGGAAGAGAAGGCCAAATTGGCCTCTAAAAAGCTTGGCGTTCTCAGCAGAGCGGGACAGTATTTCATGCCGGCACACCGCTTGCAACTTTACAAGGCGCAGGTTCGGCCCCACATGGAATACTGTTCCCATCTCTGGGCAGGGGCTCCCCAGCGCCAGCTCCTTCCACTTGACCACATCCAGCGCAGAGCGGCTTGAATCGTCGACGACCGAGTTCTTTCCGATCGGCTAGACTCACTGGCACTGCATAAAGATGTTGCATCTCTTTGCGTATTCTATCGCATCTATCACGGGGAGTCCTCTGAGGCATTGTTCGGACTAATTCCAGCCGCTTAATTTCACCATCGCACATTGCGTAAAATTGGCGATACCATCCATACCATCGGGATGATTGGCGGTCTATCACTGTGCGATTTAGAAGAAGTTTTCTTCCTCGCACAACTTCCTTGTGGAATCGATTACCACCAGCGATTTTTCCGGACCGATACGACTTAGGGACCTACAAGAAAAGAGCCTACTCCTTTTTAAAAGGCCGGCAATGCATCTGCAATTCCCCTGGTGTTGCAGTTGTTCATGTGCGGCGGTAGTCACTTACCATCAGGTGAGCCGCATGCTCGTTTGCCCCCTCTCCTATAAAAAAAAAATGTATAATATTTGTTACAAATAGTTTAAATTAAAATCATTTACGTTACACTGTTTATGTTCATACTGCCAATTTGTCAGAGTAAGTACAAGTAAGTTATTACTCTAAGGCTAATGTTAAACACTTCAAAATCTCTGTTCAATCAATTTAAAACGGTCGCAATCCAAACGTTGTGATATTGGTATTTCGAGTTTGGATTTTTGAATATCCATTATTCAAAACCTAGGAGATTCACACGTTCTAAAAGCACTATCTAAAAGTAAAAATTATTTCATTAATAATAAATAGAATATCCAGTTATAGTTATTATAGATTATACTAATATTATGGCCAACGGTCAATAAATAATTCTAATTAACAATTGATTATTCTATTATAATTACGATACCTTTCAATGAGAACAGATTTCGTCCAAAGAAAGGATCAACATTCTCGTTAACAAAAGAACGATGGTCTAGAAAGTGTTCGAAATCCTTCACAGTTATCTTCTTTATTAGTTCTATGTCTCTGATCATCACCATAGGATTCAGAAATTCAAACCTTCCTACAAACCTAGAAGAGAGAAAAATAAAATTTGCTATTAAGAATGATAACAACCAATGTTTTTCCTGTTTTTTTTATTCTCATTAAAGCTTAAACCGTCTATTGACATGAGTCTTTCTTGTAATTGAAAAAGTCTGTTATAATAGCCATGACTGGCAGGTCAGTTGGTGATTGCAATAAATGTAGTGTTCCGTATTCTGGGTAACGAGATCCAGAGACCCATTTTTCTGGCAACGAGGCATTCTGTCTTAGTCCTCAGGAATGATGTAGCATCTCTTTATTCGTAATCGAGCAACATCAGAAGGCCTAAATGCTCATTTGTCATTTTGTACGTACACACTTACAGAAGGACGATGATTTGATGTGGTCTCGAATCATCATAATAGCTTCGCGGGGTTGGGGGTTGGTAATCTTCCCCGGGACGGGCTAAGTAATCACAATACAGCAGTAGTTGGGATCAGTAGTTGAGCCTGAGACTCCTCGTTCACGTTGGGGGGTACCACCCTGGAGTTTTATTTGGTATGAGTAGGTACTACCTACCTGATTTCCAAGAGCATATCTGGCTGCTCCAGGATCTCCTGAGGATTACCCCACGTAATAAGTGCAAACACTTATCCTAAAGTATCCGTTCCTGATATAAGTATTTTGCGATATTATCTAAGGTAGTATACTTCACCATATCACAGGTTTTTAATACCGAAATCGCGATGCAATTTTCAGATACTTTCATCACTAGGAAATGTTATGGTACAAAATGTATACAGTCAAAAATATGTATAAAGTTCTTTTTTTATGAAACTGATGTGATAAATGTGCTTATGGATACCTACAACCAACTTCTAAAAAGAAGACATGAAGATTCGTAATCTTCAGAGCTGACAACAAATTTGTTGCCTCAGAAGTGATTACTGAACTAAGATGGCATACTTCACAGCCTAAAATTATATTGGCTCCCCATACGCTTCAGACCGGAACACAGCAGTGCAAGAACTGCTGCGTGGCGGCATAAATAAGTAAACGGGTGGTACCTATCCAGACGGACTACTAGGCAGAAAAGGAGGCTTATCACTAGACCAGTGGTCGGCAACTTATTAGCCAAAGAGCCAAATATGAACATTACAACAATTTAAAAAAAATTGGGAGCCAAATCTGCTTGTTTAGTAAACTTTTAGTACACTAAATAAAACTAAATTTCATACTTAATAAATATTTATTAATTCGAACAATGTAATTGCATCTCCTTGGAAAGTTTGAGTAAGTCAGGTTTGTATGTTGTTGTTTTTAATATTAGGCATGATTCCAAGTTCTCATCAATAAGACGAAAAGGGATAGAATAGCAAACGCGAGCTTTTTCAGCTAATCGTAAGAGTCAGAAATACTATTCCAAGCGTTGAAAATGATCATGTCTTCCTTCTCCAGGTCATTCAAAGCAGACCACTTGTGTTGTGAACTAAGATTACATTTTTTTTCTACAATATTTCCAATTAAACACAAAGACGTTCGAATTTAGAGCGCCATATATCCTTGTCTTTTAAATCCAGCAATTTTATTTCAAAGCTACCAATGTCATTTTCAAAAAGAGAAAATTTCAACTCGGTTATCGTAGCATTAAGAGAATTTTTGCCAAATGCTAAAGTTGCTCTGCTGTTTTTAAATTCCTGAAACCTGCTGAGAAATGCTTCCTCTTATTTAAAATTATTGTTTTAAAAAAGGTCTTAAAATCAATAGAGGAATTATTTTCTTGGCGATGCTTCAGCAGGCTCGGAAAGTGAAACAATGTTTCCCTTTCAAAATCCCGAGCAAAAATGGATAATTTGTTTTCGAATGTTATTTCTTCTAACATCTAAAAAATTAAGTTTCCTTTCCCTTGTAGTTTACGATTAAGCTGATTTAGATGAGACGTAACGTCTACCATGAAATAAAAGTTTTGGATCCACTGATCGTCTGTTAGTTCTGGATAGTGAACGCCCTTCTCAAGGAGAAATGCTTTCATTTCCGGAAAAAGGGACGCGAAACGTTTTCAAACGTTCCCTCTTGATAACCAACGTACCTTGTTATGAAGCAGAAGATCAGCGTATTCACTCTCCATTTCAAATAAAAGTTCTTTGAATTGGCGATGATTAGGAGCTTTAGCTAAAATGGAGTTGATAATGGTAATCAATTTACGTGGTAGAGCCATGCTGCAGCTATATTAATAGTATAGTTGTAGTACGAATGGGTCGGCTCGACCGGGGAAGGACCACGCTCTCACAGAATACCAGCGTAAAATAGCAGCTTAATGCTGCTGTGTTTCGTATGGTGAGTGTAGAGAACCGGAGACCCTTTTTACTGGAAAAGAGGCATTCTATCTTAGTCCTCACGGCTGACAACGCATCTTCATTTAAATTCGCAAACGAAGATAGATGTAGATGTCTATGGGCCACAGCAACCACTTACCATCAGGTGGACTGTGTGCTCGTTTGTCACCCTTATTCTATAAAAAAAAAAAAAAATCACTAATTCCATAACTTTACAAATTTCATCCGGAAATGTTTGCGCACAAAGCGCTTTTGGTGAATGATACAATGGTAAACAAGTATCTTGTGATTATTTTTTTCTTTCAAAATAGCAACAAACTCTTTTTTTACGCCGGTCATACTTTTGGCCCCGTCTGTTGAAATCGACACAACTTTATCGAGGGGAATACGATGTTTATCCATATACTCAATTACAGCATTTGCGATATCTTCTCCATGCGTCTGACCTTTGAGTGGCAATAATCCTAAAAGTTCTTCTTAAGGGCCTGAATGAGACATAAATCTTACAAAAAGTGAAACTTGCGCTATATCATTTATGTCACAAGACTCGTCAACTGCTTTTGATAAAGCCAAACCAATATAAGATCTTCGATAAGCTGGGTGGTTATATTCGAACACATTTTAATTGTTCTATCTTTAATGGTTTTGGCAGACAATAGTAACTCTTTAATTCTTTTCAGAATATCTGCTTTGTTCTTAAAATCCCGAAGTAGCTCTTCGGATGCATTTATAAAACAATTTTTTATGTATTCGCCGTCTGTGTACGGTTTCCCTCTCTTAGCAATCTCTTGGCTAAAAACAAAACTTGCCATATTAATATTGCTGGAAGATTGCATCCAGTTATTAAACACAGAAGTTGACGACTCTTGACTCTTCTGAAGTTCCTCAAATGCTTTCTTCCTTGCATCACCGGTGGGATATTTAGTGCTAAATGACGCGTGCTTTCTTGTAAAGTGTCTCTCTAAATTTGACTTCTTGTTATGCGCGAATTTCTCCTTACAAATAAGACATGTCGGAAGTCCCTTCAAGTTTTGAATAAAGGCAAAATTCTTGGTACACTCAACTTTAAATTCGCAGTTTTTATCTTCCGTTTTTCTTTGCTTTTTTTGGTATCCATGTTAATTGGGGTGCCTATAAAAATATCCCAAATATATTTTTTTATAAAGCCACCAGTACAAAATTATTATCATTATTATATTGATGAAAATAAAAATTAAAAAAAAATCTTTTAAAAAATACAATTTTATTAACATATGTATCTGCACTAAAAAGAAAAAATATTTTTTCCATCATCAGAATAACAAAACTTTTAATATGACCAAAAATGGAAGAAAACTTCCAACATTTGGACAAATAGAAGTTATCGAAAAATCGATTATAAATTTTGTACCGGAACCAAAAACATACATAGCAGGTGTAATAAAATCGTATAAAAATACCTGTAAGATGTGCAGCTAGATTGAAAAATACAACAACTTTTTAATAAGACATGACAACGGCAGGCACAGTAGATAAGACAAAACTGTTCACAGTTCACACTGCAACTGCTGGTCTGTGATGACAATTTGTACCCCCCACATATTAAGCATGCGCGCGCATACTTTAGAAAAAAGTATGCGCGCGCATGCTTGTGGTATCATTCATCACATCATCACCTTTGTATCACACCGGAATACGCCGAAAACATACGAACAATTTCAGCCGGTAGCTTGTACATGGTTTGTGTTTACGTTTACGAAAACTAATAAAATTAAACTCGATGTTCGTTACGTATTTTTACAACAATATAAAATTTTAGTTACCTAACTATCTTATTAACTTAAACAAAAAATTATACATGTTCTCGATTTATAGAAGAATTTAAATTTATCAAAATAAGATGTAATTTTTTTCTTATAGGTTTTTTTTTTAAATGAAAATATTATTGCACCTTCGTGGATATTTGTGCCAGAGCCGCACTTAAGGAGTTAAAGAGCCACATGCGACTCTGGAGTCGCACTTTGCCGACCACTATACTAATGTTAAAAACTCGCTGCCCGCGGTGCAATAAAATGGGAAAACAGGACGCCGCCTATTGCAATCACTGTCGCACTTGCGGGCCTTACGGTGGTGCGTCATTTCCCCATTTTACTGCACAGCGGGCAGCGAGTGTTTAACATTAGTATGGTTAATTGCCTACCACTTAGTATATAATATGATACTATGTTATAGTAAATACTATATATAATACTAGCAGTGGTGGATAAAATTATCCCGGCCTGGAGGAGGCGGAGCGAATTTATTATTTCTCGATACTGCAAATGTCCCTAAATTCGGGCTACAGAAAGGACTTGAAGGAAGGCATGTGCGTTCACCTGGACTTCTGATGAGCTGCATCGTGTCTCCAGGGGCTGCGTTGCACGTTGGTTGGATGACGACTGTCTTCAAACATATAACTTTCACAGATTTTCGCGAAATATAGCGTTATTACAAATGTCTATACACTTTGCTGTTCTTGTATAGTTCAATATCTAAATTACATCACGGTTGGAGGCGATGACGCGATATTTAAGCGATGCGGTTAGTTGTGTGACTTGCGAGTTTGTGTTAACCTCGTTTTAACACACGAGTGCACATGCTGGACATAAAAGGCGGTAGGTAGGAAACCCGGAAATGGGCCTTGCAGTACTTTCATTGGATAACAATTAACGAATCTCATAAACGTTACGTGGTAGTTGCAAAGTGGCGCGAACACGCAGCGCGCCCCGGCTTTGTCCGGGTTGAACAATTATCTATATTATATCTCTCCCGCGCCGACAACCACCATACTTATTTTGTTGCCCGAGAGTTTTTTTTGTAAAAATGGTTATCGTGGGTTATCCATAGAATACAGACAAACTTTTTTTTAGAACTTTTCAAGAGGAACAATTCAGCCATACTTTATTTTCGTGCAACTTTAACAATTGACTCGCACGCTATGAAAGCTCTCAAGAGACACGACTTTTCCGATATCGCGTTGTTGACGAATATCATCATAAGATTTAGACATAATACATTATACAGAGAGATAATTTTGTGAATTTGTGTATATGTGAAGGGTAATCGCCGGAACCACTGCAGCCATTTGAAAAATTCTTTCACCCTTTAAAAGGTAAATTATTCCAGATGGATACAGGCTAAATATTACGTACATACATAAAACATTATAAGTATTAGTATTAATATTAGTATAGATTACCTCTCTTCAGGAAAGGCATTGTAAAGTCTTTGCGTATCGTCAGAGAAATGGCTCATGCGTAGCATAATGCGAGCCATGTTACCAACAATTGGTATTGGCTTGAACTGCTTGACTCCATATCTGCTGAACCTGGTGTACAATTGACGGAAGTAGAGCACCACAGCGGCCAATATGACCGCCAACCAAATCGCAAGCAACATGACCTGCTGACAATATTGATAACGTACTTTAATTTCTAACATTAATACTTATTAACAATAATTGAACTTTAAAAAAACCTAGGAATTAAAATTAATTAATTTATTTATCTCTTCACAGCTTACTAACTAGTTTACAGTAACAATGTAGTAAGGACGTTGTGAGAGACTGGAACCGATTATAGGTTTTATAATATAAACCTGAGTTAAAGGTCACCAGCCCCACATCACGCATATTTAACCACTTGTTTTATTTAATGCAGTAATTTAGTTTAGTTTAGTTATTTATTCTTCTGAAGTCGTTGCTTAGACAAAGCGAACCTAAGACAAAGTGAAGTGCACTGCAAATGTACCGCCCGACGCCCCACTCTCGACTAACTTCACACTAAAGTCTAGCTTCGGCGTTCCATATTAATTTCTATATAAGCAATCGTAGTTATATTTCATTATAGAACACTTTGCCATAGGTTAGAAATGGAGCGATCGTCTTTTCGAAAGCCCGGTAAAAGCCCACGCGTGCGAGAGACGACTAATCGACAGCAGTATCGCACAGTTTTGCCGCGTGTTGACGTTCGAGGACACGACCTGTGTATATTGTATAACAGAGAAGCGCGCGAAATTTGAAATAGTTTGAAACAGTTTACGAGTTATTTTATTAGTTGATATTACTGATTGAGCAGTTTGATAGGGCAAGCCTGGCTTCTCGGCTTCTATGGAGGCTTCGCTACCGTGTGTTAACTCATAACTTTATTCTGGGTGAATCGATTTCGATGATTCTTTTTTTATTTGAAAGTAGGTGCTTCTCATGTGGTCCCATATAAATTTAATTACGGTCTGACCAAGAGTTTTTAAGTTATTCTTAATAATTTATATTGAAGTCGGTTGTACAAAATTTTTAATTTTAAATTAGTGACCCTTTTAAGTGGACTTAGAAATATCACAAGATCAAGGTCAACTAGAATATCATCTATACAGTTACATTTAAATTTTCATTCCCTATTTTTTCAGGCTTAGAGGTCTATTTACCGTTACAGACCATCAAAATTCCACTGCTGAACATAGACCTCCCCCATAGATAGGAAATACCTCATAGCGGCGATATTTGCCATAGTTGCCAGACCTGGTAGATGAATTGGCAAGCAAAGTGTTTAATTTTCTAGTTGATATATGGAAGATCTGAATAAATGCTTAAAATGGACAAAAAACTTATGTGGTTATTTTTTTTCGTAAGCAACTTATAATTACTGCTTATTAGCTTAATTACTTATAATTTTAATGGTAAGTGGATATTAGGCTTAAAGACACCTACATCTACCTACGTTACTAGTTAAAAACCAGCCAAGTGCGTGTCGGACCACGCACAATGTAGGGTTCTTATGTTGCCCGTCACAATATGTAAACTTAAAAGAGGCCTTATTGATACTAACGAGGAAATTTTGCATTTTTTTTAATACACCACGTTTTTTATCACATTCTTGCATCTTCTTCTTCTTCTTGGTCGTGTTCTTCAAAACTGAAGGTCGTGTCCGTTGTTTAGTGTCTTCGTAGCGCTGTTCTATATAGCCATTATTTCCGGTCCTCGGCTTTTCGCATTGCAGTCGTGAGTGAAAGGCCAGTGAGTGATTTGACCTGGTCCAACCAGCGGCTAGATGATCGGCCGCGTGCTATTTTGCCCCCCACCTTGCCTAATACTATAAGTCTATCCAAGTTATTAGGTGGGCGTCGAGCAATGTGACCAAAGTAACTCAGAATACTCTGGTAACACGTAGTAAAGAGTCTGGTGTCCACACGAAGCTGCCCCAGGATCGACTCGTTGGTCCTCATAGCAGTCCATGGTATCCGAAGCATCCTTCTCTAACACCACATTTCGAACGCATCAACCCTTTTCTTGTCTGCTGCTCGAATCGTCCATGCTTCAGAGCCATAAAGGAAGATGGAGAACACTAAAGTTCTGACAAGTCTCTTTTTGGTGACATTAGAGATTTTCCTGTTCTGCCAAATTCTTTTTAATCTGCTCATTGCACCTTTGGCTATTTGGATTCGTCTTCTTATATCATGTTCACTTCCTCCTCTGTCTGAAAGTAGCGATCCGAGGTACACAAACTCATTCACAAACTCTAGGTCCGAGAGTTCCCCAGTACTAGAAAATTGACCGGTTCTGTCAATCAGCATATCTTTTGTTTTGGACTTGTTAATACTAAGTCCAGCCAGTCCACTCTCTACCTCTAATCTGCGAAAGAGTTGAGCGCTTTCTTTTTCCGACGATGCAAAAAGTGTGGTGTCATCCGCATATCTGAGGTTGCTGTTCTTAACACCCCCGATTGAAATTTCTCTCTCCCATCCTTCTAGGGCTCTTCTCATTATGTATTCCCCGTAGATGTTAAACAGGATACATCCCTGCCTTACTCCCTTTTTCAGCTTGAATGGTCCAGAGATGACGTCATTGACTCTAACCATAGATTCGCCTTCTTGGTACAGATTTGCAATCAATACTATGATATGTTGAGGTACGCCCATTTCCCGGAGTATGTCCCATAGACAGTTCCATCTTACGCAGTCAAATGCTTTACAGTAGTCAATGAAGCACATGAACACAGGTGTATTGAACTCCCGGCTTTTCTCAATTATTTGCCTCACGTTCACGATCTGTTCTCTTGTGCCCCGTCCTATAACAAATCCCGCCTGTTCACTGGGTATTTTCCACTGTAGATAGGATTGTAATCTACTATTGAGTACATACAGCATTATCTTGCTCGCATGAGATATCAGTGCCACCGTGCGATAATTCCCACATATTCTCGTTGATCCTTTTTTGTGTAATGGAATCACTAGCGATTTTTTCCAGTCAGTAGGACAAACTCCTGTATTCCATACGAGATTGCATAGATCACGCATTATTTTTATGCCTTGTTCTCCTAGGTGCTTTAGCTCTTCAGCAAAAAAATTTACTCCTCTAGCTGCTTTATTATGCTTTAGTTTACGTAGTGCACCTCTGATTTCACACTCTAGAATCTCGGATTCCTTATGGTCTTCTAGTTCGCCTAGCGTTTCTACAGATGGCATTGCAGGATGTGCGTATAGGCTCTCACAGTATGATCGCCACCTTTCTGTCACTTGATCAACCTCGGTCAGCAGTGTGCCTATATCACTTTCGATGGTCCAGGTTCTTGGTTTCAACTCCCGTGTTATACTTTTTATTTTTAGAAACAGGTCTCTAGTATGAATATTTTGGGCATGATTTTCAATATCTTGACAGATGGAATTAAGGTATTCTAATTCTCTCTTAATATGCTTGCATAGTCATCCGAATTTAAGCTATATTCAAAATTTCAAGTTTCCAGCTCATCGGGAAGTTAGTTTAAAATCAATTACTAAATTCCACCCGGAACGACAGACAGACAGACAGACAAACAAGAATGTTACTAAATAAAAGTTGGTTAAAAGGCCTCAAATATGATGATGGTAACTGAAAGACTTATTTTCCAAGTAGAATTATAGGTATTGGTGTTCAAAAACATTAAAAAAACTTTGCGATTTTGAAAATGATACAATCTACATCAAATCTATCTCCGTACAAAAATGGTCATAGGTCCCTATTATATATCTATTAGTTCCTGGCAGTGCAACCCGAAGATTACACGACTGTAACGAATCTTCCCTAAACGAACACCGCCCTTAACTACCCTGAGGGTCGCCCGCGTAAACCAAGAGTATCACGAATGAAACTGTAGGCCTACAAAAACTACTTACTAAAAATACGCGGAAGTGGTATGTTAGTAACGGTCTCTTGGCCATCAATCTTCTCTGCCTACCAAACGTTAAAACTATAGTAGTAATCAAATGTTCAAGGTGAAGGACACCCTCACACAAAATAACAACGTGAAAAAACAAAGTAATGCTGCTGTTTTGTATTGCAAGTGAAGAGAACTGGATACCTTTTTACTAGTAACGATTCATTCCATCCCAGTACTTAGGGGTGGTAACGCATTGGAACAGTTAAAAAAGTTACCCTGACACTATATATATTTTCTGTATCGAGTGGAGGTAGTTTACATACATAACTTGCTCAAGGACAAACATCCAGACCCGGAACAATTATTTGTAGGCCATACAGGTACTTATTCCGTGCGGGATTCGAACCCGCAGCCCTCATGACCGCAAATCAATGTTAAGCCACTGCTCAATGGAGCTAATTTTATATATTTTGATTTTAGATTGAGGATAGATGTAAATGTTTATGGGCCACAACATACACTTAACATCATATTGACGGTGTGCTAGATTATTACCTTTTCATCTATAAAAATACATAGTGAATAGTGTCAGATGAATTCAATTCACTATTGCAACTTGCAACATTAATTAGCGCTACGTTTGCTCAAACATTATTTTTATTTAAAGCGATGCTGCGCATATTTACCTCATTGAATTGCAACGTGTACATCCGTGACGAGCATTGAGAGTATTAATTATACAAATTATGTACGCTTACGTGCTTTGTTTATGCTATGATACGTGGCTCTACCACGTATCTGAGCGAATTAAAGTTATATTTGTAAAATTAAAGTGACAAATGAACTTCAGTCTAATTGATGGTAAGTGAAAATAAGGAATTATTTAGATGCGTTGTCACCTCTGAGGACTAAGAGGGAATATCTAACAGTCTGTAATCATACTGGGTCTATATATCTTTCGGAACGGAACACAGCCGGATACGATCTGCTGTTTGGCTGCAGAGAGCGTGGTACATAAATGGACGGACTCCTAAACAGAAAAGGATTCCTACCACCTAATAAAGTATAATGACATTGAATAATATTTTTTTAGAAGTGTGACCAACAAGCACACAGACCACCTGATGGTAAATAATTCTGTTTCCATAGATACCTACATGTATAATATTGTCTAACTACTAATAAAATACTATAATAATCCCACCTAACCTTAAATAAGATTTAAAAAGCAGATGCTTTGTCAAACAAGAGATCAAGAGTCAGTCAAGGAAGTAATTTGCGTCCCGTCCATCTTATCATTATGACAGACGACTTACCGGAGGCGATCAAAGAAGCAATTTACAAATTTACTGCTAATGACTTAAATTGGTTCTCGAAAGAAGAAATAACCATGCTAGACTGCTGCATATAAGGTCATGAATTGGAACCGGGAAAATAAACTTTATTTTAACGTGAATAAATGCTAAATTTTGTCATTTAGCAGGCGTCCCGCCCTATCATTGTTACTACATGAAGGGAGAAGCGCTGCAGCTCGTCATGAAAATAAAAGATCTAGGCGTTTGCTTCACTTACGATTTGAAGTTTCAAGTACACTTTATTAAAGTTTGTAAGATGGCATACCGAAATCTCTGATATTTCATGCGACATTTAATTGAATTCATTCTTTCATAACAAAATTTCTAACGCAACGTAATTTCTAACATTAACGCAATAAGTTCCTGTTGGTCTCGATGGAAAATATCATTTAGAGTGCAATGATGTTTTTGGGTAAAGATAAGACTAGACATTTTTTTATAGGCTAAGGGTGGCAAACGACCACACAGTCCACCTGATGGGAAGTGGTTGTTGTGGCCCATAGACATCTACATCTATCCTCGATTACGAATCGAAATGCAGATAGATGTTATCAAAATGCAGAAGAGATAAGATAGAATGCCTCGTTTCCAGTAAAAAGGGTCTCCGGTTCTCTAGACTCACCATACGAAACACAGCATCATTAAGCTGCTATTATTAGAAAATATGTAAAATAAATATTAATAGTATCTAGAATACTTTTTGTATATCTCAAAACTTATTGAGTGACCTACGTATCCAGCACTTTTGCTATAATGGTAGCCAGTGAAATGGGTCTATAGTAGTAAGTCTATAGTTAGGTCTATAGTAATAACAAAACAACTGACTTATACTGAGCTGAAGGGGTTATTTACATTCCACAAAGACATGGATAACAATTTTTAAAATTTTGTCTTTCTGTTTTTCCGGCTGATATTCGGAATGGGAAACCATAATGAAACTTCACAAACAGTAGAGAGTAATGCCAGGAGTGATTTAGGTTATATTTTATCCGAAAACCTGAAGTTTTTTTTTTAATTTTGATTATTTGAAATCTAAATAACGCAACGCCACATTTATACATCATACCCAAGCGAAGCCAGGGCGTGTCGCTAGTATTTAACAAAATGGATTTCTTAAAGTATTCTTTTAAATAAGCTGTAGGAAAGGTAGTTATAACAACTATAGGTTATCTATAGTGGCACAAACACAAACGACCTTGTATAGTAATCGACGCATATGTAATAATTACGGATACTTTACATAATATATTTAATTTCAATCACAGCTTGTGTTTGTTACAATTAACAAGGTAAATATGTACTCGCTTAAAATTAAATTATAGTTTTTATTTTATATAAAACTAGTTGGTACCCTGCGCGTTGCTGCCGAAGAAAAAATAATTGTGGAAATATCGGTTCAAATTTGGAAGACAGTTTGTAAGATTGTTTACAAACAGTCTTTCAAATTTGAACTAAATTTGGAAGATTGTTTAATTAGGAATGATAATAAATTTATAAAAGCTTAGTGATATATTACTTTTAAATAAATTTTTCGATACGATACGTGTGCCACCGACTGTAAGTTAATTGTACTATGCCTATAACCTTCGCGGAAGTGCCAGTAAAAAGTTGACAAAGTTTTACTGCAATCCGATGAACGGTATGGCAGCGTATAAAATAACAAGAAAATATCAAAATATATACATGTACTGTAAATATGTACTATATATATATACAGCGCAACTTCTGAAAGCGGGTGGAAAACCGCTACTTGAATTCCTTCAGAAGCTCTTTAATTCCGTCATCCATGGTGGCACTACACTTACTTGAACTACACTTGAAGAACTACAGACCGATTTCCCTTCTGAGCCGCGTCTACGTGCTGTTTTCGAGAGTCATTACGAATCGTCTCGCACGCAGACTCGACGACTTCCAGCCTCCCGAACAAGCCGGTTTTCAAAAAGGCTTTAGTACCATAGACCACATACACACCCTTCGGCAAATTGTACAGAAGACAGAAGAGTACAATCTGCCGATTTGCCTTGCATATGTGGACTATGAAAAAGCCTTTTATTCCGTTGAAATTTGGGCGGTGCTACAGTCCCTTCAGCGGTGCCAAGTGGACTGTCGGTATATCGAAGTGCTGAAGTGTTTGTACAGCAGGGCTACGATGGCTTTCCGAGTACAGAATCAGAGTACGAAACCTATCCAACTGCAGAGAGGTGTAAGACACGGTGAAGTTATATCGCCCAAACTCTTCACCGCTGCATTGGAAGACGTTTTCAAGCTATTGGACAGGAAAGGATACGGTTGTGGCGGCGCTGTCGTCGCGCCACAAGCGAAATACATCAAAGCCTAAATCGCGCCATCAAAGTTCCGAATTAAAAACATTATATATAGAATAGCTCCAACTACCACGGAGCGTTGGCCGCTCTCCGGCAGAACACCATGGCGGGAGATCTTCCCTTTTCCTTCCACCCGCCACAGTGGTGACTAACCGACGTGATTTTTTTTTTTTTTATAGTATAGGGTGACAAACGAGCACACAGTCCACCTGATGGTAAGTGGTTGCTGTGACCCATAGACATCTACATCTATCCTCAATAAAGAATCAAAATGCAGATGCGTTGTCACCCGTGAGGACTAAGATGGAATGCCTCTTTTCAGTAAAATGGGTCTCCGGTTCTCTCACTCACCACGAAACACAGCAGCATTAAGCTGCTATTTTACGCTGGTATTCTGTGAGAGCGTGGTCCTTCCCCGGTCGAGCCGACCCATTCGTACTACAACTATACTATTAATATAGCTGCAGCATGGCTCTACCACGTCTAAATGTGAACACGCAACCAAGAACCTTCGGAAACTACAACTTCAAATCCTCGTCATCGTTCTCAAGTACCCCATTCATTCGCTCCCGAGCAAATATTCAGTCTTCACATCCTGCAAGCCATCTAGCTTTACAAAGGTTCACCGCAGCACTATAATAATGCTTCCTGTTCCTTCAAGCTACTCTCTGCGCTACAGTGTTCGGCACGGCTCGGAGCCTTACTGCTCGCCTCTGCTTCACGGCACTCTCGCAGATTACTTGCCTTCTTCTCGACTGACCGCAGACTACAAGGCAATTCCCTGGAACTTGCACATTCGTCGACATCTAGACTGCACTATCGACCTCCAGCGACCACAAGCGAAATACATCAAAGCCTAAATCGCGCTGTCAAAGTTCCGAATTAAAAACAGTATATATAGAATAGCTCCGAACTACCACTCGGTACACCTTGCCCGGCGGGAGATTTTCCTTTTTCCTTCCACCGGCCACACGGTATTAACATCAATGGCGAGTACATCACTCAACTTTGATTTTCCGACGATATAATCCTTATGGCAGAATCGCTGGAAGACCTAAGCACTATGCTCAATGACCTCAATAGTGTCTCCCAATGGATAGGTCTTAAGATGAACATGGACAAAACAAAGATCATGTTTAATGTCCATGTTACACCTATGCCGGTAGTTGTTGGGAGCACTAAGCTCAAAGTTGTTGACGAGTATGTTTACCTGGAACAAATAGTCCGACTAGGTAAGTCCAACTTCGACCGAGAGGTCAATCGACGGATTCAACTCGGCTGGGCAGTGTTCGGGAAATTGCGACACATCTTCTCGTCAGGTATACCTCAACACTTGAAAACGAAATTGTACAACCAGTGCGTGTTGCCAGTGATGACCTTTGGAACTGAGACGTAGTCCTTTACTGCTGGGCATGTGAGAACGCTCAAGGTTGCTCAGCGAGCTATGGAGAGGGCTATGCTCGGAGTTTCTCTGCGCGATAAACATAGAAATGAGGATATCCGCAGTAGAACCAGAGTAACCGACATAGCCCAACGGATTAGTAAGCTGAAGTGGCAATAGGTCGGCCATATAGCTCGAAGAACCGACAACCGATGAGGAAAAAAGTTTCTCGAGTGGCAGCCTCGTACCGCTAGGCGAAGTTTGTGTGAAGGTGGCTCAGGACCGTGCTTTGTGGCATTTCTTGGGGGAGGCCTATGTTCAGCAGTGGACTTGTGAAGGGCTGTAATGATATATATATATATGAATATATATATGAAATGACAATCGAACTAACAGTACATCTGATAGTACTAGGCTACTGCAGCCCATGTGCACCAGCAACCAATTTTAAACAGAGTAGGAAAAATCGTAGTCACTATTGAGGACTAAGATGAAATGCCATCACCTTCTTGTGCATGATAGAGGTGGACTGTGAGTTGTATGACTCACTTCAGTTTCATAAAAATGACTTTCAGTCTACTTATGTAATAAACTCGCTCTATAGACTACTTAGACCGGAACACTGCTGTAATAATTATAACAAGCCAAGGTTTGACCGTAGCACACAAACCGTGTAGTGGCGGTGTAACAATATCCACTACCTCATAACATTCGGTGGATATCGTAACAGAGGACAGAGGAAAACTAAAACAGAAGATGGGAAGCAGCATTTTCCTGATAACCATAATCCTATTTTCAGCAGTGAACTTTTACAGACTGTAATGGCTGGATAGATGGATGAAAGTTTTGACCACAGGCTGTCTGTCTTGTTATTTGGCTGTTACTTGACTCATCAGGAGAAAAAAGAGTAATTGTTTTTTTTTTGATAAGGGTGACAAAAGATCACGCCGTTTACCTGATCTTAAGTGGATACTGTGTAGACATCTACATTTATACTTAATTAAGAACCAATATGCAGATGCGTTGTCACTCCTGACTACTAAGATGGAATGCTTCGTATCCAGTAAATAGGGTCTCCGATTTTCTACACTCACCATACGAAACATAGCAGCATTAAGTTGCTATTTTACGCTGGTATTCTATAAAAATGTGGCCGTTCCTCGCTCGATCCGACCCATTTGTGTTACAACAGTGAAGCATCAAGTACTAAAATAAAGATTTTAAATATTTACAATTTTTTATTTAGAAGTTGGCTTTGAACATTAAATTTCCATAAAGTACAATAAACTCCACTTAAGTCCCACAAATAACATAATTAAATTTATTAAAAAATGAGTGATTTTTTTGCGCGGAACCCTAATTGCTTTTTTAAAACACATGGGGTAAAATTAAAAATTTTGTTCAACCGACTTCAATATAAATTATTAAGTATAACTCAAAAACTACTATTCAGACCTTGATCAAATTTATATGAACACATGAGAAGCACCAGCTTTCAAATAAAAAAATAATCATCAAAATCGTTTCACCTAGAAAAAAATTATGAGACACATAAAAAATACAAAAAAAAAACAGTCGAATTGAGTACCTCCTCCTTTTTGAAGTCAGTTGAAATGTAGCATAAGTTACTCCTCATAACATTAGCTTTCGGAGATTAGCCGGAACAAACAGACAAATAGACAGACAATTTTTTTTTAAATAATTTTTTTGTCATAAGTACCGTATAAACTTTCATATGCATTTAGTAAAAATATGTTATTTTGACATTACAAACAGACATTTCAATTTTATTTACTTGTATAGATAATATTATGGATAACAAGCTAATAGGTACTCTAATAAAAACAATACAAAAACTCACCATGATATCGGCATAAGCATTTTGTTTCTCGACAAAACAAAAACACAGATAAAGATATACGGTTTGCGTGCGTTTTTTATCAAAATTATAAACAACTTACGTGTTTTAGTGAGTTGATAAATACAAAAGAGACAAAGGAACTTGTTTGTGCGGACGACGTTGCTGGATGATCAACTAAATAAAGACTGAAAGACTAAATTACTCGTGGATAGTGGAAGCGATTTGTTGACTCTGATTTTAACATGCGATGATAAGCTGTGCGGTCATAGAGTAGGCAAACACAGTAATCATATGTGCATTTAAATAAAGTTAAATTGTTTGTTTTTAATATTGAAAAAAAAAAACTGCCTTATATTGAGCTAAGGGGGCACTTACCTCTATATATACAAGTACGCTGGACTGGCTATACCACACAAAATGCTTATGCCGATTTGAAGCGCCCTCATTGTTCGTATCGGGAACAAAAATTGACATAATATGCTAAAGTCTGTTGTGTTATTCAAATCGTGTCTCTGTATTTATTTATTTAAACTTTTATGCACAAAAGAAAAATCGTACATATGGCGGACTTAAGGCTTTAAGGCATTCTCTCCCAGTCAACCATTGTATTTTGAACTTTTAAACTAAAAAATAAAAGTATTTTATATGGTTTGATGATGTTTGATTTTAGTTACATAATAAGAATTATTTTTAGTAATAATGAGTGTGCTTTATATGTAAAACTCGTTACCAAAAGGAAAGTGGGATAACATTCCACAAGTAAGTGAATTTACAGCTAATATTAAACAAATTAAAACTATTTGATAATATAGGTACTTAAAATTTGTTACTAATTTTAATATCGCAATTACCAACATGTTTGGATTTATATTAGTGAGTTTGATAAACAATAAAATTCAATAGGGTTGTGGAGTTTCTTGTCTATAATACTTATCTATATGTTCTTTTCTACCCATATCTGTTAACAACCAAAGTCGCCGACAACAGATAATTATCAAATGTTTATTAACTAACAGGTTTCCAACTTAACCTAGTCTAAAATTATTACTAAAAAGCACAAAAATGGGAATTGGCGTCCGAAACAAAATGATTATCTTTGTTCTAAACACTTCACATACGACTGTTTTATTGGACATGAGAAAGGCACCCCTTTGAAAAAGTGCAGTATACCCACAATATTTTCTGGTATTACCAGTACCAGTAAGTATAAAAGTATTAGATTATTATTTGAAATGTTTTTTTATTTCTTCTCCTTGTTTTCCCCCAGACTCAAAGGCCATAGCCAAGTGTAGAAAGATCGCCTGATGATGATTTTGGGTTTACAAGACGTAAATTTGTTAAATCTGTTTCAATGCGACCAATTTTTTATATCAAGGGAATAAATTTATATTGGGACTGCATAATGATTAATCTCCTTAGTGAGTTTGCGTGAGTTTAGGGGTGGGGGGGAGGGGGGGGTTAGTAGCCTGGCTTCGTAACCCATGGTAAACGTAGGGCGAGTCACATGGCTGCCCGAAGTGACGTGCTGGCCCAAGGTGGCCACTCTGAGTGGGCTTGTCGAGCCCTTGGATGTGTGTTAGTGGGCTGCGGCTAGAGGAGAGTCCTCTCTCTATATCGCTGCAGCCAAGGTGGAGTCGCAAGGGAAGAGGATTGTTGGTATGGCGATGCGCCACTCGACTATCCTCCGCTACTTTGGCGGGGCTGTACCACTGGGTGCTTCCGAGTGCTCATTTATTCGTGGCTCCATGGCCTCCACATATCGCGCTCGGGGAGTCAGAGGCTGCGAAGTGCAGTGCGCCTTATGTTCCTGGTGCGCCTTATCTGAGAAGGAAAAGGGGGAAGGGACGTCCTCAACTAAGCAGGGGCCCTCACTGGTGGGGCCGCGGATGTGTTTGAAAGCGTTTCCGTGGCCCTGTCAATGTGTGGCGAAGGTGGAACACCATGGGGTTTTAATAGGTGCAAGTCCGACATAATCCGTTCTTGCCCCCGCGAAGCGGGTAAGCGTAGGCATTTCCTCATTGTAGTTACGAATAAAAACATAAATAGACCAACGCAGCGTTGATCTTGATTTTATATGAGGTATAAAGCTTGCGTCTAAGGCAGGCTAGGTATTAATTGATACATTTATTTATTGTATGGCATTATATTAATATAATACATAAATATAATGGACGTTACGGGTAGGCCTGTGTATAGAATTTTTATCGATATATTTTGTCACACTGTCTTATCTCTATTATTAGTTCCGTGGACGTTCACTTCTGCTGTCAGCGCCAAAATGGCTAAAATCATATCGCCTCATTACGTCACAGTGTATAGCCAGTCCATATATAGAGGTCAGTGTAAGGGGGTTATTTGCATGCAATTAAGACATGAATAACCATTGTTTAAATTTTTGTGTGTCTGTCTTTATATCTGTCTGTCTGGGCTTATCTTCGGAATAGCTGAACCAATTGTAATGAAATTTCACGAACAGGTAGAGAGCAATGCCAAAAGTGATCTTGGCTATAATTTATCCAAAAATGAGAATTTTTGGATAGTACAAAAATTGCCTTTGATTATCTTAAATCTTAATAACGCCACATTAATAGAACCTACCCACCCAAATCCGTGTTGGGTCGCTAGTAATAAAGTATAATTTATATACTTCAACATGTTATACGGTCACGGTATTGAGATACCAATATTTTTTTCTACTAATTTTTTTAGTCCAGCTGATGGTAAGTTAACACTGCATTACATGGACACCTGCAATCAACTCCAAACAAAAGTTACAGATGCATTGTCACCTGCAATTATTGACTCTCTTACCCTTAAAATTGGAATACAGCATGGGATGCAATCCTGCTAGTCAGAAATAAGTAAGGGGTGTTACTAACCCAGACGGGCTACTGCAAGGAGGCAGAAATAGGTGAGAGGGTGGTGCTAATCCAGAGAGACTTGCTAAGAGGCAGAAATAGGTAAAAGATTGCGACTACCACAGGCGGACTCCTGCTAGGAGACAGAAATAAGGAAGAGGGTTGTTGGCAACGCGCTTAAAAAATCATTAAAATAATTTTCCAATTCATAAAAACAAGTATATTTGCATGTATAATAATTTACGGTTAAAAGTAAATAGATTCAATATAATGATAAGAACACTCGATTGTCGAGCGAAAGTTCGGGGTTCAATTCCCTGGTCGAGAGTTAATTCCACAAAAGTTTGTTTATAGACTAACTTAGGGTCATGTGTTACATAGTAATCGGCTATGTAATACGAATAAAAGTTTTATATTAAATTAGATACTTGTTTTAGTTAAAAATATGTTATGTTCTTGTGATAAGAGATATGTACATAATGGCTAGATAAGAATAGCATATGTAAATAAATAATGTTTTATAATGAACAGAGATAACTGTAATTTAGACAGAGAAAGCACTAGCCTCCTTTTTTTTTTGCGCCCAATGCAAAGGCACCCTCCGGAAGCGGGGAAGGGAGGTGGTGAATGCTCTAAGCATACCACGCAGCCGGCTGCGTGGTTATGTGGGACTCACTGACTAACCTAACCTAAGTGCCTACCCACTAAACACCACCTTGGGGACGGCTTTGGCCATAGTGGCCTTTCTGCCGAATCGGACGCGACCCTCTTTAGGGAAAGAGGGCGCAGGCGGCGGAAGGCCGCTGACAAACGAGCCTACTAAGGCATTTTAAACATTGGAAGAAGGCTTGGCCTGAGCCGCCAAGAGGCAGTCCAGGTCGGCCGAAAGCTGGTTAGGGGGGTCCGAGAGAGAGTTTCTCGGTCTACGGACTCGATAGCGAGAGGGAAGTGGGGCTGCATAGGAAGCTGCCTCACGAATGAAATGATTAGGGTGAGACTCTGAGGCTTTGAAGAAGTTCTTAGAGAGTGTTTTTAGAAATTGCTGGACTGTGGGGAGCTCTAAGTCTCGGTGGAGGTCGGCGTTACGGCCGTACCAGGGTACGTTCGTAGCCCGACGACATAAAAGTTTTGAACAACTTGAAGTTTGTTCAGGGTTTTGGGCTTAGCGTGAGCAAAAATGGGGGCCGCGTAAGACATTACGGGTCGTATACAGACCTTATAAAGGGTCCGTTTGTTACGGAGGGACATTTTACTGTGTCGGCCCAACATACTGTTGAGCCTACCCAAGTAAAATCGCGCGTTTCAAGTTACTCTCTTAACCCTTGATTTACCACCCTAATTAAAATTTCACTTATCACCACCATGAGTCCCCGGGACTCATGTTTTAATTTTTTAAATAAAAACTAAACGAAAGATGTTATTTATGTTGTTATTTATTAAACTTCTAGTAAACACAATAATTCGTACATATCCGGTAATATTTTGTGATAAACTTAAATTAACATGCACATTTCTTAAGTTTACAAATACTTTAAAATTAACAGTCATCAAAAATCGTCTGCTACGACTTACAGAAGAAAAAATAAATGTTGTAACTCTTGGATAAAATAAAATATTTTTTCTTATAGAAGACATTATGAGGTAATTAAAAATAATTATAATTAATAATGGCACTATACAAAATTTCAAAACGTGCAACAAGTTAACATACTAATGTGTTACACATTTTTGGCATATCTTTTTGGAACAAGTAAGGCAGATTGGCTTCCTACAGACAGTGCAAAGATAAGCAGTCTTTGTTCGTTTCTTATAATTACAAGTATAGCAATATTTGCGCTGATCTCTTGGTAAAATATCATCAGTTTGCGATGTACTTGGTTGGTCAGGCATGTCTATTTTAGTAACACGTGAAATAAGTGTACGAATCTCTCGAGGCATGGTTGTATTGTAAAGACGAGTTTTCAAATTTATAAAATTGAGATCTTCGGCAACTGCTTTCAGAAAATTTAGTCTTGTAAGATTTTTCACATTAGACTGCTGACTATATATTATATAAGCATTGACTCCTGACAAATCAACAATGCGATAAAATACAGCCATAGGCCATCGAGATGTTCGTCGACTGCAAGTATACACGGAGCATTTCTGATCAACTGAGTCCACGCCTCCCTTAGTATTATTGTAGAACTCAATTATTTCAGGTTTCTTGGATGTCTCATTCACTGTGTTATCGTGGTGCATACTTGAGTATAAAATTACGGCTCAATTTTTTTTGGGAAGATAACTAACTAGAGCTATATCTTTGGTGAATCCGAATATAGAATGATCAACATCTCTATTTTTGTTTGGTAAAAACGGTTTAGGTATTTCAATCTTGTTTTTTCGTAATGTTCCTACAGTTGTTAGACCCTTGGTTTTCAAAAGAGTTGCGAGATCTATGGAAGAATACCAATTATCTGTAGTGATATTACGATTAGATGCTATAATTGGTTCGCATAACATCAGTACGGCTTGGGTTGGTACAGGTCGTTTTCGATCTTCTTCCGACAAAGAGTAGTAGCCATCGGATCCTTTTCCAGTATAAAGATATAAATTATAAGTAAAAAGTCTCAGAGTCTACCATCAACTGCATTTTAGGCCATATTTCCCAGGTTTACTTGGCATGTAAACTTTGAATCTTGATCGGCCACGAAACTTTATCAACATCTCGTCGATAGTTACATTGGTACCCAGTGTATAGTTAGCCTGGGAATTGGCTACAAACATTGACAGAAGATAGGAAATAGCACATCCAGGGTCTTCTTTTATACGTTGTTCACGATCTTCAAAATTATCAAAACGCAAAGCTACAAGTAAAGCACAGAACCTGTGTTTCGACATAGTAGCTCTAATTATTTCTCTGCCCGTGCCATCAGTAGCAAAAAGTGACAACACACTTTCACGGCTCGATTTGAAAACCGATGTATAAAGCAAAAGAGCAATAAATCAATTTGGCTTGTTTCTCTAAAATGCTTGCTTGATGACGGATGCCTTTCACGTAATTGCTCTAGCTTTTTGTTTGTCCACGTAATAATTGTATCCAACATATTAGAGTCAAAAAAAATTTCAAAAGCCTCTAAAGGGTTCACGTTTTGTACTGATGATGATGGTCGAGATGGCAGTCGTAAAATATTATGAGAGGCTGTTCGGACATTGCGTGACGGTGGAGTTGTAGACCACTTGAATCTATTTTTGCCATAAAAATAATTCCCTGATGATGAAGGTAAGTTGTCCAAGTTACTATCCTGTTCTTCAGTCTCGGAGCATTCGGAATCGGTGTCGTGATCACTCACAATATAATCATATAATCGGCGTCCTCGTCATCGGAATGTGGCTCACGAATACATTCAGCTGCATAGCCGCCGCCATCGCCAATCTCTTCATCTTCGCCCAGTAAATCATCTTCTTGCAGCCAATCGTTTATGATATCTGAGGCTAAATCATCTGCAATGTTTACCGATTTAATCCATCTACGTTTAGATGCCATAGTAAAAACCTAAAACAAAATTAAAATAGATAAACAAAAAAAGTCAGTAAATCCATTTTTGAAACACAACACTCCACCATGAGTCCCGAGGACTCACACTCGATCATATTTACTTTTCCGAACGACGTGCGCACGCGACCGCTCACCTCTGCGTCCCACGCCTCACTGCAGGAAGGTACTAGAAAGCGCAAGTCTAAACTCTAAAAAATAAACTATTTTTTTGTTGTTTAAAAGTAGTGGTGAGTCCCGTGGACTCAGGGTGGTGCATTAAGGGTTAACATGAGGCTCGAAAGTGAGC
Source organism: Parnassius orleans (assembly GCA_029286625.1). Taxonomy (NCBI): domain Eukaryota; kingdom Metazoa; phylum Arthropoda; class Insecta; order Lepidoptera; family Papilionidae; genus Parnassius; species Parnassius orleans. Next base: position 963,356 of record JAGSMP010000245.1, on the reverse strand, counting down.
CTCGTGTCAAGGGTGACACCTAAGTATTTGGCGGACGTGTGCCAGGGGACAGGGGTCCCTAGCATACGGATTGGCGGAGTGATAGTGGGGCGGCGTCGTTTATGTTCGAAGTGAACGGCGGAGCTCTTCTCCGGGTTCACATTGATACGCCATTTTTGGAACCACCTTTGCAGTAGAGGGCAGTGTCGTCTGCAAAGAGGGAGAGCTGAACACCATTTGACGGGATGGGAATGTCGTTGGTGTACAGGATATATAGGAGGGGGGCAAGTACGGAGCCCTGAGGGACACCGGCTTTGATTTGGCGCGAAGAGGAGAGCGTGCCTTCGTGTCTGAAACGAAAGGTACGGTCCTTCAAGTAGGAGGCCACGAGACGAACAAGACGATCAGGGAGACCTATATTGTGTAGTTTGTAGATAAGGCCTTCTTGCCAAACTCTATCAAACGCTTTCACTATGTCGAAGAAGACCGCGATGCCAATGATACCAATGACAGTTGCCTCTTTCCACGTGGCGGAAAGTAACTAAGGTTGAAGCAGGCGTTGAAGATAACAGCCAAAAGGGTTAACACCTGCAAAATTTTTGAGGGCTTGGTTGGAGATGCCATCCGCGCCCGGAGCCTTTTTGGGCTTCAGTCCTTTGATGAGGATGAGATCTCATCATTGGACACAGTGATAGGGTCAGAGACTGTGGAGTGAGTTCCGGCGGCGGACCTCATCCTCCACTGTCTGGATGTGGGAGGGTCTGTGGGTTGAGAGCTGGGAGGCATTGAGCAGCGATGCTGTCTAAAGCACTCAACTTTTTCCTCGTCCTCGAAGGCTATATAGTACCGTCGGGGCGAGAGAGAGGAGGAGTATGAGTGATAGCGTCTATGCAGAGGGCTCTTGCCATCTGATAGTACGCTGTATGAGAGGGAGAGATATTCTCCATGAGATTACTCTTTTCGAGGTCTCGAAATTCGGAAAGGCGTGAACGGACTTCTCGTTGAAGACGATTGGCCGTACGTCTGTATTTGGGGGTTGGATAGAGTGCTGCTCTCCGGAGAGCAGCTCGCTTGGCAACTTTTATTAGGTTGCTAATATGTAAGGGAAGACCATTATTATTAGCAACCGGGACAACCCTTGCATTCTCCTTAAGGGAGGATGTTATAAGGGTGGAGAGTGAATCGACCGCGGTGTCGATTTTTTCGGTACTGTCGAATAAGTCCGAAGAAAGGGGGATAGGGGAGTCCGGAGAGTCCAAAGCTGTGGCTAGGGACGTCTTGAAGCCCTTCCAGTTAGTGAAGGTTTTCGTGGAGGGGGGTGGGGGAGGTGGCTGATGGCCAAGTATGAGGGAGATAGGGCGGTGGTCGGATCCAAGATCGTCAAGGGTCTCGATTGACCTGAGGTTGAGGGAGACTTCTTTTGCTATTGCAAAGTCTAATACGTCAGGAGCGTGGTCGGTGTTGTCGGGATAGTGAGTGACACCGAGGGGACTGAGAACAGTGAGGTCGAGAGACTGCGTGATATTCTTGCCACTCTGAGTAGTAGTAAGACAAGTCCAATCAGTATGCTTGGAGTTAAAATCTCCAAACATAATAACTGAATTGCCTAACGCAAGGATGGCCTCAAAATCTTTTTTGAGGGGGAGAGTTCCACTAGGGATATAGCAGGAGGCTATGACGATGGACGGATGTCCAGTCAAAGCCAGCCTGCATACCGTGGCTTCCATATTGGTTAGCGGCGGAGTGGGAATGTGAGAGCAATGTAGTATCTTCTTGTAGTAAATGGCAGTACCGCCGCCTTTGCGGTCAGGTCTGTCATTACGAAGAAGAGAATACTTTTTGATGGAGAAACTTTTGAGGTTCTGGGGTCTGAGGTCTCCTGTAGGAGGAGGAGGTCGGCTTCGCGATCTCGAAGAAAGAGCTTAAGCTCGGGGAGGTTATTTCGCAAACCGCGAGTATTGAACGAAACAAGCGATAAGCCCTTAGGCTTAATACGTCCGTGGGACTTTGGGAGGGCAGAGTGATCTGTCATAGTGTTAAGTTAAATTAACTTACCTTACAATGAACACAGAAGATTGTGGTGCTCCGCTAGAGCGAGGAGACGGTCCTGAGGGGACCTAGCAGCACGCAGTTTACGCGCTAGTATGGCGATCTTACCAATGTCGATGCTCTGAATAGCGGTATATACCGTATTCAGGTCATCAACCATTGAGGGTTGCGCCTGTTGAGGAGCGGAGGAAGTCCGCGGGGGGTCGGCCTTTTCGGGGCCCCAGGGGAGAATTGGTGGCTGCGTGGGGCGAGAAAAGCCCGGAGATGGGGCCCATAAGGGGCCTAGGGGGGCCCATAAGGGGCCTAGGGGGGCCCTTGTTACTGTGCATCTTGTGCACTGCTTCTACTGGGAATCCTTGGGACTTAAGTTCCTCCAGGATTTCTTCGTTGGAGAGTTCGAACGGAACTCCCCGGATGACAGCCTTGACCTTTCGCTCTTCATGGAGAGCGAACGTGTGGTAAGACACACGCTCTGCTGTGAATAGCCTTGTTAGGCGACGAAAGTCATCTATTGATGACGGGAACATTTTGATGGCTTCACTGTAATTAGTGGCCTGATCAAAACTGATTTTACTGTCGTAACATATTTTCGACAGTCTAGTGAATTGCGCCTTGTCTCTAAGGAAGACAGGGGGCGAGACCTGTTTCTTGGCGAGGGTCGGGGCGCAGCGAGCTGCTGGCTTGGAGGGCGGGGGGAGGTTGAGCGGCAGTAGGGGTACTGCGGTAGCGGCAGGGGCTGCGGAGGTGGAGGCAGTGGTGGGAGCTGCGGGGGTGAGTGCAGCGGCGGGGGCTGCGGAGGTGGCGGCAGAGGCTGCCGGGACGGGGGAGCGGTTTTTAGCGGCGCGCTTTGGGCCGCGTTTTGATTTCACTACAGTGAAAGGGGTCCCCTCAGTCATAGTTCCATCGGAGTCCGCGGAACTACTACTGGATGTATATCCGGTTGGGGTGGCGGACCTCTTCCGGGAGGATGCGGAGGAGTCGGAGCACGAGCTCTCCATTGACATGGCGTCGTGAGACGCGGGTAAGTCGGTCTGCGGGGCAGCGTGGGGGCGACGGGGGCCGGGGGGGTGCATGCCTGAGGGGCAAGGAACGCGAGGATTGCGGCGAGGACCGACTCATCCAGATTGATGCCCAGACCAAGAGATTGGTTTAGGGCGGCTACGAAGGTCCTAAATAGGTCTAGTGTGGACATGTTGGGGGAAGGGGACGACGTTCTGTTCTGAAACAGTAAGGGTAAGGGAGGCGGTCCCTGTTCTCAAAAGAACAGGGGCTTGTTCTGAAAAGAACAAGTGACTTTGTTCCAAGAAACAGTAATACAATATAAAAATAGTAACAGAAAAAATAACAATAAAAATAACAATAAAAAAATAACAATAACAGTACAAATAACAAAACAATAAGCGGTCAAAACCTCCCTGCCAGGGGCAGGGGGGCAAGAACGGTTAGTGCAAGGCAAGCAAACTCACCGAGGCGACTGCGCTGTACAGCGTGAGCAGGATAGCGGAGGCGCGAGAGCGAGAGGCACTCAACGTACGGGGACGAGAGTGCTGACTACTGACACGACCCCTCGAGAGCGGTGGCGCAAGCGGAATGATGTCTAGCCTCCTACTGTGGTGACACGGGTCGTGCAGAAATTTGTTGTTCATTTTGTATGGGACTTGAACAGTGTAAAAATAATAAATAATTAAATTTCAGTAATGTGTGTTAAAATAGGCAATAAATGTTTCAGGATTATTGTGTAGAATAATAAGACAAGTGATGTGTTAAAAGTGTTTAAAATAGCGAAATAGTAATAAATTTATATAAGAAAATTGAAGTTGAATTAAAGTGTATTAATGCTGCTTAAAGGTTTTAATTTGTGAATTAAACTATTGTATTAGTTAAGATATTCATGTTTATTAATAAATATTATTTTTTTGAACATGTGTGATAGATATTTAAGATTTAGAACTTTAAAAATATCTATGTCAAAATGGCACGCGGGGCGCGGTTCTCTTTCGCGTATAGCTATCATACTAGGATACTCGTAGGAGGTTGGTATTTTGGAATAGGATCTCCTAAGTGTGTGTTGTTTGAGGATTAGCAGTGGTCCCAAACAACCGCCGGTACGACATACTCCGCTAAGCGTCGAGTCCGTATACTCCGCGAGGCGTCGAGGTCACCGGCCCTTAGGCAGATTCTTGGCACTCAAGCGCGTTCCGTGCCTTGTGTGTCAGTCGCGTCCGCGAGTGCTCTCAAGCACTTCCCCCAACCCTTTCATAAAGAAAGGGGTAGGCAGTGCCCCAAGTGTTGCGACCATTAAATTCGCTCCCACCCGATCCGAACGTCGTACGTCGCGTACTACGCTATTCAGCTACGTTAGGTAGGGTCATAGACAGGACACACTCACAACAGTAGTTACCAACAGCAAACTATAATGACCGGCAAGGGGAAGGCCCCTCATTAGGAAACCCCCGGATCGTCCGGGGATATTAGATAGGCCACTTATGGTTAGGGATCTAGCAAATCCGGAACGGTCAAGGACCGTAAGCTCGTTCAGCCAGATTCCAAAAACCACCAGGAAGCCTTCATCGCCGCCTAAGGAGCCCGCACCGCGCGCCGCGCTCGCGCTCACCGCGCCTGAGTGCACGAGCGAACGCGAACCGTCGCCCTTACCGCAGCGGGCGAAAAAATCGGCCAGGAGGCACACACCACCTGAGACAGAAGCATCCATCTACGAGAAAAGACAGTGTGTCGTCTCGTCCGACTCGTCACTTCCATCATCTTCGGATGAAGAAGAACTACTTACACCGGTGGCAATCAGAAGCCATAAATCGCCACCGAAATCGCCATCGCCGAGAAAACCAACCCCTCCTATCTCACCGGAACGACGTAGCAACGCGGCCGTTGATGAGCAAGGAGGGGAGGAATCATATGGCTGGGATAGCACCACGTATGCTACCCTAGCCTCCTCGGAAGGACAACCAGCACAAAACCCGTCTGGATTACCACTGGATGATGGCCAACGACCATCAACAAGCTACGCGCAAGGTGGCTGAAGCGCCCAAACCAACCGAGGAGGCCGAGAAGGGCAGATATCCTCCTATAGTAGCAGAATGCCTCCCGAACTGGACGAAGCACTTCGAGGTGCTCAACAGGAAGTTGGGACATCCACCGAATGCTCGTCCGTTCGGGAAGGGGGTGCGCTTCTCCCCCCAGAGCCCGGAAGAATTCCGGGCCATACAAAAATACTTAGTAGAGATCACCAAAGAGATACCAGCCATGTCCTGGTACTGCTACACCCCCGAAGAGGAGAAACCCACAAAAGTGGGCATTAGGGGGCTGCCAGTAGATACGGACACCAAGGAAATAGGGGAGGCTATCCAGGCATTAGGATTCCCTATTCGCTATGTGAAGGCAATTCCCCCCCGCAGAGGCAGGCCGGGGTGCCTGTACTTCGCACAGTTGGACCACCTAAGCCAAGAAAGGCTCCAAGATCTCTACAATATAACCGAGCTCCTTTACATGAAAGGAGTTACGGTAGAAGCCTGGCAAGGACGAGTGGGCCCAGCACAATGCCACCGTTGCCAGGCTTTCGGACACGCCTCATACAACTGTTTTCGGCCAATCAAATGCGTCCGTTGCGCGGGGGAACACGCCGCAAGTCAATGCCCGAGGGGTAGGGATGAAACACCTACATGCGCAAATTGTGCGAAAAACCATACTGCCAACGACCGCCGATGTCCGGTTTTGAGGAGAATTGCCCGGAAGCAAGGAATTACACTTCCGGGTCTGCTTCCGGAGGCTCCGAAGCGGACCCAAGAGAGTCGCCCGAGGACCGTTGAAGTAAACGAAGAGGGGTGGGCAACCATAAGAGGAGGCAGATGGCCCCACCACCCCACCCCGCAACCGCAACCGCAACTACAACAACAACAACAACAACAAATGGATGTCGTCGAAGTCGGCACTAGAGCAACCACCGGAGCGACTCTCCAGCCCCCCGCTAATGACGCTACAGAGCGTCTAGCACCAAAAAAGAAAAAGCGGGGGCGTAGGAAGAAGAGCAAAACGCAACAACCTCCTCAAACCGTCACCTCTACCCCTACGCCAGCGGTCACGATAGCCTCCAAGGCGCAGGTTACCGCAAAGGAACAGAAAACCACCGCAGGTAGAGCACCAGAAAGGGCTCTACCTGAACATAGAGCCCGCTCTACAACTAGAGCGCGCTGTACAATACGTAGAGAGACCCAAGCCCAGCCGAGACCAGAGCCATATAAAACAACAACAAGAACACCACCAACAAATACGGAAAGTGCCGACGCTATACATAGATTGGTCGGTATAGCCATGAAGTCGGCACACAGGTCCTGGCAGACATCCGAGCCAGGACCGACCCAGCAATAATGAGGGCATTGGCGCAGCTACTGGCTCGGCATTACGGAGGCTAGTAACCTGCGCCTATTATATTGGAATCCAGACGGGATACAACATAAGATCCATGAACTCCGCACAGTCACCCAGCAACAGGACATACAGGTGATATTGCTGGGAGAGACAAATTAAATCCATCAACGCATCTTGAGCTGCCAAACTACCACATCTACAGAAGGGATGAGGTCAATCATCACGGGACCGCCTACAGAGGCACAGCGGTACTAGTGAGGAGACATCGTCCACCAACAACTGAATTTACCACCATATGAACTATGCGCTCTATCGGCATAAAATGGAGGCGGCGGGCGAGGAACTAAGATCTGCAGCATACCGCCCGCCAGGACTCCATTCTGCTCCTCAGACATCCGGACGGTAATGGAAGGCGTAACACATACCATCGTTGCGGGGACCTAACGCGAAACACCCGGCGTGGGGGTCCAGAGTGATCACCCCGCCGGGTCGTGCACTTTATGAAGACGCTGAAAGAAACAGCTACGACGTTTTAGGTCCCGAGGAACCATCACCAACGCATATCAAAAGCAGAGGAGGAAGACGCGTCGCTCTACAAACTGAACCGACAGTTAACAAAAACCAGATCCCCGTTTGCCCGCTGACCAACAACGCGGGCGAACGTTGTTACAGGCCAAAGGTAGGCGGATATCCTGCAGAGCACTTCGAGGAGCAATTTATGCCGAACAGCAAGTGCGGAGTTCATGGAACTTCATACGAAGGAGCCGCGTACAGGAGTTCCTGTCGACGCCCGCGCCACCGCTTGCAGGAGAGTGGTATATATCCCGCTGAACTGCGGAGGACAGTAGCCCGCCTGCAACCTGGGAAGGCGCCGGGGCGACAGGATAACCAACGCCAGCACTCCGACAGCTGCCAACAGAATACTTGTAGAGCTAGGTCGACTCTACAACGGTATACTGCGGACATCCCACTTCCGGAGGACTGGAAAATCGGTAAAGTGATCGTACTACCGAAACCCGGGAAGGACAGGCGTAAACAGCCAGCTATAGGCCAATCACGCTACTACCGCACTTAGCTAAACTGTGCGAAAGATTGCTGAAGCTTCCGTCCGTGCGTACAACTTCGGGTGGAACAGCACGGATTCAGGAGGGCCACTCGACAGCAACACAGCTGACCAGGGTGCTGCACTACCTTGCGGCCGAGTACAACCGTGGCCGCACATCGTTGGGCGTCTTTCTCGACATAGAGAAGGCGTTCGACAGAGTGTGGCACTCTGGATTACTTTACAAACTAGAAACACAAACAAGTACCCCTCCTGCTATGTTGCGGCTAGTGGCGTCATTCCTTAGAGATAGGAAGTTCTACGTCTGTGTAGAGGACGCCGAGTCCGCAGCGAGACCAATTAGAGCCGGCGTGCCACAGGGCAGCTGTCTATCGCCGATCCTGTACGCGGCTTATACTAATGACATCCCTACCCTGGCAGACCACCTGCGCGAATGGGAAGACGATGTTGAACTGGCGCTATACGCGGACGATAGTGCCTACTTCACATCGTCTAGAAGAGCCCACATAGCCACTGCCAGGATGCAGCGCCTGCTGGACCTGCTGCCACCATGGCTGGACGAGTGGAGGATGGCCGTCAACGTTGGCAAGACGACCGCTCTGCTCACTTGATTCAGGAACTTCCCACCACCATTGACGCTCAGGGGCCAGGAAATCAAGTACGAGAAGGCCGCAACCTACCTTGGATGCCGGATAGATCGGATGCTGCGCATGACCGCGCACGTCGATATCGTCATCCGCAACGCCAGATGTGCGCGGGCGGCGCTCCGTCCCGTCCTGGCATCCAAGCTACCGCTGAAAACCAAGCTGAGACTATACAAAACATACATAAGATCAAGACTTACATACGCTGCGCCGGTTGGTACGCGCTCCTGAGTGATCGTCAGAAGCGGCGATTACAGGTCCAGCAGAACACATCATTACGGACCATCGTCGGTGCAGGTCGCTACGTCCGGAACGACGTCATCGCGCTGCCGATTGAAGATGGAGACCATAGAACAATTTGGCCTGATTAGCACGCGGCATGTTTGACCGCGCCGATAACGGGCCACATGAACACCTACAAGATTTTGCACCCCTACATGCTCGGCCAACGGACGGGCGACGAGAGTCGAGTAATAACCCACAATGCCGCAGACAGGCCAACTTAGACGCCCATAGGACAATTTAGCCTATAAACCGACCCAACCGCCTGAATAGGCCGATTAAACCACCCGTATTGGCCTACACAGCTTCTATGTAGGCCATACTAGACGACCAACACAAATCTGAAAAAAATGTTACGAACAAAAAGTGACCGGGGAACCGAACCCGAACTTTGAAAAATCGACCAACAACGCCATAACGGCTCCACGACCGGTGCATAGTGATGCACCGCGAGGAGATTCCGGGTAAAGGGGATATGCCCGAGGCCCGAGACCTGCTGTGTGCTAAATAGCATACATGCAGACGACAACGTATCGTATTTTGGAAATTCGTTCGGGACCAGCTACCAGTTTCCAGTTTAAATCAAGATAGAAAATAATAGGGAAAAGTGATAGGAAAAAGTAGTGAAAGTTTTCAATGTCGTACTCTTAAGGGGAAATTACGAAGATAAATTTATGTTTTATTTAAGAAGACGAAGCAGCGTCAAACTTAATATCCCAATTAATGTCCAATTCTGATGGACGTCAAGAACGGGACCATTCCATAGGGACGCGTAATCTTAGTGGTCTAACCTTTCTTTTGAGAAAGCGCAGACGGGTTTTGAGTGGCACACCTTCTCAGGGGTCACGCAAACCTCGTTGTTCCCGAACCCAACTTGGTGTGGTATTAGTTTCTGTGTATAAAAGGTCACTAATTGGTTGATCTCTGCTGCAGGGCGGGTCATAGGAGCCGCTGTTGCTTTTCAATGGTAGTATTAATATATCAATAAATAATTTTGTATTCTGTATTTATGATCAGCATAACATTTGCTTAGCCAAGTAAGCAAAGGTTAAGCTTTTCAAGTCATTGTTGATATTGTATTGAGTGATGATTAGTTCAAAAACATCGTTATCATATGTAATTTAATAATAAATGTCCTTCAGACAGAATTTTGTTCACGGCGGTCACTCCAGGTTGCTACTGAGAATTACTTGACGGAAAAATCCAATTACTGATTTTATGACCGGACCCGGGGTTCGAACTTGGAATCACATAATCAGCAGTCACATTTACGAATAACGAGGCGGTCAATAATTTCACAGACAAGAGATCACCCCATTTTTACATGGCGTCTGGAGAAGCGTACGTTTTACGAGCTGATAAAAAGAAAAGAATAGTAAAAAGGTGTCTTATTTCTTTTTTTTTTTCATCTTCATCTTCTTCATTGCATTCCCTACAAGAAAATTTATATTAATCCAGACAGGTCAAAGTGCGAATTTTAAACCAAGTATTTTATTTAGATCGTATTTTTTATGACCAAATTATATCTTGTTTCATGTTTGTTTCTCTGCCCGATAGACTTCGAAATGAGAATATCTCCAATTGAACTAGAGTTACCGACACAGCCCAACGGATCAGTAAGCTAAATTGGCTATGGGCCGTCCATACAGCTCTAAGAATTGACAGCTGATGGGGAAGAAAGATTCTTCAATGGTCGCTTGGTTCACGTAAGTGAAGTGTACGGTGGTACCACACTAGATGGCTAACGAACTGGTAAGAGATGCAGGAAATCGATTAATGCAGGTGCCTTCGAACCGTGTTTTGTTACATTCCTTGGAAGAGACCTATATTTAGTAGTGGACTTGAGAAGGGTTGTAATGATGATGATGATGAGGACTTCTTTTCGGGATTGTTACCGCTTACTACTGCAAACAATTTTTTTGAACTTTTGCTTTCTGGCCGAGAAGAAATTGCATGCTACCTAAAATATGTATAAAAGTAAAAATAAGATAAAAACAAAGAAAGGAACAACTGACCCTATTGCGTGCACACACAATATTTTAATATCGTTTTTAAATAAACGAAATTAAATATTAATACATAACATTTTGTAAAACAACGCTGTATTTTTTGGTATTTACATCATCCCATCGATTTCAAGTTTTATTTTAAGTCTTAGGGATGATAAGATTTATAACATTCCCTTTATAACACACTTAGAAAAGTTGATTCTTATGTTGATACACAAACAAAGTGGCCGCATGAATTACATTCTTCTATTTTGAAATTTTTCTATTCGCTGTATTTTTCATAAGCAGTTCTATCGAAAACTATCAATCCTAGCCACCGCAAAATAAATATCGGGCAGCCGGTGAGTGTGTTATATTGAAGCTTATTCGCAGATGTCTTTAACTCGTAGTTATTAGATTAGAATCTCAGGCCAACAAAGAAAGATATTTTTTTTATAGGAAAGGGTGACAAACGAGCACACAGTCCACCTGATGGTAAGTGGTTGCTGTGACACATAGACATCTACATCTATTTTCAATAAAGAATCAAAATGCAGATGCGTTGTCACCCGTGAGGACTAAGATGGAATGCCTCTTTTCCAGTAAAAAGGGTCTCCGGTTCTCTACACTCACCATACAAAACACAGATGTGTTAAGCTGCTATTTTACGCTGGTATTCTGTGTGAGCGTGGTCCTTCCCCGGTTGAGCCGACCTATTCGTGCTACAACTATACTACTAATATCGACGTCTCCGTGTCGCAGTGGCTTAGCAATGAGTTGCTGCGCTAGTCCGAGGTTCAAACCCGCACGGAACAAGTATTTGAGTCCGGTGAGATCTATAGCGTAAAGTAAACATCAGCTCCGCATTAGATTCGTAATTAAAATAATATCAGCGTGTTAATATTAATTATTATGTAAAACTTAAAGTAGACAATACAGTTGTGCTCATTAAATGTTATTTACATTTGTTATAAGGACTAAACAGAAAAAAGTGGAAAAAACTGTGTGTATTGTGAATTTCACCAATTAACAATCTATGGCTACATTTCTCATAAAATAAAACGTAAAAAGTGTTTTAAACATAAATATTAGCCAGTAGTGACTGTGAGCAATATAAACTATAAGTTATTTAACGAAAAACTATAAAATTATATTTGAAAAAGACGGTACAAAACAAACTTTGGTGCGCGTTTTATACTGTGGCTCGTGATTGGTGGATTCATTGAACTGTCAATCGGTTATCTCTATTGGTCAGTTTGCGACCATATTCTTCTATCCGCATATGCTTGCATTTTTCATATATTTCTGCAATCGCTCGTTTGGCCTAGCCGGATAGGTTCGAAGATTGACACCAAACTGTCGGGGTTCAAACCTACCCTGCTTCTTACAAGTTCAGATTTTGTTTTTTATTTTATTTAATTTTTTTATTTATATTTTATTTAAATATTACACAAGATGACATTAAAATGCGATAACTGTAAAAAGGATATTATTAGCAAGAATTACATAACTTGTACCAATTGCCAGAACTTCTATCACATAGATTGTACAAGTATAGGCGAAAAAGGTTCTACTTAATGCATACAGAAAATAGAAAAAATTAAATGCGACGGTTGTAAATACAATAAAACGCCAGATCCTACTAAAATTCAGGTTAATATTCCTACTGAAAATTCTTTTTATTCTCAGTGAAATAGATATGGAAACTTCGCAAGAATCTTTTAATTATATTACTCAGAGAAAAAACAAAAACTTCTCAAAAATCTGTCTACATCGTATATGTCTATTAATGATATCGCTATTGGTTCAAGAAGCTCAAATAGTCTTCCAGATCTCAGTCAAATAATAACTACTGATAATTTGCTAATATTAAAACGGAATTGATGAGGTTACAAACAGAACTTAACATTGCCAACAATGAAATTAAAAACTTAAACGCATTAAATTTAGAACTAAATAGGAAAAATCAAGAGCAACAGAAAATTATAGAATTATACAAAACCATAAATATAGATGAATTAAACACTAGTAAGGCTCTAATCAACCCATGCATGTCTACCCGCTCAGCAATCAGTCTGGAAAAATTACGAGGTATCCCTCTTCCAGAAAGGAATTACCAATGCCTGAAGACTGTAATAAAAAGCACATTGCAACTATACCCATACATGTGAATAAAAGAGACTTCACCTATAGAAATAACAAGAGCGATACATCTAAGCCTCTTAATTATACAGAGGAGCACACATTTAACACCAAACCAATATATGTATAATCAGCAGTATAAGTAACCACAAGCAATCTTCGGTAATAAGAAACAACCTCATGGAGCAGAGCGCCGCATGCTGTCACTATCGCACACCAGGCGGCGACATAGACCAGCTGTCACGTGGATTGCAGGATAAACACTAATTTCACTCTAAATGATTATTGCATACTTATGATAGGAGATACTGATTTTAACGTTTCCAAAAATTATAAAAATATTGTATATATGTTAAAGAAACGCATTTTGGCTGTACAACACACAAACATTATTATTTGTTTACCGACATATAAATATAGCTATAATTTTAATCTCTTCAATAAAAGAATTGAACAATTCATTAATTTGTTATACTCGGATAATAAAATACACAAATACTGCTGTATATTGGACTCAAACAAACATTTAGAATATTCATATACTATGTTTTCGAAATATTCAGGCAAAATAAATATAAATGGTGTTTATATTGTCTTGAATGACTTATATAAATTAATGTCAGATATTGCAAAAGAACAGCCAAACGCAAATATTGTTATTAAAAGTACCTCTTGTCCTGTTAGTCCGGTGAAGGAAAGAAAAACACCTTGTTGCTCCTTTCGTTCCTTTGCAGGATACTAACAATAAACTAAATAATATACAAGCACAAACAGATCTAACTGGTCTTAATATACTTCACCAGAATATTCAGGCATAAGGTCTAAACTCAACCAGATAGAAGTTCTAATAACTATGGAAAACATTGATATTATGTGTATTAGTGAGACTTTTTAAGGAAACAAGATGTTAATTTTCTACAAATTCCAGGCTATAAGTTGCTGACTCATATTGTAGAAATGAGTCCAGAGGAGGGTCTGTATTTATGTTAAAAATAGTATGGATTTATTGCACTTCCTGTATAAATCAATTAAGCTTAGATAAATACCTTGAATGTTGTGTATACTGTTGCCAGAATTAAATTACATTATTGTTTGCTGTTACAGAACTCCAGACTCAAGTTTTGAAATATTTATAAAAACATTGCATTTGTTATTACATAGAATTACAGTACGTTCAAGATATATGACTAAAAAAGTAATAATAGCCGGTGACTTTAATATTAATCTACTGGAAAATACTCCAAAATGTTTACTTTTTAAAAATACTGTATTAAAATATAACTTAAAACTAACAATAAATGAACCAACTAGGATAACAATAAAATCGAAAACTTGCATAGACAATATCATAACAAATATTAAAGGTTGCAGCTCAAAAGTTTTACATTTAGGATTATCTGATCACTCTGCACAATACATAAACGTACCATGTAATCAAGGTTATATTGAAAATATTGGTATGTACATAGGAGGAACGAAAATAAGTATTTAATTATCTTTCTAAAATATCTCTCTCAATTAAGTTTTTCTGAAGTTTTCTCGTATCGTGATGTCAATCAGGCGTATAACAGTTTCATTAGCTTATTCAAATTAATATACGATCTTTGCATACCTGTAGAAAAGGTTAGAATTTCTTTTAAGAAAAAGTCAAATTGGCAGACAGTTAGCATTAAAGAGCGTGCAAAACTAAAAGAAACTTATACCAAAAATACTGAAATATAAGAAAACGAATTAATACCGTATTATAAGAAATACTGCAAAATATTAAAAACTGTAACACGTTTAGCAAAACAAAATCAAATATAAATTCATTAAAATAGTAATAACAAAAATAAAGCTACATGGTACTTAATAAAAAAGCAGACCACTTCACAAAACATATTCAAAACAACTATTAAAAATGTGACCATTGATAATACTAATATAACGGATGCAGGTGCTATAGCAGAAGTTTTTAACACTCACTTTGCTACCATTAACACTCAAACACAAGCCACAGATACCTACCCTCTACCTTCTACACATCTACATAGCCTATATTTATCACCCGTTAACGCAAATGAATTGAAAAAAATAGTCATAAACCTCAAAAATAAAAAGAGTTGTGGCTACGACAATATATCGATCCAAATTATTAAAAAATCCATAGAGTATATTAGTGAGCCGCTTGTTTATTTATAATTTAATGATAGAAACTGGTACCTTTCCACATCAATTAAAAACAGCAAAAATCAAACCTTTGTTCAAAAAGGTTCAAAATGTAATATTAAGACTATAGCCCATATCTCTTTTATCCAACTTCTCAAAAATATTTGAAAGAATCATCTACAATAGGCTTATAGAGTTTTTCAAAAAATATAGCATATTAAATAAAAATCAATTTGGTTTTCAGAAAAATAAATCTACTACACTTGCAATGTATGAAATACTTAAGGAAATTTGGGAATCTTTAAATAATAAAACTTCTTGTGTAGGTTTGTTTTTAGATATGTCAAAGGCATTTGACTGTGTAATATACGATGTACTATTAAATAAACTTGAAAGATTAGGTATACGTGGTTTGGCATAAAACTGTTAGAAAGCTATTTAAAGATAGAGAACAACTCACAGCTATTGAAAAATTTGACAAAATCGGTAAAACTTTCGAAGAAGTACAGTCTACGCCAGTTAAAATGACACTAGGTTTGCCACAAGGGAGTATTTTGGGCCCCCTGTTATTTTTAATTTATGTGAATGACTTGCCAAATGTCACTGACAATAGATGTGTTATGTTTGCTGATGATGCTACTATCTTTATACCCGATACTCAAATGAATTTTGAAAATAACATAAATAAAACCTTAAAAATAGCAGTCGAATGGCTTAATAAAATTAATTTAAACGTGAATCTAACAAAAACCAAAATTATTCAATTCAGAAATTACAAAACAAAATCTTTAAATTTAAATATTGCAGATAAAGACACCCAAATAGAAACAGTTGATAACATTAATTTTCTTGGAGTCACCATAGACTGTCATTTAAACTGGAAATCCCACATTGAGAAAATAAACAAAAAAATATCTAGCTACAGTTACGCATTATCCATATTAGCAGAAACAACTTCCGTTGACGTATCAAGGGCTGCATATTTCGGACAGGTATACCCTCTATTAGTTTACGGCATTATTTTCTGGGGTAATTCTACAAACGTGCAGTCAACATTTATTCTACAAAAGCGATGTCTGCGGATCATTTATAATATGTACGCAGACGAAACTCTAAGAAATGTATTCAAAGAAAAAGGCTATCTCACTCTTACTAATATTTACATCTTAGAAATTTCAATTTTTATCAAACAGAATAACAACCATTTTCAGATTAAATCTAACTTGAATTCACGTCCAATGCGTAGTCAATATAAGAACAATTTATGTACACCTAAAATTAATAATTACATGTATTATGAGCACCTTTTGTACAGGTATTAAAATATTCAATCATCTGCCACCTGATATAAAAACTATGGACTTGCAAGATTTAAAATACCTCAAAAAGTGGTTAATATGTAATGTGTTTTATAATTTAAATGAATATTTTAATCCAAACATTAATTTATATAAAGTTTTATTTCTTAATTATTGCATACCCGATATGGGTAAACTGTGTTACATTTAATTGCAATGTCACCCGCAAATTGTACATACACAGCTTATGGCAATAAATATTCTGATTCTGATTCTGATTCTGATATGGCCTGCAAATAATTGTTCCGGGTCTCGATTTTTGTCCTAGTGCAAATTATGTTTGTAAACTGCCTCCACGATACAGGAGAAAATCCTAATGTGGGGGTAACGTTTTAAAAAAATATATAGCTGCATCATGGTTCTACCCGGTATAATATACAGGATATTACGTAAATATTTGTAGCACAAATGGATTATACTAAATTTTTAAGCGTTTGTGTGATCTTTTGACATTTATTTTCTTATTATTTGGACATTTTTATACTATATTAAAGAAATTAACATTCGTCAACTGTAAATGAAAAAATAATTTAAATTTGTTTTATAAATATTTATTTAAAATTTGCACTCAGGCAGAATGTAATGGAACTATTCTTATATGTTATGCTGACGCGTCTGCATTTTGATTCTTAATCGAGAATAGATGAAGGTGTCTATAAGCCACAGCATCCACTTACTATCTGTTGAACTGTGTGCTTGTTTCTCACCATTAACTATAAAAATAACATTTCTGGGATGCCAAAACCATGTTCAACTTGTATATGCATCTAAATAATTTATAAACAACAACATAGTTTTAGGTACATATATGTTCTAAATAATTTATAAACAACAACATAGTTTTAGGTACATATATGTGCGTCCAGAAGTAGCCTTTTACTGGCTCTTAAAGAAAGACAGAAGAATAATGTGTGTTAGTGAGTGCGTGTTAAGAAATTGAGAATGGATTTGACGTCATTTGATATGTACGTAGTGCTCTGTCTATCCTTCTTTACTGGTCTGATATTAGGATACATTTACCATAATATCTGTTTATTTTTTATTACAGCTGTCCCACACAGCCACCACTGCTGAACACAGACATCCCCCAAGGAATGCAACAAAGCACGGTCTTGGGCCACCCTCATCCATTGACTTCAAATCCCTTAACAGTTTGTCACTCTCCTACCCGGGGTACAAATTGGAACACTTCTTTGTGCCTCGGGCTGGAGTTTGATTTTATACGTCGAATATCTGTTCTCGACGCCTCGTTATCTTCAAGGTTTGGTTGTGTTTGACTTGTCCATCTTTTGTCTACGCGTAGACAGTGATGACCATTCCCGTGTCTACGAGTCCCCAGAAATTGTGCAATTGGTTCACCAGTTTCCTTGCAGATCGGAGCATCAAGGTAGTAGTAGATGGTGCATGCTCCGATTACAAGCCAATCAATGCTAGTGTTACACAACGCTGCGTGCTGTCGCCTACGCTGTTCCTTCTGAATATTGTGACGACGCATTATAATTCATAATAGTTAATTTCAATTTAAAATTTTTTTCAAAACTTTGAGGTAATTATTTTTTTTTATAGTATATTGTTACTTTTGATAACAACTGGTAAAGAAAAAAATGAAAAAAAAATGTAAAAACAAAAAACATATCTTGAAAATAGGTTTGGAAAATAGGTTAGGTCAGGTTTCTCTACGAAAAAAATAGAAAACCTAATAAAAAAAATACCAAACCGATAAGACCTGTACTTTAATGGTATTTGTTGATAGTTCTGTCCAAATAGGTGGTCGAGCGTGGCCGACTACCGAATTATTGTATGTCCCATTTTAGGGACATATGATAGTAAGGTTTATGATACAAAATCAATAATATAGAAGATCTCTAAGATGCATAAGCACCACAATAGCAGAGTTAGGGCTTGAGGTCCCATTTATAAAAGACATATATGAAAGTAAGGTCTATGAAATAAAGCAAACATGTGAAAGGTCTCGAAAATGTAAAAGCATTATATTGATAGAAATGGGACTTGAAAAGGATTATTACAGTAAGAATGAAAGTGGGCTTAAAGAAGTTGTTTGTGCTAGGGGTATACGCCCCAGATATGTCTAAGCCCACTTATATCCGAGAGCAGTTTTGGGACATGGTAAGGATGGTGTTGATGAAATGTAAGGTAAATGAAAATATTATTATGTTAGGAGATTTTAATGGAAGGGTTGGGGTGAAGAGGTCTGGTTATGAAAGGATATTAGGAACGTTTGGCGATGAAAGTATAAATAAGAATGGTGAAGACCTCCTCACCGTATGTGTGGAAAAGAATCTTTTTGTGACGAACACTTTCTTTCGCCATAAGAGGATTCACATGTATACATGGGAAAGAGGTGATGATAGAAGCATGATAGATTTCATAATTGTGGATGAAAGAATGAGGAGCGCAGTGGTAGATACAAGGGTTTACCGGGGTCCAACGTAGGGACGGATCATTACTTGGTCTTATGCCGAATTAATGGTCAATTCAAGCGTTGTCGGCATCGGACATCTGTGTCTACCACTGCGTTACAGCGTATAAGAATAGAGAGGTTACAAGATGAAGGTGTGAAAGAGAAGTTCAAATATAGACTGAGAGAAAATATAAGTGGTATGGATGAATTGTGTATGAATGATTTAGGCTTGGAGAATGTGTGGTATTATGTCAAGAAAGGTTTGGTGGATTCAGCCACCGAAGTATGTGGTGTAAGTAAGAGAACGAATGAAAGGAAAAATAATACGTTGTGGTGGGATGATGAGGCACGGATGGAAGTTGAAGCCAAGAAGAGAGCATGGCTAGATTTACTAGCAACCAAAGCTGGTAATTCTAACGGTATGATTGATGAGATTGAAAGAAAAAAGGCAGACTTTAGACGTATAAATAAGAGAGCAAAAGAAGTTGTTGAAAGGAAAAAGCAAGAAAGAACGGATAAGAATGATAGAAGGATATCTGATAACTTCCAGGCAAACATTAAAATGTTCTGGAAACTTGTAAGAACTGCCAGGGGAAATTCAATACAGCCTAGAATGAATGCTATACGAGACGAGAATGGCTGTATGCTGAATGATGAAGTTTCTAATTTAAAGAGATGGAAGGAATACTTTGAAAGCGTGTTTATGAGTGAAGAGTCTTCTGAATTAAGTGAAATAGAAATTCCGAAAGAAGTGGAGAGAGGTAAGGAGATAAGTGTAGATGAAATAATGAAAGCAATGAAAAGCATGAAAGCAGGTAAGGCAGCCGGATATGATAGAGTATCACTCAAAATGCTAAGGGCTGGAGGGAGGTGGTGGCCTGCTGTACACATCTTGTTTAATTTATGTTGGGAACTGAAGCGGGTACCGGAAGACTGGTGCAAAGCCGTTATAGTCCCAATATATAAGGAAAAAGGGTCACAGCAGGACTGTAAAAACTACCGTGGCATTAGCTTGCTTAGCATTGTGGGTAAACTGTATGCTAAGGTGTTAATTGAAAGAGTTATGGAAGAAACTGATGGAAAAATTTGGGATGTGCAAGCTGGATTTAGAAAGGGGATGGGGTGTACGGATCAAGTCTTTTCCATGCGCATGATTGCGGAGAAGTTTTTGGCCAAAAATCAGAAAGTATTTTGTGCGTTCATGGACTTGGAAAAGGCTTATGATAGAGTGGACAGGAATGTGTTATGGCAAACACTTAACTAATTTGGTTTGAGCGCTGGTTTGATACAGGCATTAAGGTCTCTTTATAGCGACTCTAGTGCTTGTTTCAGGATCAACGGGGTCTACTCGGACTGGTTTGATATCCAAAAAGGTGTCCATAACTTTGAAAGTTGAAGAATGTGGGTTGAGAATGGGTGAGTTAACCGTCAAATGCCTTTTGTACGCCGATGATCAAGTCATATTTGCATCGTCGGCGGCCGAGTTGCAAATGATGGTTACTTTAATGAACTGGTCATTAAAAGAAGGGGTATGAAAGTGAACGCAAGTAAGACGAAAGTGATGGTTTTTGAAAGAGAAGAAAGTAAAACGTTATGTGAAATAAGAATAGAAGAGGAGTTGATTGAGCAAGTGGATGAGTTTGTATTTTTGGGATGTTTATTTAGCAGGGATGGTAGATATGATAAGGATATAGAACGACGAGTGAACGCAGGAAATAGAGGGAATGGGGCTCTACACGCTATTATGAAGAGTCAGAATGTGTCAAAAAAGGCACGTTTGGCATACATGCTGTGTTAGTCCCTACTTTAATGTATGGTAGTGAAAGTTGGGTCTGGCAGAAGAAGCATGAGAGTAGAATAAATGCTGTAGAAATGCGGTCATTAAGGAGTATGCTTGGGCTGAATCTGAATGACAGGGTAAGAAATAGTGTGATAAGAGAAAAGTGTGGTTTGCAAGATGACTTTGTGACCAGGAATGCTTCGGTGGTTTGGTCATGTAGAAAGAATGAACGAGGAAAGAGTTACAAAGCAAATTTATGTTGCAGAAGTGAACGGAAGAGTCGGGAAGGGACGGTTTATGGACCAAATTGGCGATATATTGAAAATGGGCCAGATTAGGAGGACCCTTAACCGACGAGCGTGTATGCGTAGATATATGGATGTAAAGGAGGCAACAGAGGTGTGTCAGGATCGTGCCAAATGGAAGTCTGTAGTCTCTGCCAACCCCTCTGGGTGACAGGCGTGAGTGTTTATGTTATGTTATATGTTATTACAGTGTCGTGTAGACTGATTAACCGTGACCGAGATCGCGGTAAACGCGGACTCGATAACCAATATGTCCTAGGCATATCATTTTAGTGCCGGTGATGAGCAGGTTTGTTGTAGCAATACGGCTTGCCTGTGGACATCGTGCACGTATACCGATTGTGGGCGGCGTCTTACCGCATAGCGTTGTGATACGTTGGCTATCTTTCGGATCAGAGGGAGTGTGTTTGGTAGTTATTTTAAATGCAACAAGCATACTCAACTGCATCTCTTAGTCTATTGCACTAACCCTATGATACATGGATATTTGATTACTGGCGTCTTATTAGCGTGCTATTATTGGTACATTGGTGCTATTTTAACCGACTTCAAAGAGGAGGAGGTTCTCAATTCGCGTGTATGTTTTTTTGTGTGTATGTTACGCGATATCTTCGCAGATTGTGAACCAATGTTAATGATTTTTTATTAAATAGGTTATACTTCAAGGGACCACCCCATATAAATTTGGAGAGAAAATTTTACCCCTAAGAGTAGCAAATAAATAATTTCTGTTTTAGCAATATGAAGTTGATTTTTACTTTTTGTTAAAAGTTATGTTTGTTAACAACATTCACAATTTTGTTACCAAAGTCGAAAGACATCATGTAGGTGTGTTGTGAAGGGGCGCCATCCATATAATAGTATCGATATACTTACTGCTGCTACTTGCAGTATTGCTTCTTGTGATAGATCTGCGGGTGAGCTGCACCTGATTCGACGCATCTTGTGTTTCTGTTCGATGGAGATATGCGGGTGGGAATGTCTGCTGGGAACGTGTAAGCCCGACGATAGTCATATTGATGCTTGTTGCGTTTTGCGGCATTGCGCGGTTGCAAGGTGGGTCGCTATTGTCAATGGCGCTTTCTGCGTCTTGGTTTGAGTCACACTTAAGTAGCTTTGCCCAAGCCGAGTCCCTTGATGACGGAGCTGTGTGATGATGTTTTATATAACAACAATAATATATCTCTGTAAATTTCCTATCTTTTTTTCCTTACTGGCTGGATGGCTGAATTATTATTATTATTTATAGCAGCCGTTGGCTGTATCTGCCGTTGTTTAGATTGGTGGAGCAAATGTGTCGAGCTCATGCAGGTGGTAGCTGGAGAGAGAAGACTCTCAAAAGCCGCCCAACGTGGGAACCCCTTCCCTTGAGGTGAGCGGTAGGATCATGACACGCTCTGTGGCTAGAAACCGTGCTGATCATGCAATCGGTGGTGATGCCTTACACTAACATCACGTCTGCAGAAACCGTGGTCTGGCATTTCGACTTGTGCCTAAGCCGTGTGACGTACATTTACAGTGGCTGGATTTGATCGTAATCTGTATGGCTTTTACACGTCATGATGTTTGTACTTGCGCACTACTAACGGCCCAAGCCTTCTTTTACTGGTTCGCCAGTTATTTTGCTATGGACTACTTTCTAATTCCCAGCTTTTCGTCCTTCTTTGGGGGGGGGGTTGGGCTGACCGCACACGGAGTTGGCCTGTGTGGGGCCGTGTGCCTACTCCACATTTTTTTTAATGTAGGAGAGCGAAGCCCTTATGTCGGGTATTTTATATCAATATTGTGAGCCTTTTCCAAGTGGTAAGGGATTAATTAATAAGGAATTGACTGATGTGAACCTGATACAAGTGGAATAGGGACGATTTAATGTTCTTAAGTTTTTTAAGCCCCTTAATTGTGAACGGGGTTCTTTAGCTTAAAACATTTTTAAGGCACTACCAACAGCTTACGATTGCTCTAGTGAATATTAATTCTTCCAAGAGCACCTAAAATAACAAAGTTACTAAACAAACACAACGTAAATAAGGGTCCTAACTAAAACGATCACGCCATAAATATAACAAATGGCCTATACTAAACCTTTAGAAAGATCCTGGGAAAGATTAATATTTTGTTAGCCTGATCAGTGATCACGTAAATTTATATAATTTAATATTTTTATAAATTTAACGAACGGCCTTTTAATATGTAATAGTAGAATAGGGAGCATAGGTTACGATAGAAGAATAGAAGCGTGACACTAGGTTACGATAGTTGGCGCTGTAGTCAGGCAATTACCAATTTCTATAATGATGGACTTATGTAAATTACTCACATTCATCGCGCCACCTACCAGAAAGGACGAAATTTACTATGAGGAAAAAAGCGCCTCGGTAAATATATGAGAATAATTTTAAGACTAAAACAATTAAGTAAGCATTGTTTTATTTTGAGAAGAAATTCACAAAACATTGTGACCAATACTATTACCACAGGTATAGAGATTCTGAACTTTTTGTTCGTCCAAACGTTTCAGGTAACTGGGAAAAGTCATGCTACGTTGACTAGATATAACCGGATAGAAAGCATTGTATTTTGTACGAATAATATCTAGACAATAGATTTATCAAGAGACAGGTCGAGCTAATTCCACCTAATATTTAGTGATTCTGTGTCAAGAAACACAATACAGATGCCTTATCACTTCTGAGTAAGATGGAATGTCCATTGCAAGTAAAAAAGGATCTGCGGTTTACGTTAATACAACTAGCAGTGCTTGCGACTTCGGTCGCGAGGAATTAGTACTTTTCATGTGATAATTGATGATGATTTATTTGTAATTTTAAATGTCGCGTAGATCTATAAAGACACTAATCTAAATAGAAACATTCATTTAGTCAGTCATTCAGACAAACTAACGAACGAACAAATAGATGGGCTCCCCAACGAACTTATAAACGGACCTACGATCGAACCAAGAAACGAATTTGGCAAACTATAAGCTTGTATTTCGTAATATTGTAATAAAAAACAAAATGACCGCAATAACGTAATTCATAATTTGCAACCAAATTTCTCTAGCCAACACCTGGTTTATATAAACCTAACAACAGATAAGAGATTGCCCGAAATAAGCAAGCTCCAACTTCTTTTCAGTTTGTGGCAAGCTCTATCACCAATTATCTGTACTATGGTATAAGGCATCATATTGTCATTAATAGTAAAAATATTTGAAATGAAAACTACAATCCTGTGCCTATCTAAAATTAAGTACCTAATTACATTAACAAAATGAAAATGAATTTACGTATCTATATTATGTATCATCCTGCAAACAAATGAAAAATAAAACTAAATTCAACCGAGGAAAGGGTTTTTACCTTTAAATATATAATAGGTGTGATCAGGCCCAAAACTCAGTCAGGGTTTTCCATCGATAAATTCTCAGTAGCAGCCCGGAGCGGTGATTATAGCGGTGTTTCATCAATGTGCCTCAGAAAGAACTTAAAGCCGTTCGTTGTACTGATCTCTTTATAATTGTGTCGGACTATGAGAGTGAGAAAATAGAAAGTGCACCTGAGCATGTGCACACACTCGTGATTCAAAATCCTGTCTTACGTCATTTAAATAAAATTTACTCCCTTGGTACTTACGTACCTATTATAGAACACTATTAGGTACTCTTTACCGAAAGGTTCGTACGAAATATCTCAATGTCCTGCATAAATAGCAAGTCTCCGTTGAGAGTGACCGCCATGACCGTAATTCAGCCTAATGGGTTGGATGGGTATGTTGGAAACAGTAAGAATATAAAAAAATAAAAGTATTTAGCCCTCAAAAAACTTAACACTTAAATACTCAAAAGCAGAAGATAAGATAAAAATACCTAAAATATAAATATAACCTATGGTGGTAACAAAACCTTTTAATTCAACGCTAACGCAATCTGGTTACAAATTACAATAATACTAAACCTATACACAATGACAGACAACTTTACTGTTTTGTATAACAATTTTCCACCTCATAAGTGTTGAATAGCAGCAGATTTTTCTAAAGTTCTAAAATATGTATTACTCAAAAATATCATAATTTCGTTTTACGAATTTAACCACGCAAATAAAAACCATTTTCTTTACGCCAACTTTGCACTCTCGTCTTATTACTTTAAGCTAAGATTTCGGAAAAAAACACACCTTAAAACGCGAAGTGTTATTAGGTAGTGTATTACTCTCGACAAGTCAAGGTCAAGCAATTTTGTGTTCTTAAAATACCTCTATCATAACCATATTGATAATATGAGTAGCCGTATATCAAGAAAACAATAATTAATCCATCTTATATTTTCTAAAAAATAGAATAGAATAGAATAGAACAATTTTTATTCAATATAGATTACATGTGTAATTCTTATTGAAAGTCATTTTTTACTTTACCACTGGTTCGAAAAAAAAACCTCTGTCCTGGGAAGAACCAGCAAAAAACCCAGCGGGACTTTTTTTTAAAGTAAATTTTACATTAATGGTTGTACAAACTATTTAAGTAAAAAATTTATTTTAGAAATTGCTTGGTAGCGACCACCTCATTCCCAGGGGTTATTATCAATCATGTATTCATTTATACTATAATAACCCTTTTATACAGTTTCAACAACAAAACATTTAAACTTGGTAATAGAGAGAGCCTGTACATTTTCCGGGAACTTGTTGTAATAGCGTATACATTGCCCCAAGAATGAATTACTGACTCTGTGGAGTCGAGAAACTGGTATCACTAGCTTGTGTTTGTTCCTAGTGTTTACAGAATGTATATCATTTTTTTTACGAAAACTACCTTTGTTTTTGTGAACATACATTAAATTTTCGTAAATATACTGAGAGGCCAAAGTTAATACATTTATTTCTTTAAATTTATCTCTAAGAGACTCTCTAGGTTTTAGGTTGTAAATAGCTCTAATGGCCCTCTTCTGTAAAACAAAAATAGTTTCTGAATCAGCCGCATTTCCCCATAGCAAAATCTCATAAGACATTATGCTATGGAAATAACTGAAATAAACTAGTCTAGCTGTCTCGACACTAGTGAGACCTCTAATCTTTTTTACAGCATAGGCTGCAGAACTTAGTCTGCTTGCTAGTTTGGATATATGGGGCCCCACTGAAGCTTTGCGTCGAGAGTGATGCCAAGAAAAACAGTGAATTCAACAGGACTCAGTTCTTCCCCATTTAAAAACACATTGGTACCCAGATTTTTAACATTCGTTGTTGTAAATTTAATACATTTAGTTTTATATCCGTTTAAATGTAGATTATTAACGTTAAACCAATGCACTAATTTTGATATAGCATTATTCACTTCGTCACATTTAAATGATTGACGTTTGAGTTGAAAAATCAAGGAATTATCATCAGCAAATAATACTATATCATGATTATCCCCTACAAGGGAAGGAAAAAAATCATTTTTATTGCTAATCTGATAAGAAACGGTTTGAAAAAATTTTATGTTGACGTCCGGATGTTGATTTTGTATGTGTTTACGATAACTCCGATTTTTTAATTAGCTTCAGAATTACGTCAACTGGTTCCCTACTTCATATCAATAGCCTAGTACGCGTCGTTTGTTAATAAAATGTTTTTCAAGTTTTATAAATTTTATTGCTATTAAAACTTTAAAGGCGCTTTCATTCTCTTCTTTAGCCCTTGATACGTAGGTCACTCAATAAGTTTTGAGATATACAAAAAGTATTCTAGATACTATTAATATTTATTTTACATCTTTTCAAAATATTCTCCATCATGCTCTATACAAAGTTCCATTCGCCTAAACCAACTCTGAAAACACTTTTGCCAGTCTCGATCTGACAGGTCGGAAATCGCTTCTTCGTAGGCAGCCACGGTTTCTTCGGCGCTTGAAAAAAACTTGCCTTTTATTTTTTCTTTGACTCTTGGGAACAAAAAGAAATCAAAAGGAGCTAAGTCAGGGCTGCAGGGTGGGTGACTTAGAGTTTCAACACCAGATTCCTCAATAAATGCTTTTGTTCTAAGGGAGGTATGTGAAGAGGCGTTATCGTGATGCAGCATGATTCCCCGAAGCCCGGTCTTTGGTCTTCTCTCCCGCACAGCTTGAAAAGCTTTGGGTAATGCAACTGTAGTATAGCATTCAGAGTTGACTAACCTACAATTTTCCGGCATTGACGTCGACAAATGTCCGCTCCGCGAAAGAAAAACTAGCCACCATTTTTTTGCCGACGTTGTGGAGTTTTTGCAGTTTTGTCGGTAACTGTCTTTCTGAGTAGACCCATACCGATGATTGCCTTTTATTTTCCGGATCATATTGATAGATCCACGTCTCGTCACCAGTAACGATTTCCGAAACACGCCTAGATGCCCCGTTTTCAAAACGTGGACGCATTTCATGGCACCAATCCACACGAGTCTGTTTTTCGCTTTCGGAGAGCAAACGAGGGATCCATCGACAACAAAGCTTCCTCACTCCAAGATCTTGATGTAGGATGGTATGAATGCTCCTCGAACTAATGCCTACAATCTTTTCGATGTTCCTATATGTGGTTCGTGGGTCTTCTCGCACCAACATTTCAGCAGTCGCACACAACATATAACACAAGTGCATTTTCTGCCGTTACTGCTGTTTGCGGGGCCCCGGTTCTTTGGTCATCTTTAAGATTAATTTTACCCCTTTTGAATTCAGCAAACCACCTAAAAATTGTTGCGCGTGATGAAGCTAAGTCCCCTAATGCTGATTGTAACCGTTGTAAACTTAATTGTTCGGTTAAACCAAATTTAAAATCATAATATATCATAGCGCGCAAATGTTTACGGTTAAGATTTAAATGAAAAGCGCGAGAAGTGTTGCAGGAAATATAATAAAACTTTGTTTTTTTTTTTTACTATTGAGCAATTGGCTTATGGAGTTCTATTTTTAAATAAATTTGCATTTTAGAAACATATAACACAAGTGCGTTCCATTTTTAAATTTCGAGCATCTCATAACTTATTGAGTGACCTACGTAGACAAATGATAAATGTACCCTACAGCTTATATCGATTTTATACTTTGTGTAATCGATTTATTTTGTTAATTAATTTTTTTCATCAAAGCTATATGAATAATGTCTCTCTTTTTTTGTTAATATTTATGTTTTTTTGGCGTACAATAAAGTGTTATCTATCTATGTATGTATCTATCTATCTATCTAAATGAAACGCTCATGAGGCGTGCACTTTTGGATTTTCCAAACTATGTATTATTCCAAGACAAGATCAACCTATCGCATCTTATACGCGACTAGGTTGGGTATTACATGGATATCGCTCGTCGTACCAGAAAGCAGTTGCCTTCTGTGGGCACACCGTCATCGCGGAGGAGAAAAATTCAATTTAAGATATGATGAAGAAGTTCTCCGACTTAGAAGCCCGCGGAGTACAGCCAAGGAAACAGAAGAACGATCCAGAAGAGCTTGCTATGAAGATTCTACAACAAAAGAGTCAAATTTAAATAAAACTAGTTTTACGGATTTTATCGCGTATATTAACTTATTTTATATTCCTGACGTTTCGAGTACTTTACAGCACCCATGGTCACGGGGGGGACTGAGGTATTTGACGTCCCAATGTCATAGTTAACCACGGTTACCTCCAGATTAAAAGTTATTAATTTTTGTTCCGATCTACGCAGTATGAACTTAGAGTATCTTGAAGTCTTGCAGTTGTATGCTTGGGTTGGGATTTAATTTTATTAATTATAGGATCCCAAGCAGATGGTGGCACCCAGCCATCTTCTCTATTGAAATTAGGATGTTTTTTGATTTCAATAGCCTCGCGAATCATCCTTGGAAGGAATCGGTGTTCTTTAGCGAGGATTTGTGGTCTATCAAATCTAATGTAGTGACGGGGGGCGATCCTGTACATGTTCACAGACTGCTGACTTCCCGGAGCGTCGATTCTTTACATCAGCTATGTGTTCTTTAACGCGGGTTTTTATTGATCTTTTAGTTTGTCCTATATAAGAGAGACCACATTCCCAATCAAGCTTGTACACTCCTGCATCTTACAGAGGGACATTACACTTAACTGATGGTAAAAACTGACTAATCTTTTTCGGCGGCTTGACGTATGTTTTAATAGAAGCACGCTTCAGGATGTAGCCAATCTTGTCAGTGACACCTCTGACATATGGCAGTACAGCAGGCACTCGCTCGACTGTGGCCGGCTTCACTCGTTCACTGTGACGTAGGCGCGGGACCCGAAGCTTATTGTCGTGCAAAACTTGCTTGACGTGTTGGAGCTTGGCGGCCAGGTGTTTACTGTCACAGATCCCTCGTGCTCTCTGAAACAAAGATTTACCCACGGTAGCTAACTGTGAAGGATGGTGAGATTTTAAATATCTATCTGTATGGGTCTTCTTTCTATACACAGTGTGGCTCAAGATGTTATCAGGATTCCGAATTACTAACACATCTAGAAAAGCTAAAGAGTTGTTTGCCTCTAACTCCATTGTGAATTGAATTTTAGAATTTATGGAGTAAGACCATCTTAACTCCATAAATTCTAAAATTACTTTTAAACATACTTTACTATTAAAACATAATTCAAGCCGCCGAAGAAGATTAGTCAGTTTTTACCATCAGTCTAGTGTAATATCCCTCTGCAAGATGCAGGCGTGTACAAGCTTGATTGTGAATGTGGTCTCTCTTATATAGGACAAACTAAAAGATCAATTAAAACCCGCGTTAAAGAACACATAGCTTATGTGAAGAATCGACGCTCCGGGAAGTCTGCAGTCTGTGAACATGTACAGGATCGCCCCCGTCACTACATTAGATTTGATAGACCACAAATCCTCGCTAAAGAACACCGATTCCTTCCAAGGATAATTCGCGAGGCTATTGAAATCAAAAAACATCCTAATTTCAATAGAGAAGATGGCTGGGTGCTACCATCTGCATGGGATCCTATAATTAATAAAATTAAATCCCAACCCAAGCATACAACTGCAAGACTTCAAGATACTGTAAGTTCATACTGCGTAGATTGGAACAAAAATTAATAATTTTTAATCTGGAGGTAACCGTGGTTAACTATGACATTGGGACGTCAAATACCTCAGTCCCCCCCGTGACCATGGGTGCTGTAAAGTACTCGAAACGTCGGGAATATAAATTAAGATAATATACGCGATAAAATCCGTAAAACTAGTTTTATTTAAATGTGTAGTGTTCGCGTAAATATAAGAAATCAAAAGAGTCAAAGAATGACTGATGGCCGTTTTGAGGCTGCTCTTCTTTAGAAAGAAGATAACTTTGAGATCCCGAATCAGGTGAACTGTGTACTCGCTTGTCACCCTAATCCTATAAAAAAAGATTAATTATGAAGATACATACAAAAGGCTCAGGACATTGGAGAGGAAGCTCGACTGTAACCCTGACCTGAAAATGAAGTACAAAGAAAGAACCAACAATCTCACATCGGGGTACGTGATGCGCCTGCTGCTACGCCTGCAACGCAAGGGAAACATGATACCCACACACACAGCCACACTTTGCTGTATGCAACCCTTCGAAGCCGAATATACGCCTGGTTCATGATGCAGCAGCGCGATCACACGGATGGAGCTTAAAAGAAATGTTGTTGTCTGGCCCTGACCTTCTGCAGTCATTACCTGGGGTCATCATGAGGTTCCGGCAGTATTCCTTTGCAATCTCGGCCGACATTCAAGAAATGTTTATGCAAATCAAGATAAGGGCAGAAGATAGAGACGCGTTGAGATTTCTGCGGAGAGGAAATGACAGAGGAGAAACAAGACCTAAAGAATATCAGATGACG
Source organism: Parnassius orleans (assembly GCA_029286625.1). Lineage (NCBI taxonomy): Eukaryota > Metazoa > Arthropoda > Insecta > Lepidoptera > Papilionidae > Parnassius > Parnassius orleans. Next base: position 932,989 of record JAGSMP010000245.1, on the reverse strand, counting down.
TCTGTAATATTCGGCGCAACTTCTTCACCATGTACAGCGTTATACATCAAGAACAGAAACGCCGAAGATTTTGAAGAAACTTCTTCCAGAGCGGTCACAGAAATAAAGAAGAACCATTATATGGGTGACTACATCACAAGCTTCCCGGGTGAAGAAGAAGCAACAGAAATATCGAAAAATGTGGACTACATTCATCGTCAAGCTGGCTTTATTCTACGTGAATGGGTGTGGATTCGACGATTTGTGTTACGTCACTTCAACATGAATACGGAGACCACTAGAGTACACATAGGAGGAAACGACATCGACAAGACTTTAGGATTACTATGGGAAGTAAAAGAAGACTGCATCGGTTTCCATCTTAATGAAAAAAAGACACCACCCGAATTGTTACGAAATGAACGACCGCCCACGGAGAGAGAAGCCTTGAGCATGATTATGTCACTATTCGATCCGCTCGGTCTAGTCTTACAACACCTGCAAAGAGACTGATGCAGGAAACATGGCGATATGGAACTGGTTGGGATGAACCTATTCCAGAAGAGCTCCAACCTCACTGGGTCGCGGGGTTAACGAATCTACACGCTATAAGAGAACTTCACATTCCTCGTTGCTACAATATTCGACCAGCAGTCGTCGAGAGGCAATTGCACAGATTTCTCGATGCAAGCGAAGAACCATATTCGACAGCCATCTACATACGAATGCAACATGCAGATGGGTCTGTACACGTCGAGCTAGCAGTAGCCAAGAGCCGCGTCGCACCTCTGAAACCCACATCGATACCCCAACTTGAGCTACAAGCAGCTCTTCTAGGTGCACGTCACGCGAGAACAACAGAATAAGAGCACGAGTTTGAGTTCGCCAAGAAGATATATTGGAGCGACTTCCGTATAGTTCTAGCATGGGTACGAGCAGAACCGCGTGCCTTTAAGACGTTCGTCACACATCGCTTAGCAGAAATAGAAGAGCTGACCAAAGTGAATGAGTAGAGCTGGGTTCCCACCAAGGACAACGTAGCCGACGACGTGACTAGAGAGACTCCAATTAACTTCGATGCACAGCACCGATGGTCACATGGACCTGATTTCTTAAGACAGTCAGAGGAGGGGTGGCCCACAGAAGTCAAGACAGCGCGTAAGAAAACCGGCGAGGAGAGCTGTCACGTGACTCACGAACAGAAGACTCACGAATACCTGCCCGATATAAACAACATTGCTAAGTGGCAAGTGCTTGTGCGCGCTACGGGACGTGTGCTACAATTTATAGATATGTGTCAAGAAGCATACTACGGCAGAAGCGAAACGCAAACGCACGCAGAAGAACGCCCAAAAAGATACCGTGTGGAAAAACAGCAAAAATAAGAAGACTGTCAAGAGCAAAAATGTGGCCACTAAGAAGATAGAAAGAAAAAGGCTTATCTGCTTAGACGCGAGTTACCTTATGCGAACAAAGAAGGTGTGGATAAGAAAGGCGCAAGATGACAGTTACGCCAACGAGAAAATCCGCATAATCCACGACAGCGCTCCTACTTCTAAAGATCGCCTCGCCACATTGAGTGTATACATAGAAGATGGACTGTTGCGCCTACGCGTAAGGATCGCAGCTACGCTAGGAATAAGCCAAGAAACAGTCAACCCGGCTCTATTGGATGGAGAGCATAAGTATTTTTTTTAATAGGATAGGGTGACAAACGATCACACAATCCACCTGATGGTAAGTGATTGATGTGACAATCATATTCTATCCTTAATAAAGAATCAAAATGCAGATGCGTTGTCTTCAGTGAGGTCTAAGATGGAATGCCTCTTTTCCAGTAAAAACGGTCTCCGGTTCTCTACACTCACCATATGAAACACAGCAGTATACAAGAATTTACATTCAACATGTACACGAAAAAATGCTCGACGGCGGAGTAGAATTGATTGTGAACGAGATAAGACTACCATCCACTACCATGTCGAGACAGAGAAGCCGGCCTTGCTCTTTCTGATCGAGACGCAGGTGTTCTCTCCGGCTGATACTTTGTATCTCTCCTACCCGGGGTACAAATTGGAAAACTCCTTTGTGCCTCGGGCGGGAGTTTGCGTATACGTCAGAGATGAGATCTGTTCTCGACGACTGGGCAGTCTTAAAGGTTCGGACCTGTCCATCCTGTGGCTACGCTTTGACAGCGACGACCATCCGTGCGTCTACGGGTGGCTCTATAGGTCCCACAGCGGTAATGCTGAACAAACCGACTCATCGACCACGTCCAAATGGCTACAGATTTATTGCTACAACAGGTCCCATCCGCAGAGATCCTTGGTGATTTTAACGTCCACCACACCGAATTGCTTGGTTTACGTTTAACCGACCATGCGGGGAGATCTGTTCATGATTTTGCCTTGGCATAAGGTCTGACATAACTAGTTACTTTGTCTACGCAGATTCCAGATGTGAAAATCATGCACCTTCCCCGTTGGACCTTCTGCTGACCTCTCATCCGGACAGATATCAGGTCTCCGTCGACGCCCCTCTTGGCTCCTCGGACCATTGTCAGGTCCGGAGTGTGGTGCTCACGCTCACCTCGCGGTTGCGTTCTGCGGGCTGCCATCGTGTTTAGTAATAAAGGTGTTTGGTAAAATAAAGACGACTAAAGTCATCGGCCGGATAAACTATTGACCGGCCAGATTCAACATAGGTTTTATCTCGTAAGTGCGCATGAATGCAATAAAATCCACCCATTTTGAAATCTGTAATGAGACACAAAATTCCGATGCAATCGCGATCAGCCCATGGCGTTATACTTGTTACGAGTATGTACGAGAGTCCCCTTTAAGTACGCCACGGGTTTTTCAATGCGATTCCGTAAAATTCATTTCTCTAGTTGAAGCACGCTTCTGAGGATGTGAGGATGTTGGATGGTGGATGCACGCAGTATTTTTTTCAGCGTTGCTTTTGACGCATAATATTTAAAAAGAAGATCATGAACACATGCCACTTCTATGAAATTCGTACCTACTGGGCGGATACAACCGGCCGGTAAGAAAATGTTCATTGCGTACAGAAGTTGAGCACTCGAAGAAACAAACGTCCCATGCGCCAACAATTCAAATTCATTTAACTTCCATGCGGGAGTAGCTTTAAATATGTAATTTTTTTAATAGAATAAGTGTCACAAACGAGCACAGTCCACATGATGTTAAGTGGATGTTGTTGCCCATAGACATCTAGAAGGAAAGGAAGCTAGAAGATGCCTACAGAATATGTAGTATTACTCAAACACTGCCTCACATCCGGCTATCTATTGTGAAAGGAAGGGTTCTACAAACAAGTAGACGGTGTGGCGATGGGCTCACCTGTATCTCCCGTAGTCGCCGAAGTATTCATGGAGGACCTTGAGGAGAAAGCCCTTCTTACTGCTCCTGTAAGTCCAAGATTCTACAAGCGGTACGTGACGCCCCTTCACAATTTTACCATCTGACAAAGTAACTACATTTTTAGACCACCTTAATTCCATAAACTCTAAAATACAATTCAGAATGGAGTTAGAGGCAAACAATTCTTTAGTTTTCCTATATGTTTTAGTCATCCGAAATCCTGATAACACTATTGGTCACACGGTGTATAGGAAAAAGATCCATACCAACCGATATTTAAATGGTAAATCTCACCATCGTCCATCGCATTTAGCGACCGTGGGAATATCTTTGGTTCAAAGAGCGCGAGGGATCTGTGACAGAAAACATCTGGACACCGAGCTTCAGCACGTCGAGCAAGTATTGCAAGACAACAAGCTTCAGGTCCCGCGTCTACGTCACAGTGACCAAGTGAAGCCGGCCACAGTCGAGCGTGTGCCTGCTGTACTACCCTATGTCAGCGGAGTCACAGACAAGGTTGGCTACATCTTGAAGCGAGCTTCCATTAAAGCATACTTACTTCAAGCCGCCGAAGAAGATTTGTCAATTTTTACCATCCGTCAAGTGTCATATCTCTCTACAAGATGCAGGAGTGTACAAGCTCGATTGTGAATGTGGTCTCTGTTACATAGGAAAAACAAAAAGATCTATAAAACCCGAGTAAAAGAACATATAGCTGACTTGAAGCACCGACGTTCCGGGATGTCTGCAGTTTGTGAATATGTTCAAGATCGTCCCCGTCACTACATTAGATTTGATAGACCTCAAATCCTCGCAAAAGAACACCGATTCCTACCAAGGATGATTCGCGAGGCTATTGAAATGAAAGAACATCCTAATTCCAATAGAGAAGATGGATGGGTGCTGCCATCCTATAATTAATAAAATTAAATCCAAACCAAGCATTCAAAGAAAAAAAAAAAAACCACTACAAGATTTCAAGATACTGTAAGCTCATTCTTCGTAGATCGGACCAAAAATTAATATTCAAAAACTGAAGGTAGCCGGACTAACTATGAAATCGAGACGTCAAACACCTGAGTCCCCCCCGTAACCATGGGTGATGTAAAGCACCCGAAACATCGGGATTTTTTTTTAATTAAAAGCATAACCAACATTTGTATACATTGTTGAAATTATAATTTACATACATACGTAGATGTCCCGTGTAGTGGCGGGTAAGAATACTCACTACCCCATATCTTCCCGTGGGTGTCGTAAGAGGCGACAGAGGGAAACTGAGGCAGAGGATGGGCAGCAGCATCTTTCTGATAACAGCAAAAAACAATAAAAACTGCGGTTGCCAACCCGCTCGCCAAGCGTGGCAACTATGGCAATATACCCCCCATGAGCGACGACACAAAGAAACGGCCCCCAGTCCCCGGCGGCCCCGCTATTCCTGGCTACGGTGGCGACCATGGTAACGGCGGGGCAGGGGGTGCTAAGAATCTCCGGTGGAGGTTCGGTTGCCACCTACGACGACTCGACCTGGCAACTTATAACGCACGTACCCTGAGGACTGACGAGAAGATCCTGGAGCTGGAAGAAGAGATAGACAAGTTACGCTGGAATATTATAGGATTATCCGAGGTCCGAAGAGAGGGGGAGGACACGGTAATCCTCGAATCCGGCAACTTGTTCTATCACCGGGAAGGCGACCATCTGTCCCAAGGAGGTGTCAGATTTATCGTCGGGGAGTGTGTCGACGAGGGTTGCGTACCTTATACTCAGAATCACCAAACGGTATTCGCTGAAGGTCATACAGGTTTACGCACCAACTTCGGCACACCCCGATGAGGAGGTGGAGGAAATGTATGAGGATATCTCTAGAGCCATGCATTCCTCCAAAACCCACTATACGGTTTTAATGGGAGACTTCAACGCAAAACTAAGCACAAGAGAGTACGGTGAGCTGAAAGTAGGGAAATTCGGAGTAGGCAACGGAACCCAAGGGCCAGCAGCTGGCCGACTTCATGGAGAGAGAGGAACTTTTTATGATGAACTCTTTCTTCCAGAAGCGGCCCCACAGGAAGTGGACCTAGTCGAGCCCCGACGGTTTGACAAAAAATGAGATTGACTTCATTATGACGACCAGGCGACAATTGTTCAGTGATGTCTCAGTGATCGCGAGGGTGAAAACCGGCAGAGATCACCGAATGGTGAGGGCACACTGAACCTAAACGTAAAGTTGGAGAGGTCATGTCTAATGAAGTCAACGCCCGTCCCCTCGTGCTCTAATCCAAAGTCCCGAAACCTTTCAGCTCGAACTACGAAACCGTTTTCAGTGCCTAGAAGATTGCAATGCAGTGGACGATATGAAGGACAAGCTCGTGGAAACTGTCCATGCGGTCGGAGCTAAGTTTTGCAAGACCCGCCGCAGAAGAACACAAAAACTCTCCGATCACACTCTTAATCTCATGGCTGTTAGACGGGATATGAAGCTGCAGTCTTCAGTAGATATGACAGAATACAGGCAACTGAACAGACAGATCTCCAAATGCATGCGGCGGGACTTGCGCAACTTCAATACAGCTCGTATTGAAGAAGCGATCGAGCGGAACCAGGGCTCCAAAGTCTTTGCTAGAGATCTGTCTGCCAGAAAGAGCCAACTGTCGAAGCTGAAGACCGAGTGTGGCAGCGTCGTTTCCGGGACACCTGAGATTTTGAGTGAGATTGAGAGGTTCTATGGGCAGCTGTACACATCATCGTTGGAGCCACACGCAAGTGTGAGTAACGATCTGTTATAGATTGTCAATGTTAAGTAAAATGCTTAATAATCATCTTAAAGTGATTAGGTAAGTGTCTCATCAAAACCGCGGTGTCAGCATTAGGGACACTACTGCTGGCGCTCCTCAGGAGCGCCAGTCCTATCTCAAACGCCGAATCGTTACCATCTCTTGCTTTCGTGTCTGCCAGTTCGTAATTCTAGTTCATAATTCTAGTTCATATTTCGTAATTAAACGTTTATTTGTGCAGCTCATTTAAAAGTCTTTTTAAAACCCTACCGAGGGAACCCGTATAATATTTGGTGGCAGCGGTGGGATACGAAAATCCCCTACCCAACTACGCTCCGAAGAACTTACTACGTCATAATAGCGTTCCTAAAGTGAAGTGCCAAAGTGCTAAAGTGCCAAAGTGCTAAAGTGTTTGTACAAAATCATTAATTATCATCTCTCCATCCTCCGTTGAAACGGAGGTCCAGCAACCACTGTTCTACGGTCCGCAGTCCACAGTGATCTGTGGAAACGATGCTGATCATCATCATAGCAGCTACGTTCCTGTGGTGATTAAAACAACCTACTATTCCTTGTGCGAATACCAAACTATCTCATTGCGCGTCCAACTTAGAGCTGATAAGACTCGCGCTCGACTTTGTTTTGACCACGCGCTGCGGCGACTCACCTACAAACGTCTATAGTGTATAAGTAAGCTAGCATAAGGAGGACCTGACCTTGTATATCACTCTTATTCTTTTTTTGTTTTTTTTGTTTTGTTGTTTTGTTTTGTTGTTTTGTTTTCTGTGTTACTAAACCATGACTTCTAAATCTGAAGATGGCGCTAGCGGCTCTAAAGGCCCCAAATTAGAAATCGACGAAAAATCGAACTCAGTATTCTTTTAAGTTCATCAAACCCTTCGACGGATCGCGAGAAAATTAAATCCGTTCATTACTAACTGTCAAAGCGCTTTCGAAATTACAAAATCCAAAACCCATTCTGTTCAAATTTATACTAAGTCAATTAGTTGACAAAGCCGAGAGCACGTGTAGTATTAAAGACTTCGATTCTTTCAGACAGTTCATTGATTTCATTAAACAACAATTTGGTGAGAGGAAACATTATGCTCACCTACTCACGGAGCTCAAGACTGTAAACAGAGCCCGACCGAGACAGTTAATCAGTTTGCACTAAAATTGAAACGTGCCTAGCGGAAATTACTAACGAAATAAATATTTCTATACCAACCAAAAGAAAACAGAACTAGCAGGACGTGTCGCTGCCATACAGGATCTCTCCACACTTTTATAACAGGACTCAATCCTCGCGTCTCACAAGTAGTCAGATGTCGTAACCCTGACTCACTGAACTCTGCTGTAAGTTTCGCGGTAGAAGAAGAAAAAATATTTCCAGCATACAAAGAAGGTCAAACCCGAACGTGAACTTTACAATGATAAACCAAAAAATACAAACTCTCGCCGCGAATCTCAACCAATTTCGCGCAATTATCGTCCTGACTATTCCAAACCAATATCAACGACATGATCTGTCGTTATTGTAAAAATATAGGGACAGTATTGAAAATTGTCGCAAAAGACAATATAACAACAGCAGAAATCAGCCCTCTGCTTCCAACTCCTACGGTCGCCAACCAAACCTTGCCCAAAATCCTAATTCAACGGATAGGTCTTAAGATGAACATGGACAAAACAAAGATCATGTTTAATGTCCATGTCACACCTATGCCGGTAGTTGTTGGGAGCACTAAGCTCGAAGTTGTTGACGAGTATGTTTACCTGGGACAAATAGTCCGACTAGGTAAGTCCAACTTCGACCGAGAGGTCAATCGACGGATTTAACTCGGCTGGGCAGCGTTCGGGAAATTACGGCACATCTTCTCGTCAGGTATACCTCAAAACTTGAAAACGAGGCTGTACAACCAGTGCGTGTTGCCAGTGATGACATACGGAACAGAGACGTGGTCCTTCACTGCTGGCCGGATGAGGAAGCTCAAGGTCGCTCAGCGAGCTATGGAGAGGGCTATGCTCGGAGTCTCACTGCGTGATAAACTTAGAAATGAGGTTATCCGCAGTAGAACCAGCGTGACCGACATAGCCCAACGGATTAGTAAGCTGAAGTGGCAATGGGCCGGCCATATAGCTCGAAAAACCGACAACCGATGGGGAAAAAAGGTTCTCGAGTGGCGGCCTCGTACCGGCGGACGAAGTGTAGGGCGTCCCCCCACTAGATGGAGTGACGACCTGGTAAGACATGCAGGAAGTCGATGGATGCAGGTGGCTCAGGACCGTGCTTTGTGGCATTTTTTGGGGGAGGCCTATGTTCAGCAGTGGACTTGTGAAGGGCTGTAATGATGATGATGACATACGTAGATAGGGTATTACTTTAAATGCTACAAACTATTATAGGTGATTACAACATGCACTGGAATAAACATCAAGAATAATACACACTTACAGCAAACTAAAATGTTAAAAAAAATCCAAAATCTTAATCTATTACATTTGCGTTATGTTTGAGTAGTTCTTTTTTTAGCCTGTTAGGTGAGTCGAAATTAATATCAAATGCATAGGAAAGTTCATTGACCAATTTACTTAACTTAGAGATCGGAGAATTTGCACCAAATACCGTTCTACGAAGAGGTGGTCTAATAGGAATTAAAAAGTTAATTTAAACGCAATAGAATCCGTAAAAATTTGTTTCATTTAATGTGTAGTGTTCGCGTAAATATAAGAAATCACAAATGACCTTATGTAGTAATCTATGCATATGTAATAATTACGGCTAATTTATAATATTGAATTTCAACTACAGTTTCTTAAAAGTAACAAGGTAAATTCGTAATTATTTAATGTTAAATAATTGTTTTTACTTTATACAAAAATAGCGATTCGCCCCGGCTTTGCCTGAGTAGGATCAATTAATGTGGCGTTATTTAGATTTAAGATAGTCAAAGACAATTTATTTTGAGTTTTTTTTTCTCTTTTTAGAAAAATTTCCAGAAAAGAAAACAGTTCAATCTACCGGGTCCAATTGTGAACTTAATTCATCCATGGATCCACTCAAACAAAAATTCATTAAAATTGCAGAAATAGAAAATCACTTTATTATTTAACGAATCGATAGGGTCTATAATAAGCATAAAATCTCTTGAATAAACATAGTATCTTACAATTAAAGAAGACTATGAAATCTAACAACTCTCACATGTCGACTCGAACTAACATTTTAACCAAGGCTTATTTTTTAAAGTCAAATGGCATTTTATCATTTTCTCTGTCTGAATCTGGAGATCTTTCTGGGCATTTAATTGTTTCGTTTGTAGTTATCCAGATTTTGAAATTGTTATTGAGATAAACAGTGTATATTACACTATTAAGGGCGGGAGCACCGTTTTGTTGAAATATGGTATTAATTCGCTCCTTCTCTGGCAGATAGTTAAATTTATTTCGTAGAAAGTTTAATATTTCTACGTATCTTCTAGTATTCAAGTGCCTTCAAACACATACACCATCACAACCATGTTTTTCCTAATCCCACACCAAACATTAAATAAGAATCTCACTTAAATAATTACTACTGCTAATAATGATTACTACGTTTATCATTGCTAAAATTTACATAACATTTGTTTCATCAGACCACACAATGTAGTCTAAGAAGTTTGGATTGGGGGCTATTTCCGTTTGAATATCCAGATCGAATTCAAGAATCCAATCCTCTCTTACGGTCTCCACAATGTGGTTTCTAAAGCAATCATCCATTGTGATAATATTAATTTGCATTTGCACTTTTTCACATTTCAGCAGTCTTACTTGAAGCTTTTGGATAACACTCAAATTATGTCAAATATCCACATTTTGTTGCTGTGGGCGTTGTAAACATTTCTCGAATCTTCCGATATTTACAATTTTTTTTACCATTCATTCGTAACCACAGTTTTAGTCGGTGTCCGTCCGGATACCTCTGTCATACCGCTGTAGAGTTAAAGAGAAAATTAAGTGGATTAAAAAGTAATCTTCTAACAAATATAATTCTTCCTAATTAGCCATTACGATTATAAAATAGCGGAAAAACAAACACAACCAGCATACTAAGAAAAAGAACAACAGGTTACCGATATGTTCTTTCCAATTTCAAAATTACTATCTCACACATCAAAACGATCAATTTTTAAACTTATCTCGTCCAAAAATTATGTCTAAGTATGCCCAATACTTAGACAATAATATTTGTAATTATTTACTGTATTTTAAAAAGGATTAAGCTTCATACATTTTTCTTTTATTTAGGTACTCTTATTGTGGAGTTTTAAGAAAATGATAAAAGATAATTAATATAATCAGGCGTTACTTTGCGGAAATCCATTATATTAAAGATGTAAAAAATTAATTTACTTATATCCACGTAATAAAATAAAATGATGTGTTTTACCTAGTTTGAAGAGCACCTCCCGCTCTCCCTCAATTGCGTGCACTATCCTCGTCACCACTAATCCTAGCACCACTTCTCCCAACACAACTACACTAGGAAAGATTCACCGCCGTCGTTCAATCGTATTAATTGGTTCAATAGAATAGCGACTCTCTATTTTTCTACCGACTTCAAAAAGGAGGAGGTACTGAATTCGACTGTATGTTCTTTTTAGATTAGCTGTTTTCATAGACTATAAAGGTGAACGCACACTATACGAGCCGAACGCGTCGAACGAAACGAATTTTTAAATTCTTTGTATCAAATCATATATACAATCATATCAAATCATATGAAACCTCGCACAACTGCCTGCGTTGAATCGTCCGAATCTAGAAGAACCCCAGAAATCCTAGACGAATTGGGATGACGTCATCAGTATCGGCGCGGGCGATGCGCTCGACTGACGAGCTCGAATTCTGATAGTTGCGTACGACAGAGCAACGTGCGAGTACTAATTGTTCATTAAAAAAAATTATTCTAACTTAATTGAATTAGTACTTTCTTCATATTCCATTAATAAAGCACTGCCAATAAAAACTTGTCAAAATACATGACAATTCACATGTAATTTCAGTGCGACAGGTGTAAAGGAAATGGAAACGATTTTTTCGGCGCGGTCGATTCTTTAGATGCGGTCGAATTTTCGGTGCGCATATGTGTGCAAGGCCTCCTTGACTTCAATTCGTTTGATGCATTCGGCTCGGATAAGTGTGCGTTCACCTTAAGAATGCATTTGATACTCTGGACCACGAGGTACTTCCGGGAGCCATGGAGGAATGCGGGATTCGGGGCCGCGTAAATGAATGGTTCCGTAATTATCTATCAAATTGGATTATTCGCACTACTGTAAGTGGGACGACTGGCGTTGAAGAAAACGTCACTCTCGGTGTAACCACCGGTTCTGTGTACGGCCTCCTATGGCACATCATGCTGGTGAACAGTGTGGTCAGTGTGAAGCATCACTGTGACACCTACATGTATGCTGATGACGTGTGCCTGTTGTATGCTTCCAAGAACTTAAATGAAGCTTGTGATAAAATACAGAAAGACTGACGTGTTCAACTCGTAGTTCTTTGATTAGAATCTCAGACCAACATAGAAATATAAACAGGACATTACGTACACCTATACGTGGTAGAGCCACGCTGCAGCTATATTATGGTTGTAGCACGAATGCATTACTCTAAAGTACCTTATTCACGGTCCATCTTGCTCTAGGTCCCGCCAAGGTCGTTGGTTATTTAATATTCTAATGTAACTAAATTATATATTAAGTAGTTTCGATATTTACAATATTTAGTCAAGTTTGGCTAGCCTCTTTTGTAGTTGATTGGGTTAAAGCGTTTCATCATCATCACAGTCCTTCACAAGTCCACTGCTGAACATAGGCCTACCACAAGGAATGCCACAAAGCACGGTCCTGAGCCATCTGCATCCATCGACTTCCTGCATGTTTTACCAGGTCGTCACTCTATCTAGTGAAGAGTCGCCCTACACTTTGCCTACCGGTACGAGACTACCACTCAAGAACCTTTTTTCCCCATCGGTTGTTGGTTCTTCGAGCTATATGGCCGGCCCATTGCCACATCAGCTTACTAGTTATCCAGTCGAAACAATAAGATAGTTTAAGTCGTATTAAATTTATTAACTACAACTAACATGCTTATTGTACACTCGCCTTTGTGTTGCCACACGTTAGAACTGATACAAATAGCTCATGTTGCAGCAAGCCAGTGTAACTTTGCGAGTAAAGCAGAGTGGAAGATAAAGATAATGTAAAGTTGAATTGACTGGTTGTCCTGACAGCGCAGACCTCAACCTTAACTTTGACTCACTCCAGATCCCTTCGCCAGAAACGCAACCAAATCTAAACAACGACAACTACTCGCAATTTCTGAAAACAAATCCGAATAAAGGAAGCAACAATACAATCCTAAAGGAACATAACGAAAACCTTTTGAAAACACATTGCAAAATCATATTAATTCCTACATCTATAGACTTAGACGAATCCAATCCCTATATTTCTGATATAATCCCCTTCTCCGAAAACGTTGATGAAATTTATAGCTCTGAAAAAGAATTACACCGATTTCTAAAAACTAATTACGAAAATAAGACGGTTTACCTCATCTTCACTAAAGTTCATCATTTTGATGAATCATCCTATCCTGCTATTTTCGATACTCTCAAACAAGTAAGAGACGAAATCTTGAAATCAGAACAAACAACTGAGATTGCCATTTGACTTCAGAAATCCATTTGATCATCATTCATATACTAAAATTTACAATATTCTTACTCATATTTTAATAATACAAAATTCAAATTCATATTTACCTAAATAAAATAATATATCCTACCTTAAGTGAAAGACCTAAAATATTGCGTGAAAACCACGATATCCTGCATCTGGACATTTGGGATGTGTACGGATGTATAACAGAATTCGAGAACAATTTTATTGAAAGGCATGAGAAGCGACATAGACGACTATGTCAAGAAATGTAAACTTTGTCAAGAAAATAAAGCACTAAGAAAATTAAACAAAGCCCCTATGGAAATCACAACTACATCCACATCACCATTTCAAAGGGTAGCACTAGATATAGTAGGACCCTTACCTGAATCCGCACCGCCAAACTCAAATATATTCTAACCTTACAAGATGACCTAACGAAATATTCAACTGTTTATCCTATACGCAGTACAACTGCTGAAGAATCTTGTGACTGTCTTATCCACTTTATTTCTCTTTGGAATTCCTAAGTCTATTCTTACCGATCAAGGTACCAACTTCACATCCGACTTATTCAAAACAACGTGTCGGTTTCTCAAGATTAAACAACTTTGGTCATCGCCTTATCATCCTCAGACACAAGGAGCCCTTGAACGAAGTCATTCAACTCTCAAGGAATATTTAAAATCATTTGTTAATCAAAACCAAGATAACTGGCCTACCTATGTATATACAGCTATGCTAACATATAACACAACAACGCACTCTACTACGAAATTCACTCCTTACGAACTAGTCTTCGGTCACAAACCTTTTATTCCCAACTCTATATACGATAACGAACCTAGCGCAACATACTCGGACTACATAAGAATGTTACAACATAAACTCAAATATACTAGAGAACAAGCTCTAGAAAACATACTAAAATCCAAAGAATCTTCTAAATCCTATTATGATTCTCACACCAGATCACCACCACGATACAAGGATGGTGACTACGTCTACCTTAAAAATCATCTGAGACTCAAAAAGGCCTTATCACCTGTTTGGAAAGGGCCATATAAAATTATAAAGGTAAATAATAATAATACAGCCACACTCTTAATTAGACGTCACGTGACGCACCACTTCGATGAAATGAAACCAGCGGAAGTCAGAGATCGTGTATCGCAGTAATACTAGTTATAGAAAGTATCAATCAGTAATATATTTATCTAACCTCGTTCATTCTATTTCAGCACATTGAACAACGCACACCAGGACTTTTAAGTCACCCTTCTAGTTCTGGCATCTACTTCGACCCTATAGGTTCCTTAAGTTTAGTTGATAGTCACCTTAGTATAGTTATCCCATATGATATTTCCTTTATTAACCCACATATTATAAATCTCCGTCAAATTCTTGATAAATCTAAACAAGTATGTGATAATGATAAAATTTCGATTATTTAGAATGTACAAATCTTTTTGAACCATTAAATACGCGTTTCAATGATATAGCTCACGATAACGAAGCTATTTTTCACCTTACATCTCGCCAGTCGAGAAGATCTGCACTTCTAGGTTTCGTAGGCACTCTATCTAAAAAACTATTTGGCACTATGGATGAAGACGATGCCATTCGATATGACAATGCCATTAATGAGGTAGAAACAGACCAAGAATCTAGCCCTTTTAATGAAGGAAAATATATTGGTCACCACCTCTTTACTTAAATCGGTTAATGAAACTCTATCCACAATCAAAGAAAATGAAAACACCTGAAAATGCAATTGACGCGATATCTCAAGATATTCTAAATCTGACATACGTCTCAAGAGAATTAGGTATTAGGTCTCGCATGCTAGAATTAACGTCTATGATAGAAAATAGCTTACTAGCCTTATCTTTCAAGGTTGAAGACATAATTAACTCTATCATGTTTAGTAAGTCTAACATCCTATATCCCACTATCTTAACACCTAAAGAACTCTACACCGAACTGGTAGGTAATTACAGATTCTTACCTGAATCCAAACAACTTCCGGTTCCTTTAAATCTTGATAACATTCATACTATTTTGAATATATCTGAAATATCTAGTTACTTCAATAAAGAAAAGTAGTGTTTATAGTAAAATTTCTAATTAATCCTTTACAATTAAATGTATATCATAACTTACCCTCTCTGGTCCCTCATGATAAAATAATCCAAGGTCGTATTCGACCATCATCCCATCTTCTAAGTACATAGGTATAAGTAAAATAAGTCAATGTATTGTAAATTAGATAAGCTAGATTACTGTAGAATAATTAATAATAATCATTACCTTTGTGAAACATCAATATTGTACTCCTCCTCTGCTACACCTTCCTGTGAAACGGAAATTATTACAAAGGTACTTACCTCGATACCGCTGATTTGTAAAACTAAATTCATTCACGGCCACGTCAGCATTTGGCAGCCACTACGCCATAATAGATGGTTATTTGTAATATCTGAAAAAACTAAAATAAGCATTGAATGTAATAACTCTCAATCTAACGAATTAGAAATTAATGGAAATGGTTTACTATACTTACCTGCTGAATGTATCGCCTATTGTAAAGATACTCGTTTAATACCTCATGAAAACCGTGAAATCAAATGAAAACTATTGTCTCTAATTTTAATATTTTAAACGACTCTTGTTGTAATGTAATAGCATATAATAATATTGTATCAAACTTACCACCTTGTTAACAACCTTAAGAATGTAAATTTAGATTCGTTAGCTTATGATAATCCTGAAATTCTGAAAAGCCTTAATAATATTATTGAAAACCACATATTGTTCTGTATCAAAGGTATTATTCTAGCATTATGATTGTAACTGTAATCTTTATCGTATTGTTTATTACCTATAAGTTGTATAAAACTGGCATACACAAAGACTAAAGAAATCTAAAGAAAATAATACTCCTGAAAATGATAACCACAATTAGATGAAATTAGCACTTCAAATATCAATACGGGACCCTCTCTTAGAATTGGCTAGAATATAATTCATTTATTTTTAAATAGGTAAACTTCACTTAAGAAAAGGTGTAGTTTACACTAAATCAGGGGCTGTTATAGATTGTCAATGTTAAGTAAAATGCTTAATAATCATCTTAAAGTGATTAGGTAAGTGTCTCATCAAAACCGCGGTGTCAGCATTAAGGACACTACTGCCCAGCTCCTCAGGAGCGCCATTCCTATCTCAAACGCCGAATCGTTACCATCTCTTGCTTTCGTGTCTGCAGTTCGTAATTCTAGTTCATAATTCTAGTTCATATTTCGTAATTAAACGTTTATTTGTGCAGCTCATTTAAAAGTCTTTTTTAAAACCCTACCGAGGAACCCGTATAATAGATCCAGAGCGAGTCTTATCCGACACTATTTCGATGATATCGGACGTTAGTCTGAGCGAGATTAGAATGGCTCTCCAGCACCTTAAAACGGCAAGGCCCCAGGCGAGGATGGAATTACAGCGGAGCTTCTGAAGCGGGTGGAAAACCGGTACTGAAGTCCTTCAGAAGCTCTTTAATTCCGTCCTACATGGTGGCATTACACCGGAGGCGTGGAGCAGAAGTGCGGTGGTCTTGTTCTTCAAGAAGGCGACAACGCTCTCTTAAAGAACTACAGACCGATTTCCCTTCTGAGCCGCGTCTACGTGCTGTTTTCGAGTCATTACGAATCGTCTCGCATGCAGACTCGACGACTTCCAGCCTCCCGAACAAGCCGGTTTCCGAAAAGTGCTATAGACCATACATGCCTTCGGCAAATTGTACAGAAGTCCGAGGTACAATTTGCCACTATGTCTGGTGTATGTGGACTATGAGAAAGCCTTGATTCCGTTGAAATTGGGCGGTGCTGCAGTCCTTCAGCGGTGCCAAGTTGACTGTCGGTATATCGAAGTGCTGAAGTGCTTGTACAGTAGGGCTACGATGGCTATCCGAGTACAGAACAGGGTACGAAACCTATCCAACTGCAGAGAGGTGTAAGACAGGGTGACGTTATATCCCCGAAACTCTTCACCGCTGCATTGGAGGACGTTTTCAAGCTTCTGGACTGGAAAGGATACGGCATTAACATCAATGGCGAGTACATCACTCACCTTCGATTTACCGACGATATAGTCCTTATGGCAGAATCGCTGGAGGACCCTAAGCACTATGCTCAATGACCTCAATAGTGCCTCCCAACGGATAGGTCTTAAGATGAACATGAACAAAACAAAGATCATGTTTAATGTCCATGTCACACCTATGCCGGTAGTTGTTGGGAGCACTAAGCTCGAAGTTGTTGACGAGTATGTTTACCTGGGACAAATAGTCCGACTAGGTAAGTCCAACTTCGACCGAGAGGTCAATCGACGGATTCAACTCGGTTGGGCAGCGTTCGGGAAATTACGGCACATCTTCTCGTCAGGTATACCTCAAAACTTGAAAACGAGACTGTACAACCAGTGCGTGTTGCCAGTGATGACATACGGAACAGACGTGGTCCTTCACTGCTGGCCGTATGAGGAAGCTCAAGGTCGCTCAGCGAGCTATGGAGAGGGCTATGCTCGAGTCTCACTGCGTGATAAACTTAGAAATGAGGTTATCCGCAGTAGAACCAGCGTGACCGACATAGCCCAACGGATTAGTAAGCTGAAGTGGCAATGGGCCGGCCATATAGCTCGAAAACCGACAAACCGATGGGGAAAAAGGTTCTCGAGTGGCGGCCTCGTACCGGCGGATTTAGTGTAGGGCGTCCCCCACTAGATGGAGTGACGACCTGGTAAGACATGCAGGAAGTCGATGGATGCAGGTGGCTCAGGACCGTGCTTTGTGGCATTTTTTGGGGGAGGCCTATGTTCAGCAGTGGACTTGTGAAGGGCTGTAATGATGATGATGACATACGTAGATAGGGTATTACTTTAAATGCTACAAACTATTATAGGTGATTACAACATGCACTGGAATAAACATCAAGAATAATACACACTTACAGCAAACTAAAATGTTAAAAAAAAATCCAAAATCTTAATCTATTACATTTGCGTTATGTTTGAGTAGTTCTTTTTTGAGCCTGTTAGGTGAGTCGAAATTAATATCAAATGCATAGGAAAGTTCATTGACCAATTTACTTAACTTAGAGATCGGAGAATTTGCACCAAATACCGTTCTACGAAGAGGTGGTCTAATAGGAATTAAAAAGTTAATTTAAACGCAATAGAATCCGTAAAAATTTGTTTCATTTAATGTGTAGTGTTCGCGTAAATATAAGAAATCACAAATGACCTTATGTAGTAATCTATGCATATGTAATAATTACGGCTAATTTATAATATTGAATTTCAACTACAGTTTCTTAAAAGTAACAAGGTAAATTCGTAATTATTTAATGTTAAATAATTGTTTTTACTTTATACAAAAATAGCGATTCGCCCCGGCTTTGCCTGAGTAGGATCAATTAATGTGGCGTTATTTAGATTTAAGATAGTCACTCAAACAAAATTCATTAAAATTGCAGAAATAGAAAATCACTTTATTATTTAACGAATCGATAGGGTCTATAATAAGCATAAAATCTCTTGAATAAACATAGTATCTTACAATTAAAGAAGACTATGAAATCTAACAACTCACATGTCGACTCGAACTAACATTTTAACCAAGGCTTATTTTTAAAAGTCAAATGGCATTTTATCATTTTCTCTGTCTGAATCTGGAGATCTTTCTGGGCATTTAATTGTTTCGTTTGTAGTTATCCAGATTTTGAAATTGTTATTGAGATAAACAGTGTATATTACACTATTATGGCGGGAGCACCGTTTTGTTGAAATATGGTATTAATTCGCTCCTTCTGGCAGATAGTTAAATTTATTTCGTAGAAAGTTTAATATTTCTACGTATCTTCTAGTATTCAAGTGCCTTCAAACACATACACCATCACAACCATGTTTTTCCTAATCCCACACCAAACATTAAATAAGAATCTCACTTAAATAATTACTACTGCTAATAATGATTACTACGTTTATCATTGCTAAAATTTACATAACATTTGTTTCATCAGACCACACAATGTAGTCTAAGAAGTTTGGATTGGGGGGCTATTTCCGTTTGAATATCCAGATCGAATTCAAGAATCCAATCCTCTCTTACGGTCTCCACAATGTGGTTTCTAAAGCAATCATCCATTGTGATAATATTAATTTGCATTTGCACTTTTTCACATTTCAGCAGTCTTACTTGAAGCTTTTGGATAACACTCAAATTATGTCAAATATCCACATTTTGTTGCTGTGGGCGTTGTAAACATTTCTCGAATCTTCCGATATTTACAATTTTTTTTACCATTCATTCGTAACCACAGTTTTAGTCGGTGTCCGTCCGGATACCTCTGTCATACCGCTGTAGAGTTAAAGAGGAAATTAAGTGGATTAAAAAAGTAATCTTCTAACAAATATAATTCTTCCTAATTAGCCATTACGATTATAAAATAGCGGAAAAACAAACACAACCAGCATACTAAGAAAAAGAACAACAGGTTACCGATATGTTCTTTCCAATTTCAAAATTACTATCTCACACATCAAAACGATCAATTTTTAAACTTATCTCGTCCAAAAATTATGTCTAAGTATGCCCAATACTTAGACAATAATATTTGTAATTATTTACTGTATTTTAAAAAGGATTAAGCTTCATACATTTTTCTTTTATTTAGGTACTCTTATTGTGGAGTTTTAAGAAAATGATAAAAGATAATTAATATAATCAGGCGTTACTTTGCGGAAATCCATTATATTAAAGATGTAAAAAATTAATTTACTTATATCCACGTAATAAAATAAAATGATGTGTTTTACCTAGTTTGAAGAGCACCTCCCGCTCTCCCTCAATTGCGTACACTATCCTCGTCACCACTAATCCTAGCACCACTTCTCCCAACACAACTACACTAGGAAAGATTCACCACCGTCGTTCAATCGTATTAATTGGTTCAATAGAATAGCGACTCTCTATTTTTCTACCGACTTCAAAAAGGAGGAGGTACTGAATTCGACTGTATGTTCTTTTTTATGTGTGTTACCTCATAACTTTTTTTCGACGAAAACCGATTTCAATGATTCTTCTTTTATTTGAAAGCTGATGCTTCTCATATGGTCCCATATAAATTTGATCAAGGTATGACCAATAGTTTTTGAGTTATTCTTAATAATATATATTGAAGTCGGTTGTACAAAATTTTAAATTTTAAATTATTGCATTTTAAGATGGTTCAATTCTTCAATATTTAATGTAATTTACCTCCATGTCCGGTTCAGGCGATAGTCGACAGCCGGCTCGACCAGAGCTGCATTGACAATGTATGGGTTCGGATGACGAGCTCCAGCTACGGGTCGACCGCTTCATTTATACTCGAGTGCAATATTTCAGATCACAGTGCAGTAGCTTGATAATAACCTTGAGCACACAGTTTGTAATAACTGTAATCAAGTATGTAAATACAAATTAGTAATAGATAATAAGTTAGTCAAGGGAAAGGTAAAATTAGTTAAGAAGTCACAATCGTTGTCTATATTTTTCCCAATATTGTTATATCAAACAATATGTTCAACATTCGCTAAGATTCATGAGGAAAGACATATTAAAATAACTATAGAGAATAAAATAATTAATCAACTATGGATCAATAAGGAAATAGGTATATGACAAATTATTAAAGCGTGATATGCTATTTCGGGAGTTAAAACATCGCATTACAATAGTATAACCAAAAGTTTAGACACATCATTTAGGAATAAGGTAAATAAATTGATAAATTAATTAAGTAAATGTATGTATTTGTGTACGTCTGCATTAATATATTTATATTATATGTACATTTGTATGTTATATGTATAGAATACCTTTTATATATATATATATATATATATTGTATATTCTGGTTTATTCGAACTTCGTTACCTTTTTTTCTCATTATTAGTTTATTTTTGCTGACTACCTCCCACATGTTTATGTGTGCTTTGCCTAATGGTTGACTAGGAGAAAATGCCTTAAGGCCGCCATATGTGCCATTTTATTTTTTGTGCATAAAAGTTCAAATAAATAAATAAATAGTGCTAAGAATAGGTATAGACAAAAGTAATTTTAAAATATGAATATAGTTGTAGCACGAATGGGTCGGCTCGACCGGTAAGGACCACGCTCTCACAAAATACCAGCGTAAAACAGCAGCTTAACACTGCTGTGTTTCATATGGTAAGTGTAGAGAACCGGAGACCCTTTTTACTGGAAAAGAGACATTCCTTCTTAGTCTTTACGGGTGACAACGCAACTGCATTTTGATTCTTTATTGAGGATAGATTTAGATGTCTATGGGTCACTGCAACTACTTACCATCAGGTTGACTTTGTGCTCGTTTGTCACCCTATCCTTTAAAAAAATTATTGTAACGGAGAGTTTAGAAAAATATGGGAAAATATCAATACGCTCTAAACCTAATCTAGACTGCGTTATCTAGCAATATCTCGGTAAAGGGGTAATTTATATATAATATATGTAGTAAATTTTCAAAAATGTTCATTAAAGAAATCCAAAATAAGACCTACTTTAAAACATGGCAGCCATTATAATTACACAAATTGTATTCGGCCAATTGCTATTCTTCCAGTAATAAATAAAATTGTAGAAAAGGATTTTTAGAGAAATTTAACATTATAATTATTACTGATTTTCAACATGGTTTTAGGAGAGAACGGAGTACTGCGTTAACTAAGTTTTCGGAGACAATTAAATACAGTCTTAAAAAAAGTAAACAGATTAGCTGTTTTCATAGACTATAAAGGTGAACGCACACTATACGAGCCGAACGCGTCGAACGAAACGAATTTTTAAATTCTTTGTATCAAATCATATATACAATCATATCAAATCATATGAAACCTCGCACAACTGCCTGCGTTGAATCGTCCGAATCTAGAAGAACCCCAGAAATCCTAGACGAATTGGGATGACGTCATCAGTATCGGCGCGGGCGATGCGCTCGACTGACGAGCTCAAATTCTGATAGTTGCGTGCGACAGAGCAACGTGCGAGTACTAATTGTTCATTAAAAAAATGATTCTAACTTAATTGAATTAGTACTTTCTTCATATTCCATTAATAAAGCACTGCCAATAAAAACTTGTCAAAATACATGACAATTCACATGTAATTTCAGTGCGACAGGTGTAAAGGAAATGGAAACGATTTTTTCGGCGCGGTCGATTCTTTAGATGCGGTCGAATTTTTCGGTGCGCATATGTGTGCAAGGCCTCCTTGACTTCAATTCGTTTGATGCATTCGGCTCGGATAAGTGTGCGTTCACCTTAAGAATGCATTTGATACTCTGGACCACGAGGTACTTCCGGGAGCCATGGAGGAATGCGGGATTCGGGGCCGCGTAAATGAATGGTTCCGTAATTATCTATCAAATTGGATTATTCGCACTACTGTAAGTGGGACGACTGGCGTTGAAGAAAACGTCACTCTCGGTGTAACCACCGGTTCTGTGTACGGCCTCCTATGGCACATCATGCTGGTGAACAGTGTGGTCAGTGTGAGCATCACTGTGACACCTACATGTATGCTGATGACGTGTGCCTGTTGTATGCTTCAAGAACTTAAATGAAGCTTGTGATAAAATACAGAAAGACTGACGTGTTCAACTCGTAGTTCTTTGATTAGAATCTCAGACCAACATAGAAATATAAACAGGACATTACGTACACCTATACGTGGTAGAGCCACGCTGCAGCTATATTATGGTTGTAGCACGAATGCATTACTCTAAAGTACCTTATTCACGGTCCATCTTGCTCTAGGTCCCGCCAAGGTCGTTGGTTATTTAATATTCTAATGTAACTAAATTATATATTAAGTAGTTTCGATATTTACAATATTTAGTCAAGTTTGGCTAGCCTCTTTTGTAGTTGATTGGGTTAAAGCGTTTCATCATCATCACAGTCCTTCACAAGTCCACTGCTGAACATAGGCCTACCACAAGGAATGCCACAAAGCACGGTCCTGAGCCATCTGCATCCATCGACTTCCTGCATGTTTTACCAGGTCGTCACTCTATCTAGTGAAGAGTCGCCCTACACTTTGCCTACCGGTACGAGACTACCACTCAAGAACCTTTTTTCCCCATCGGTTGTTGGTTCTTCGAGCTATATGGCCGGCCCATTGCCACATCAGCTTACTAGTTATCCAGTCGAAACAATAAGATAGTTTAAGTCGTATTAAATTTATTAACTACAACTAACATGCTTATTGTACACTCGCCTTTGTGTTGCCACACGTTAGAACTGATACAAATAGCTCATGTTGCAGCAAGCCAATGTAACTTTGCGAGTAAAGCAGAGTGGAAGATAAAGATAATGTAAAGTTGAATTGACTGGTTGTCTGGAGAATGCAGGAAACTTATTTTTAAGGATTGAACTACTATTTAAAAGTTTCTGTTATGATCTCATTTTATAAGTTTATTATTGTACTAGCGACTTGCTCTGGCTTCGCTTGGATATGATCTATTAATGTGGTGTAATTGAGAGTTACGGTAATCAAAAGTTTTATGAATTTTTGTTTGTATTTAAATCTCTAAATTTTTCGGTTAAAATATAGCCTAGAATCGGGTATTGACTTTTATCTGTTCGTAAATTTTCATTATAATCGTTTCAGCAATTTTGAAGGTTATCCAGGACAGACAAAGAGATAGACAGTCCGACGACAAACAGAAAGTCAAAAATTAAAAAATTGTTATTTTTGTCTCAATGGCATGCGAATAACCCCTCAGCTCCTTTATTTTTATATATATCACTTTCACCAATAATTTATTTTCTTTGTTTAACTATTGTAAGCCAGTACTTGATTATATATACTTGATTATGATGGTAAACGGTGATGCAGCTGATGGTGGTAGAGTGCATTGACTGTACTGGACGTACGTAATTGTTGATTTATACGTCAAGCCTACTCATTGTCGTTTTGCATCGTGCGTCGTTCATGACCTTGGCGGGACGTACAGCATACATTACTAAACATTTAACCTTTTGACATTTCTTTTGTTATTACTTAGATAATTTTATATTAAATTTAAGCAACTGAAATTAATCAAATATTTGTAAATTAAAAAAAAATTGTGTAATTAATGTTTATTTGAAATTTGCGCTCTTGGATTAGGCAGAATGTGATGGATCTAATATTATATGTTATATGATAATAATTTTGTTTTATATAATAATAATTAAACACCTACGTTCCCTGAAAATAAATAATTATGAATAATGAATTATGCTAAGATAAGCAGGAAGTCAATGGATGCAGGTGGCTCACGATTGTGATTTGTGGCATTCCTTTGGGGAGGTTTACGTTCGGCAGTGGACTTGTGAAGGTCTGTAATGATGATTATGATGATGATTGAATTATAGGCAGGCTTTTAAATTAAGGACCAGGGAAGGACTATTCTCGCACAGAATAATAACGTGAAATAGCAGATTAATGGTTCTGTTCTCGTAGAAAAAACTTAAACAATGTGCTTTTTATATCATTTATATGTTCAATATGATTGTTAGATAGGATTTCATGCGACAAAGCGTTGGAATCTTGATTTTTAGACGCTAGTAGTTAGAACATACCTACGCGTTTTGCGCTTAAAGCAAGCAATATGGTTTTATTAAAATCTTTAATCAAAAAGTTTCAAACGACCAAACCATCATTCCTTGTTTTATCTCCGCTAGAGTAAAGCCCACAGAACACAATTACTCTTTACCGAGAGGTAAAGCCTTTACTCTCGATATGACAGATGATATTACAAAGATGAGCCGATATCTGGGCTGGGGCTCCCCAGTGCCAGCTCCTTCCACTTGACCGCATCCAGCGCAGAGCGGCTCGAATCGTCGACGACCGAGTCCTTTCCGATCGGCTCGATTCATTGGCGCTGCAAAGAGATGTTGCATCACTTTGCATTTTCTTTCGCATTTACCACGGGGAGTGCTCTGAGGAATTGTTCGGATTAATCCCAGCCGCCAAATTTCACGAACGCACATCGCGGTAGAACTCCCGATACCATCCACACCATCTGGATGATTGGCGGTCCACCACTGTGCGATTTAGAAGATGTTTTCTTCTTCGCACAACTTCCTTGTGGAATAGTTTACCACCAGCGATTTTTCCGGACCGATACGACTTAGGGACCTTCAAGAAAAGAGCCTACTCCATTTTAAAAGGCCGGCAACGCATCTGCAATTCCTCTCGTTCCCCTGGTGTTGCAGTTGTTCATGGGCAGCGGTAGTCACTTACCATCAGGTGAGCCGTATGCTCGTTTTCCCCCTATCCTATAAAAAAAAATATACATTTTCAGACTTTTAATGCAATTGTCTATGAAAAACTAAAGAAGATTTTGAGGTTGGCCATGATTTATGATATTTATTTCTAAAAAAAATTATATGCTTGAAGAAGGGATAGTTAGTGCACTATTACAACGTACGTTCATTTTAAAGCTGGCTTAAATTTTAAAATTTTTGGAGATCAAATTAAAAAATTAATAATTTTTAAAGCGCGGATACAACTTCGCAGTAAGATTCAGTTTATGACGCCATAACATGGATAGTGGATACAAACAGAGAGCGCGTATAGTAAGTCACATGTGTTTATGGGGTAAAAACTAACTTGCGTTTACACGATTTCTTTAGAAAACCTATAAACTCGGTAAATACAATTTAAGCTATGCCCGTATGGTATAATTTAAGGTCAGCTTTAGACTACACATCTTTAACTTTCTAAAGAAGGATTCCTACCTGCTGAACCTGTTCCTACCAACTAACTACTACACTAGGTAAGTCTGACTTCGAATCAAAAATCAAACTAGGGATCCAACTCGGCTGGGCAGCGTTCGGGATATTACGGCACATCTTTTCGTCACGTAGCATAGTTATAACGATTCCCAGTATCTCTTCTTCAGGGGTGACAACGCTTTTGTGTTTTGATACTTTTTTATGAATATGAGGGAGCAAACGAGCATACGGCTCACCTGATAGCAATTGACTACCGCCACCAACAAGGGAATTCGTTACTAGCTTATCCTTGACTCGTTGGATAATTAATTCGTGTAAACGAATTAATTATTATTCTTAACGACAAAATTAGTCTCGGTACAATTTATAGTTTGTATTAAGTAATCTATTGCAAATTAATCTTATTTAAAAGAAAAGTCCCGCTGGGTTTCTTGCTGGTTCTTCCCAGGACAGAGGTTTTATCCGAACCGGTGGTAGTAGTACTACATTGAATAATTGTGATTCTATTCTATTCTAAAAGCCTTTTCATGTGACTCTATACATCATAATAACATCCTGCCTTTTCATGTGACTCTATACATCGTAATAACATCCTTCAGCAGAAGTTGGAATAAAGCTTTCCATTTAAGTTCTATATATTCTAATGACCTTTCTACAAATATATTTTTATGAATATGACTTAATCGACAGTTATATCATCACTAACAGACGCATCAACGATTACAATTTTACAAAATGCTCGATGATTTTAAGGGCCGTATGTTATCACTCTACCCATCTTCAGCATCGCAGATAGCAATTAATGTTGTAAAGCTTTTAGCCACTCTCCTTCCCCTTCCTCAACTGTCGCGATCACTTCTGCACAATATTTTAGTGCAGAAGTTCTTTAGTAACAAACAAGAAAATGTCTTGTCTTATAAAACTTCTTTACTGCAAAGGTACGGTACAAATACAATAAAAGTACACCAATAATATTATGAAAAAGGGAGCGAGCAATATACGTTGATATTGAAAAAGATGCTTTAACACAATACCATTCAGTTTTAATTGTAGATTTTTATTTTTATCTTTGATTAAACAATAATTTTTCTGAATAAAACTATTTTTTCGGATTTTATCACGTTTAATTTTACTATTTTGATTCCCGACGTTTCGGGTGCTTTACAGCACCCATGGTCACGGGGGGGACCATGGGTGCTGTAAAGAAACGTCGGGAATCAAAATAGTAAAATTAAACGCGATAAAATCCGTAAAAATAATTTTATTCAATGTGTAGTGTTCGCGTAAATATAAGAAATCAATAATTTTTCTATTAAAAGACCTGTAGGAATCAAATTAAGAAGAGCATTATCAATGCACTTGTTGTGTGTTGAATTGAGGGCTAAAAATAAATTAGCAAATAAGTAATTAATTTTAACTTGGTAAAGCCACGCTGCAGCTATATTATGGTTGCAGCATGAATGGATCGGGTTGACCGACGAATGACCACTCTCTCACAGAACTTAATTATGCAGTGTTTCGTAAAGTGAGGTTAGAGAAACGGAAGTCCTTTTTTAGGGTTCCGTACTCAAAGGGTAACCAACGGGACCCTATTACTAAGCCTCCGCTGTCGGTCCATCCGTCCGTCCGTCCGTCCGAATGTATATTTTTGTTGCCGCTATAACAACAAATAATAAAATTTAAAAATTAAAGGGCGCTCCGCTACTAGAAACGAGTATTACGATGGTACGGAACACTTCATGCGTGAGTCCGACTCCCACTTGGCCGGTTATTTAATTGTGACTAGGCTACTATTTTATTTTAGTCATCATGGGTAACAACGTACCTACATTTTTAGCCTTAATCGAGTATAGAATGTAGGTGTCTATGGGTCACAGCATCCACTTACCATCAGGTGGACCGTGTGTTCGTTTGTCACCTTTATTGTATACAATAATTATAATTATTACTACTTTTATTTTTACTTTACTTTAGTTTTAGATGTCTGATGTTAAATATGAAAAATTATTTTATTTCAGCAATTTCAAAAATGGTCAGCAATTTCATTTATTTATTTATTATGTCTAAATAAATAAATGAAATCCTATCAAAAGTTTACAGCTGGACTAAAGGCCTTCCCTATAGATTTTTTTTATAGAATAAGCCTGATGGTAAGTGGATGCTGTGGCCCATAGACATCTACATCTATCCTTGATTAAGAATCAAAATGCAGAACACCTCGTTTCCATTAAAATGGGTCTCCAGTTCTTTACACTCACTATACGACGATACGATATACGATATCCGGTTCTTAACACAGCAGCATTGAGCTGCTATTTTACGCTGGTATTCTGTAAGAGCGTGGTACTTCCCCCATTTGTGCTACAACCATAATATAGCTGCAGTATGGCTCTACCACGTAATAATAGATAGGCAGGTTGGCAACCGCAGATTTTATTATTTTTGAGTTGTTTCAGGAAGACACTGCTGCCCAACTCTTATTTCATTACGCCTATCGCTTTTCACGCCACCACTATGCGGCTTCTGCCACTACAAGTCGGCACTACATACCTGTCCTCAAATGCAATCGTCAAGTAAATATACAAAATAATTTGTGAACCTGACCTCAAGAAAATGATTTTAAGTAATTCACCAAAAAAATTCATATAACGTATTTTGACTTAACCTTAACGTACGAGTACTCGTAGTATTAACTTCATCATCATCATTATTACTGTCCTAAACAACCTAACTGCTGAACATAAATATGCCTCAAAACACGGTCCTGAATCACCTGCATCAATCGAATTCATGTATTTACTTGGGTGTAATATTCTTTCTCTGCCTAGGAGGCCGTCTGTGTAGGTTTTTTTTTTTATAGAAGAGGGGGCAAACGAGCATGCGGCTCACCTGATGGTAAGTGACTACCGCCAACCGTGAACAACCACAACACCAGGGGAATTGCAGATGCGTTGCTGGCCTTTTAGAAAAAGGTGTAAGCTCTTTTCTTGAAGGACCTTAAGTCGTATCCGTCCGGAAACATCGCCGGTGGTAAACAATTCCACAGAGAAGTTGTACGAGGAAGAAAACTGCAAGTAAAACGCACAGTCGTGGATCGCCAAGCATCCAGATGGTAAGAATGGTATCGTGAATTTTGACGCGATGTGCGTTCGTGAAATTTGGCGGCTGGAATTAATCCCAACAATTCCTCGGGGCACTCCGTGGTAGATTTGATAGAAAATGCAAAGGGATGCAACATCCCTACGCAGTGCCAGTATATCGAGCCGATCAGAAAGAACTCCGTCGTCGATGATTCGAACCGCTCTGCGCTAGATGCGGTCCAGTGGAAGGAGCTGGCACTGGGGTGCCCCGGCCCAGAGATGAGAACAGTATTCCATGTGAGGCCGAACTTGCGCTTTGTAAAGTTGCAAGCGATGTACCGGCATGAAATACTGTCTTGCTCTGTTGATCACGCCAAGCTCCTTAGAGGCGAATTTGGCCTTCCCTTCCAAGTGACCACGAAACTGCACAATATTCGATATGTCGACGCCGAGAATTCCGATGCTAGCTGAGGCAGCAAGGGGAGTGCCTTGAAACTGAGGAGATACGACAAAGGGGTTCTTTTTAGCGGTAAATGTGCAAACTTGTGTCTTCTGGGCATTGAACTGGACTAGATTTAGTCGCCCCCAATCCGAGACGTTGTTCAGCAAAGACTCAACTTCAGACACAAGTTTGTTACGGTACTCGGCGACGTTTTCCCGAGAAATATTGGCACGGCCGGTGTATAAGGCATCACCAGTGCTGTCGTCTGCATAGCAATGAATGTTATCAGCTTGCAACATATCATTGATATGCAGAAGAAACAACGTTGATGACAGCTCGCAGCTTTGTGGAACACCCAGCGTTAGTAGGCTTGTAATCAGAGCATGCACCGTCTACTAAGACCTTGATGCTCCGATCGGCAAGAAACTGGTGATCCAATTGCACAATTTCTCGAAAGCCCATAGTAAGGGAGCTTCGAAAGAAGCGCTTTGTGCCAGACCCGATTGAAGGCCTTCGCAATGTCCAAACTAACGGCCAATGCCGTTGGACTGTACTGCCTCCGCCCATCTATGAGTCAGGTAGACCACAAGATCACCAGCTGATCGACCCCGACGAAAACCGTATTGACGGTTACTAATCGGCTGGTGATCCTCAAGGTACCTCATGAGCTGGCAGTTTATAATAGACTCCATTATTTTGGAGAACAAGGAGCTAATGGCGATAGGCCTGTAGTTGGAAGGGTCTGAGCGGTTGCCTTTTTTAGGGATCGGGTGGACCAAAGCTGTCTTCCATGAATTCGAGACTACGCCTTGGGAGTAGGAGTACCGGAAAAGACGCGTTAAAACCGGTGCCAACTCCAGAGCACACGTCTTTAGCACAATGGGAGGGACTCCATCAGGCCCACTCGACTTGCTGACGTCCAGGGAGAGGAGTGCTTTGCGAACCGAGCGCTGTGTAAACCTCACATCCGGCATGGAGCTCTCACACTGTGGGATGGTCGGCGGTGTGTTCCCCCGTCATCTAGAGTCGAGTTAGACGCAAAGACAGAGCCTAACAGATCGGAATTCTCCTTTTCGGCATGGGCCAGTGAGTCGTCCTCTCTGTGCAGAGATGGAAGAGATGGCTGACAGATGTTCCCTTGGACAGCCTTGGCGAGAGACCAGAATGCACGGGTTTCCGAAGGACCTAGCTTTTCGCCAATTCTGCCGATGTGCTCAGACCTTGCCTTGGCAATGACTCTTTTGAAGGACCTGGAGGCGGAATTATACTTCTTTTTAAGAGCGCTGGTGTTTACATCCTGAGACGTTGATGCGTCAGCCCAGACCCGGTAGCACTCCTGCTTATAGCGTGATGCTATTTTACAGGAGCGACCAAACCATGGCTGGGATCTGCCTCCGATGGGCACCACAGAGGATGGAATAAAAAGTTCCATACCCTGAAGTACCACATCAGCAACAGAATCAGCAACAACTCTGGGATCTTCCGGCAAGAAGCAAACCCGCCCCCAAGGGTAAGATGCAAATAAAGACCGCATCCTATCCCAATCGGCCAACCTATAGTGCCAAACACGGCGGTAGCCTGCAGAATGCAACTGCGACGTTAGTGTGAGTGGCACCACACTCCGGACAAGACAATGGTCCGACGGGCGTAAAGGAGCGTCGACGGAAATCTGATATCCGTCCGGATGAGAGGTCAGCAGAAGGTCCAACAGGGAAGGTTCATGATCTTCCACATCTGGAATCCGCGTAGGCGAAGTAACCAGCTGTGTAAGACCATATGCCAAAGCAAAGTCATAAACAGATCTCCCCGCATGATCGGTTGAACGTAAACCGAGCCATTCGGCGTGGTGGGCGTTAAAATCGCTAAGGATCACGATCTCTGCGGATGGGATATGCTGTAACAAGGAATCTGTAGGCATTTGGACGTGGTCGATGCGTCTGTCTGTTTCAGCATTATCGCTATGGGACCTATAGAGGCACCCGTAGACGCGGGGATGGTCGTCGCTGTCTACGCGCAGCCATAGGATGGACAGGTCCGTACCTTCAAGACTGCCGAGGTGTCAAAACAGATGTCCTCTCTGACGTATACGCAAACTCCAGCCCGGGGCACAAAGGAGTATTCTAATTTGTACCCCGGGTAGGAAAGATATGAAGTATCAGCCGGAGAGGACACCTGAGTCTCGGTTAAAAAGAGCGAGGCCGGCTTCGCCGTCTCTAAATGGAAGTGGACAGCGTTAAGGTTGAAATGAAGTTCCCTGATGTTGCAAAAATTCACGGATAGCGTGACAATGGTCGCCTTGGTTTTATTGCTCCGCTTGCCCCGAGCAGTATTAGTCGCGAGCAGAATTTGTCACCCCCCTCCCCCAGAATACGCGAGGCAGCCTGAGCACCCACGCTCAGGAGTGGAGTTGCTTGGTCGTGGATGCTCAGCGAGGGATTCTCCAGGGGTGCTGGTAACCTTCTGGGGTAGTCTTTCGTTTAATTCTGCTACCATGTTGATGGGGGGGGGGGGGGATTGGGCCTGCGGCCACCTGCACTCACCAAGTGAAACGCAGAGGTTAACCTCTACTTCACGCTGGTATTCTGTGAGGTCGTGGTACCAACCCGGTTTGAGTCGGCCCATCCGTGCGACGGCAAAAGCTGCCGCGTGGCTCTACCACTGTAAAACCAACTTCTTACCTATTTCCGCCGCCCATTGTCACATCAGCTTACTGTTGCGCTATACCGCTTTACTTTGCTATACTTTGGTTCTACTGCGCGTACCTTTATTACAAATTCTATCATGCAGAGAGTCTCCGAGGATAGTCATTTATATAGCTCCGTAGACCGGAGAAGGATCACGCTCCACAGAATACCAGCGTATACAGCGTATACAGCGTTTTGTATGATGAGTTCCACGGAGATATTTTTGATTGGTAACAAGAAATTCCATCTTATTTCTAAGGGATGATCCAAAGAATTGAGATAATGAATCCAGGATAGGTATAAGTTATAAATATAAAACTTCATTTACACAGAATGGTGTATACAGCGGGCTTAATGCATCATGCATTCTCTATTGTCGACCTTATATGGTGCAGAGATAAAAAGTAGGTGTAAAATAAGTTAATGTAAATGAGGTATATAGAATAATAAACGTTAAAATATACATTTACATATAATTCAATATATGAATATATGTATATATTATATATAACATAACATAATACATATAATATATAGTGTTTATTATGTACATAATACATACATTTAACATCGTATATATAAATACCAATCATACTACTTTATAAAATGAATTAGGAATAAATTATTACATATTAGGCTGTATGCTCGTTTGACAAATTATTGCATTAAAAAAGTCAATGTTCTGTTTTAAAAATACAAGTCCCAACACAATTTCTAACGTTCTGCGGTTTTGAATAATTTGCCTTTGTATCAAATTTTCGGAACTCCACAAGTTGGACAACCGCTCGGCTCGGTATCTTTGCTAACTTGACCGCCGTTATCTAAGTTTAAATTCTGAAGTATTTAACTCGCCTTGAAATTCGAGACCTAAACTTTGAAACATAATTTATAATTTTAAACAAACACAAGGGTAAAATAACTTAACCGAAAACCACTGATATGGAGCGGCGAACATTATTAATACTTCTTTAAAACACTGAACTAGTCGCATAATGTCAAAGGTTGTAATGACATTCTGTAATTCTAATATTTTATAAAAAATAAATCTAGGACTAAATAAAGGATTCGTCTAGAAGTTTTTGTGAAAAAATTATTTTCGCAAAACTACTAGACCAATTTCACTGAATTGAAAAATTTCGTCATTGACTGAAATTTCGATGAATGTCACTTTTTTGTTTGTCTGTCTGTCTGTCATTCCGGGTAGAATTTAGTAATTGATTTTAAACCAACTTCCCGATGAGCTGGAAACTTGAAATTTTGAATACAACTTAAATTCAGATGACAATTCAAGAATATGATAAAAACGTGGTATATAAAATTAAAAAAAAAATCACTTGTTATTTTCTTATAATAGCTGCTGAGTCCACCAGTCTTAAGGAAGATAAGGTTAAATTCTTCAAAAATATACTTTAATAAACGAAATTTTAAAAGTTTAACCGTTTTGAAAATCTACAGCAAACATTTGAAAAAATCTCATATAAGAAAATCTAAAAAAAACATGGCACTATTCATTGTAATACATTTCATGGAGTTAAAAATAAAACCGAATCGATAGATAAATCAATTAGTATAAATAGCTCTGCCACGATATTCTTAAAAACATTTTTACTTTATTTTTTATTTAATGATAAAGCAAGTCGATAGTAGTATTTTTATGTGTGATATTATATGGACATGCATTATAAATTATTATATTAGTTACTACCCTTATTACTCCTACTCAAATGTTGTAAATGCGGTAATGGTTTTGTTGGTTTGTCATTCCTTTACACTAGCAATAGAAACGAATTACTATTTTTTTGTTCCCGCCAGTTTATGGGAGTTTTTATCTTGGGAAAATGCATGGTTCCTTTGGGACAGATCTAGTTCGTAATACGAGTTAATAGTAACCTTTTCACACGAAACTGGCTGAACGATTTTGATGATATTTACTATGAAGATATCTTCCTATAGCATACTAGATTTTTTACTATTCACATAATCAGTAGACGTGCTTACGATCACTAGACCAACGAGGCAGTCTAACAAATGCTGCAAGTATGAAGTTTTTAGGAAATTATCTTCCAGGAATATTAGCGCTCTTTTACTGTATGGGAGTTCAGCTGGGTAAAACCATTTATTACCTATTTGTGTTACTAAACAGCAGTATCTACCAGTCGCTAAGCTAAGCTGGTTCAAATGCTAATAAAGTCATTACATTCGTAGAATGCATACAACTCGTAGAATTCGTAGAATATAAGGAGGCTACATAGCCTCCTTACTTGATTCAGTATATTCAAACAACAGACTAAAAATAAAATACTTATTATACTTAAACCTTAGATTTTATTCAAGCCATAATACAAAAATACCTACAACAATAAAATTTAGTTAATGTTCTGAATAATATTTAACGGTATACCATATTGCATATGCTAGTTCTAAAATATCCCACCCGGTGACTTGAAGAAGCATCGAAGGTAGGAGACATCTGTAACTGCGATTAATTTACCATACCAATATAGCATAGATATATTAATAGATTTAATAGAAGAGGTCTACGTCCAGTAGTATTACAGGCTCGTAACGAAGAAGAAACAAAAATATTCAATGAAGTATTATAGTACACAGGGAAAATTTCTAAGTACTTCATATCTATAATACTTGCTCAATCAGTTTTGCTCCTTCAATTAACCATGCAGTACCACTATCAGCTGTTTCAAACACCTCAACTGCTGCATTTCCGACCGCGTCAACTGTCTGCCACGCTTGCTCTTTAGTGAATGCTTTGAATTCGGTATCTTTTATTACCGTTTTCGGATCAACAACCAGTCTGGTTTCCGTGAATCCGGGACAAATTACCAACACTCGAACTCCGAATTCATTATAATTTTCAATATTGCCAAGTGATTTTGTAAAACCCATTACAGCGAACTTTGATGCCTGATATACCGGCACGTATTGGTCAACTCTATACCCATATATAGATGCTATATTAATTATAGTCCCACCCTTTCCGGATTTATCTTTCCTCATGTGCTCCCAGAATTTAAAAGACCATTCAATCAACGCTGTGACATTAACATCTATCGTAATTCTAATTTCTGTTTCGTTTAATACTCCAGCATTATTGATCAATACATCGACATTTTTATATGTGCTGATTATTTTTCTGTAAATTTCTTCCAAATCACTCGTAACATCACATTTGAAAAAAACCGCTTTGTCAATCCCATACCTTTCTGTTAAAGATTTAAAGGCTTTGGTGCCGTTGTCTTCATTTCTGCCAAGTAAAATAACGACTTTTGCGCGTTTTTCCAGATACTTATTAGCAATTTCGTACCCAATACCAATGTTTCCACCTGTGATAACCACGGTTTTATCCCTCAGATCCCATGCCATTGTGTTCACAATATTCACCGCACAACTAAAGAGCTTCACCACAAAGTTGTCTTTAAATACTACCTACTAATGACGACATCCAATGTTATACAATAAGAAGATATTAAAATGACTTTTGACTTTAAACAAATGTCACACATAATATTATCAAGAGGAATAGAATTACAGGGTTTTATTTAAGCATTATCTCATTATTGGCGACGATCTATATGTATATATATTAAGCAAGCAATTGTAGGGTGTATTTTATATACTTTTATGTATAAAATTGGTTTCTCGATAACGGCTCTTAATGTTTTCAACGTTTTACTTTACAAGTTTATCTAGATAGCTGTCATGGGTGTCATCTATCCACTTCAATTTTATAAATATGTCTAGACAAGGAAATATCTATTCATACGATAAGCGTGTAATTATTTTTTTCTTATTTATACGATTATCGTATGATTTATTTATTTCTATTCGTCCCATATATTTTAAATTTAAACTATTTAAAGTTAATGTTACAGCTGTGGCGGTGCTGTCGTCGTACCACAAGCGAAAATACATCGAAACCTAAATCGCGCTATCAAAGTTCCGAAGCAAAAACAGTATATATAGAATAGCTCCGAACTACCACTCGGAGCGTTGGCCGCTTCCCGGGCAGAACACCTTGCCCGGCGGGAGATCTCCCCTTTTCCTTCCAACGGCCACACAGCCTATATACGACCCACCGCTGGGCATAGGCCTCCTCTCATTTCTGAGAGGGTCTTAGGGCAAGGAATTGTCCGCTACGCTGCCCCATTGCGTGTTGGCGAATTTCACATGTCTTCGAAATATTTTTTTTCTTATTTCTTAGACATGCAGGTTTCCCCACAATGTTTTCCTTACGGCCGGTCTCAATTCCCTACAATCAGCTATAAGTAGCTGATTGTAGGGAATTGAGGTAAACAGTTAAGTTTAAACTATTTATTACTGTCGTCTCAATATCGTAATATACGAAAGCTTAGCCGAGATAAAAGACAGATTGCTCATGATAACTGTGGTTAATGCGTCCCTCTTAAGCGTTTTGTTTTTCCTTCGAAGTGAATGTCGTCACCTTTTATAATAAAATATTATGATGTGTTTAAAATATTATGTTTTTTATATAATGTTTTCAATTATTGTAGTTATTAGTTTTTAATATGATATTGACGATTATTTCATACACATCTTTCTAAATTTAGGCTTGCCTCAAATAATGACAAAAGTTTTATCTTAAAAAACGAAACGCAGCGCTTTGCGTTCGGCATTGACATTAACACTTGCTTTACTTGACAGGTGTACACAACACCACAACCAAAAATCGAGGAGCTCAGCTGAAATAACTTAATAAAATATTGATATTCCTTTATTCAAAAAATGTTACAATAATTGACATTCATGTTTATTGTCCAAAATACATAATGTTGGGTGGTATATTTCGACCATACATATGTAAAAGATTTGTTCACTAGTTTCTTTACTCACCTCCAATAATAACTCATCCATGGACGTTTTATTTAATTTGAATCTTTCCTAGTGTAGTGGTGGTGGGAGTAATGGTGCTGGGATTAGTGGTGGCGGGGATAGTGCACGCAATTGAGGGAGGGCGGGAGGTGCTCTTCAAACTAGGTAAGACACATCATTTTATTTTATTGAGCGGATATTGGCAAAGTAAATTTTTCCAACTTTAATAGTTATTGAAACAGTCAGCTGTTTTTTTTTTCTAGGAATTCACTTAACTCAGGTAGTCAGTAAGCCCTCCAAACAGTAGATCAATGTGATGGTTAAATATTTCTATCTATCTTTGATTATTGAAACGGAAAAATTTAACTATATATACCAATGGTAGAGAATTTAACTTCCAGTATGAGATAGATAGGTTATTGTGACCGGCCGTTAATCGCCGAGCACGTGGTAAATCAGCACTTAAAATTGCAATTTACAATTTCATTGGTGTCGGCGGGGATCACAGCCGGATTGCTCGCGTACTATGAAATAAGCTACCACGGCTCTAAAATTAAAAGTAAATATATTTAAAAAAAAAAATTTTAAATATGAAATCAAAATCAAAAAAAAAAATGTTATTTCTATAACAATAACAGTTGTTTTATTACAATCAAAGGTTGAGGCCAAACCATTTAAATATTATGTATACTTGTGCCAGGAGGTCCCGCTCTTTCATATCTAAATTTGATGGTTCTAAAATTGGAAAAAAAAAATAAAGAGAAAAAAAACACAACAATCTTAATAGTATTAATGTGTGTGCAAGCATGCGGAGTTTGTGTATATATGTATGTATATAATATTTATTTATTTTAAAGAAGACAATCACTACAAATTGTAAACTAGAAATTGTAAAGTAACTTAATTTTATTACACATAAAAAAGATACCAATTTATTATAGTAAACGGCCTAAAGATTTTATGAAAATCTAACCGGAATCATGAAATCTGAAAAAAAGAGTTGTTTTGATATTTGTCTTCTGGCTAATGTAAAGAAAAAAAAGACGCGTGTAACGTAAAGTGTTATGAAAGCCCTCCATAGCTTGTTTTTACGTTGATACGTGCATCATCTCATAGGCAACAAGAGCACTACACAATTTTTACACATTTTGTTCAAGAGCTGGCGCCACTACCGGCATTAATATCATTTATTGTTTATTTCAATAAATAAAAAAATCTGTTGTTATTTTATTGTAAATACTATAATATTTGGACATTAGGTAATACACACATTAATAGTAGAAATAGTTATTTTTGTGTCAGATAACCATTAATATTTTTATAAATATCATTAATAAAGAATAACCATTTTTAATAATTTTGTGTCTTGTTTGTTCTTTTTGTCTACCCGTGCTAATCTTCAGAATAGCTGAACTTATTGCAATGTAACTTCACAAACAGATATAGTGCAATACCAGGAGTGACATAGGCTATATTTAATCCGAAAAACCTGAAGTTTTAAAAAAAATCAAAAATCTTTGATTATCTTAAATATAAATAACGCCACAACAGGCGAAGCCGGGGCGGGTCGCTAGTCCTCATTATATATTTTAATATCTTTGGTGTCGTCATTGCGAAAATTATATTTTTTTCTAATGATGTGCAAAGAGCGTTCGCTCAAGTTATATGAAATTAAAATTTTGTTTGATTTTTAAACGAAAGGAGATGAAATACTCGTAGTGTCAGAAGGATACTTGATATTTCACCATAACGGAAACATAACCTCGATCTGTTTCCGTTACGCCGTACATTAGTACTTGAAATTTTTCAATAACACAATTCATACAGTAACTCCTTAAGGGTGTGTACAACGTCGCAAAATACATAAAATTTGTGCTATCGTATTTTCATACCGTTTTGGTATCAAGAAAAGACATTCGAAAAGACGTTATTTTTAAATTAATTGATTCTTGAACTTAAATAAAAACTATAAAGATCTTTAAAGTAGAGGAAAGAAGAAAACCGTTGTATTTTCATTTCATTAAATCAGTATTCAAACTTATAGAAATAACTTTACTTCAGCAAACTCGACTATACAAAAACATATATTTTTTTTTATAACTTATGTGGTTTTATTACTTCTAACTGACACGAGCATCAGTAAAGCGGGGTTTTTGTTAATCATAAACTTAGAACAGTAGTAGACGGCCATAACGTGCAATGCAGAAGAAAATTACTTATGGCAATATAGCAAGACAGAAAAGGATAGTAAATCTCATGACTCTAATCAACATATATCTACCTCTATAACTCGTTACCAAAAGCAGGCTTCTGTCACTCTTGCTACCTGCGTGAAATAATTACCTACAATCGCGAGGCGCCCCCGTGATAGAACGCAGTCGGGGCTAGCGCGTTCTAGGCGATTGAATGTTAAAGTTTTTAACGCTGTTTACGTAAATAGTTTTTGTAAATACTTGTTGAAATAGTTTTTAGTAATATAGTTAATAGTTAATAGTTTAGTGTTTAGTATATTTAATTATAGGATAAAATAGTTGAAAAAGTTTTAATGTAATTTAAGAATAATATACTGGGTGTTACAAGACTACCCGTAAAGCCGAAAGGAGGTTAAATAGGCCTTATAACGAGTCCATTCACAATATTTAAAAACCGTAGTAACGCTGTATAACATACCCCAAAAAAATAAAAAAAAGATTATTATTTTCACTGATGTACAAACCCTATTTCAGTAAAATTAAAGAGTAAACTACGCAAAATGTACCTACATTTCTACCTAATTCGCGGAACGACAAAATTTTTAAAAGACCTAACCTAACGAAGCAACTTAAACGAACACTTACTTTTTCATAATATACGTCAAATTTACAGAAACGGCTCAAAGTGTGCTCCACCTTGTTCAATACACAACCTCGCTCGTCGGGATATAGCTTGTGTGGCATTTCGCACCATCGTCGGTGTTATTGATGCGAAAACCGATCTAACACGCTGTTCCATCTCGGCAACCGTTGGGCAATCGGAGAAATACACTCTGTCCTTCACATAACCCCACAAAAAGAAGTCCAAGGGTGTGAGGTCCGGAGAACGAGCAGGCCAAAGGACCGGTCCCCCGCGGCCGATCCATCCTCGCGGAAAGCGAACGTTAAGATGTTCTCGTACGTTGCGAGCAAAATGTGCCGGAGCTCCATCATGCTGAAACACCATCTTTCTTTGGTTCTCAAAGTAATTCCAGTAAACCACAGGAAAGTCGTCAATCGTCTCTTCGAATCTCTTGTAAAAACGTTAGATATTTGCTACCGTTCAGACGTGATGGCATAATGACATGACCGATGACATGCCCGTTATAAAGGCCAGCCCACACATTCAGCCGCCACTGGTGTTGGAATCTGCCCTGCCGTGAAGCATGTGGATTCACGCGAGCCCAAACGTGATCGTTATGCATATTTGAAAGTTCTGACCTCGTGAATGTTGCCTCGTCCGTCCAAAGAACATAATTTACGTAATTAGGGTTTTCCTCTAACTGCCTGAGGTACCACTCGCAGAAGTTCCTCCTGGGTGCAAAATCCGAGGGTATCAGCTCTTGTGTACGGCGATAGTGATAAGGGTGACGATTGTCGTCACGAAGAATTCGCCAAACCGCAACATGGTTTATACCGAATCTTGTTCCGGCTCGCCTCGTACTTGTGATCGGCTCTTCTTCAAAATGCTCTAACACTAATTCAGCCTGCCTGGCGTCGACTGTGCTTGAACGTCCACTTCCAGTAGACCGATGAAAAGAGCCGGTGGAATGTAGTCGTCTTGACATGTTCAGAAAACACTGGTACGAAGGCAGCCGTCGCTGTTCAGTGGGGGGTCTACCATCGATAAATCGTTGCCGATACAGGTTGCGAGCACGATTTAAATTGCTATCTTCATGGCCTAGGCATAACATCATATCGTAATATTCCGAGTTAGAAAGCATGGTTATTTTGCACAAAATGTTGGAAAAAAAAAACTCGAAACATTTGTAGGATATCGATCAGAAGATTTGAAATTGACAACATATTTTTTTTTTCCAACTTGACATTTTTTGAAGCCAGTACTTGAGTATAATGACATCCTTGTATTGAGGTAGCAAACATTTATGAATGAAAAATAGAAAAACTATTAAAGTAGACAATTATTAGGTAAAATAGGTACGTAGGCCTTTCTGTTAAATAATCTGGTTCCCTTACATGACAGCTTACTAGGGTAGACAAAATTTTTGACTTTGATAAATAATTATATTTTTACGGGGTATTTTGTAACACATTGTATGTATATATACATATAATATATTACCTATCTATTTGATAAATTATAATGACAAAACGTCGTTCCTACTATAATTGTTGCGTGGATGGATGCTTAATGAGCCAAAAAAAAAGATTCTGATATATAATTTTTTAAGTTACCGAAGGATAATGAAATGTGAATTTATTTCATTTGTCTTTTTGTTAGATAAGTACTTATAGCAAAAAAAATTATTAAGTAATAATTTAACTACAGAAGCACTTTATTAGAAAACTTTTAGTTGCTTTAGTATTAGTTGAAATTTACTTCACTATGCAAGTACCTAATTACTTACCTATACTTGTATTTTGTAATTAAAATATTATTAATTTATAATAATACAAAATGGTGAAATTAAAATTTGTTTACAAGATTTTTAAACGAAAAAAAAATTAGGAGTATATTATTCAATGTTCATCTCAATATTTAAGTAAATATCACCAATATATATTTTTACACATGTCAAAAAACGTATAATCTTTAATCACTGTATGTAATCAGTATTTTACGTGTTAAAGTTAAAGCTACAACCTATATAGGTCCCACAGCTGGGCACAGGCCTCTCATTGGGCAAGGAAATATCGGCCGCGCTGCCCCAATATGTATTAGTGGACTTCACATGTCTTCGAAATATATATTTTTTTCTTATTTCTCAGACATGCAGATTTCCTCACGATATTTCCTTCACCACCGAGCACGTGGTAAATCAGCACTTAAAATCGCAATTAACAATTTAATTGGTGCCGGTGGGGATCGAATCGAGGATGCTCGCGTAGTGTGAAATTTACGGCGAGTGCTTAGCTTCTGAGCTACCACGGCTCTTTTACGTGTATTAATTCGAATATAGAATATATTTATTCAACTTCATATACACTGTAATGTATATAGGCGAACTTAATGCCTAAGGCATTATCTACCAGTCTACCTTAGAGTAGTGCAGAGATAAAATAGGTAGGTGATTATTAAGCACAAAGTTAATTAAGAACGCTGAATTGATTCTACCAATTTATTTACGAGAAATTTTCGAACTATGGATTTAAACAAAAACCTGTTATCGGCCCTCCTGATTTCGGGAGAAAGAGCGTTCCAAAGAAAAACAGATTGGACAAAGTTAGTACTATAAGGGGGGCACTGAAGCAGAAGGTTATTAGAAGAACGGAGAACTCTATCATGGTTGGAGCTAAGATATTGAAAATGAAGAGTTAAATATGATGAAGAATGAGGAGACATCAGGATGGAATAAAGAATAGTAAGTGCACGTAGACTACGGCGCTGACGAATAAGAAGCCATATATTATGGTGATTGTAACTTTTTTTGTAGAAGAGGGACAATTTTGCAAACGAGCATGCGGCTCACCTGATGGTTAGTATCGACCGCCGTCCATGAACAACTGCAACACCAGGGGAATCGCAGGTGCGTTTTAAAAAGAGTAGGCTCTTTTCTTGAAGGTCCCTAAGTCCTAACTTTATTACATAATAAAAGTTTTCTGCCTCCTTATGTCATATAAGACCATTCCTGCTACCACGACAAAGGCCATAGGTGAGACGTTTTAATTATATACTCTTAAAACAATTTCAGTTCATTTAAACAACGGACTAAATTAAATACTTATTATTCATAAACCTTAGATTTTATTTAAGCCATATAATGCAAATAAATAAAACAATTAAATTATGCTAATGTCCTGAATAATATTTTACGGTATACCATTTTGTAAGTGCTAGATTTAAAATAACCCGGCCGGTGATTTGGCGAAGCGTCGAAGGTAGAAAACATTTGGAACTGCGATACCATACCAATATACCAAACCAAACCGAATACGGGGAAAATTCTCTCTATAATAGAAGAGGTGTACGTGCAGCAGTATTACAGGCTGGTAAAGAAGAAGAAACCAAAATACTTAATGCAATATTTTAGTACACAGGGCAAATTTTCACTACAGTTTCTAAGTACTTTACGACTATAATTCTTCCTCAATCAGTTTACTTGCTCCTTCAATTAACTATGCAGTACCACTATCAGCTGTTTCAAACACCTCAACTGCTGCATTTCCGACCGCGTTAACTGTCTGCCACGCTTACTCTTTAGTGTATGCT
This sequence comes from Parnassius orleans, assembly GCA_029286625.1. Lineage (NCBI taxonomy): Eukaryota > Metazoa > Arthropoda > Insecta > Lepidoptera > Papilionidae > Parnassius > Parnassius orleans. Next base: position 889,853 of record JAGSMP010000245.1, on the reverse strand, counting down.
TTGAATTCGGTATCTTTGATCGCCATTTTTGGATCAACAACCAGTCTGGTTTCCGTGAATCCGAGACAAATTGCTACCACTTAAACTCCAAATTCGTTATTTTTTTTAATATTGCCAAGTAGTTTTGTAAAACCCATTACAGCGAACTTTAATGCTTGATATACCGGCACGTATAGATCAAATCTATATCCATATATAGACGTTATATTAATTATAGTTTCGCTTTTTCCGGATTTGTCTTTCCTTATGTGCTTCCAGAATTTAAAAACCATTCAATCAACACTGTAACATTAACATCTATAGTATTTCTTATATCCGTCTCGTTTAACACTCCAGCAATATTGATCAATACATCCATATTTTTATATGTGCCGATTATTTTTCTGTAAACTTTTTCCAAATCACATGTAACCGCTTTGTCATTTCCATATCTTTCTGTTAAATGTTTAAAGGCTTTGATGCCGTTGTCTTCATAGTAAAATAACGACTTTTGCGCATTTTCCCAGATATTTATTAGCAATTTCGTACACAATGGCAATGTTTCCACCTGTGATAACCATGGTTTTGTCCTTGAGATCTTATGCCCTTGTGTTACGCAATATTCACCGCACAACTAAAACGCATTCCCAACAATTGCGTTATTTATAACAACAGCTAATTTTATACAATTAGATTTTAAAATGACATTTGACTTCTAAACAGATGTCATACGTAATGATAATAAAAGGAATCGAATCGTTAGATCACAAGGTTTTATTTGAACACTATCTCATTTTTGGCGACGGCCTATGTTTATGCTGTTTGTACTCGTATTTATATACGAAATTGGTTTCTAGAAAACGGCTCCAACGATTTGTATTTAATTTTTTACTTTAGAAGTTTATCTAGATAGGTGTCGTGGGTGTCATCTATACATCTATACGTGTTAATAAAATTGAAGTGTCTGTATGTAATAACGAAATAAGTGCCTTATATTGAGTTGAGGGGGTTTCTGTCCGGGATAATCTTCGGAATGGCTGAACTGATTATAATGAAACTTCACAAACTGATAGAGAGCAATGCCAGGAGTGATTTAGGCTATATTTTATCCGAATAACTTGCATTTTGAAAGTGCAAAAAATTTATAAATTAAATAGCCTTTGATTATCTTAAATCTAAATAACGCCTCATTAATGGATCCTACCCAACCGAAGCCGGGGTGGGTCGCTAGTCCTCGTATAATTTTGAATAGTTTTGGTGTCGTCATTAATTTTTTTTTCTAATGCTGTGCAAGGCGTGGTTGCTCAGGTAGTCTGAGATAAATTTTTATTTTACTCTTAAACGAATGGGACATGAAATAATTTCAGAAAGATACTTGATATTTTACCATAACAGAAATATAATCTCGATCTGTTGCCGTTACACAGAACATTAGTACAAGAAATTTTTCAACAACTCAGTTCCTTCTATTACTTCTAAATGCTGTACAATGTCGCAAAATACATAAAATTTGTGGTATCATCTTTTCATATCTTTTTGGCCACAACAAAATACATTTATTATTCGGTATAGCGTTGTACGCTACTCTAGTATAATAGCAATATCTAATATAATTAAAGTTACAGCCTACATACGTCCCACTGTTGGGCACAGGCCTCTTCTCATTTCGGAGAGGTTTTTACGGCAAGGAAATGTCCGCCGCGCTGCCCCAATGCGTGTTGGCGAACTTCACATGTCTTCGAAATTTTTTTTTCTTATTTCTTAGACATGCAGGTTTCCTCACGATGTTTTCCTTCACCGCCGAGCACGTGGTAAATCAGCACTTAAAATTGCAATTAACAATTTCATTGGTGCCGGCTGGGATCGAACCCTGGCTGCTCGCGAACTGTCAAACTTACAGCGAGGGCTAACCATCTGAGCTACCACGGCTATAATTTATTATAATTAATTATATCTAATATAATTAATTATAATAAATTACTGAATATTCTCAAATATTTAATTCACTTATTTGAATCTATCGAACACTTGTTACGGCTCATCATTAGGTATAACACGACCCTCAGTTGTAGTTTATGGAACCTCATTCAATCAGTGTAAGCTGTGCAACACTTGTCTCTGGTCGTGGGTATATAAGCCAGACAGAATACCCAGTCATTCCTTTTTCTGTACTAATAACGAACACTTTTAAAACTCGTGTCGACCCCAACTTGGGGTTCTTCTACCAGCCAACAGAAGTCCTACCGCTCCGGGCTTTCGCAATGTAGTAAAGCGCCGACGCCGGCCACCATGTCACACATATGGTCAGATTTAACCAGCCATTATGCGCCGGCTGAAGACGTAGCCTCAGGCCCTACCACATGTGTAAGCATACCACCTTCGCCGGCCAACTACACTCAATGACAGTACCTCCTCCAACTACCTCTACCAACAGTGAATTATTAGTGCAAAACTTAGTGTGAGACGTAGGCCCGTAGCCTTGACCTAGCCGTGGCCACCCAATGGTTATTATTAGAAAATTACTAATAATACTATTCTGTGACACCTAATCTAATTTGTTTTTCTATCCATACTTAAAACCCACCAGTCACATCGGTACAGTAATTTTTAAATTCATTGGTTCGTGAACGTAAATAAAAACTATAAAGCTCTTTAAATTAGATGAAATAAGGAAACCGTTGTACTGTTTCTTGTCAATTAAAATAAATTTTTATTTTGAAAGGAGTCATGGTATCTCTAAGAGAGGATAAAATTTAAAAATTTGTAACCGCAAGCAAGACAAGTTCGTCAATTATTTTTATACGTGGTAGAGCCATGCTGCAGCTATATTATCGTTGTAGTACGAATAGGTCGGCTCGATCGGGGGAGGACCACGTTCTCGCAGAATACCAGCGTAAAAATATTAGCTTAATGCTGCTGTGTTTCGTATGATGATCTTTTTTACTGAAAAAATTTGAATAATGTAAAAAAATAATATCTAATATACAAAAATTTATATTTGTTTGTTCGTATTTTATGAGCAGCTATACAATTCGTCAGATTGCGGTAAAACTTTGTCAACTTATTGTTTGCACTTGCGCGAAGGTTATAGGCATAGTACAATTATCTTACAGTAGGTGGCGCGCGTATCGCACCGAAAAAATTTGAAAGTTATATTATATATAATTCAACTTTAATGAATGTATTATCATTTTTAATAAAACAGTATAAATCTTAAAAATTTAAAGCGATATTTCCAGAATTATTTCTCCTGCGGCGGCAACGCGCCGGGTACCAGCTAGTACTTTATAAAAAATCTAATATTAAGATTTTTTTTATCGTATATTTAAATTGGAGCAGACAATCACAAAAAATATCAATTACTGTGAGTAATTTCTTGGTTTCATTGTATGCACTTGCTACAGATTGTTGAATAAGATACTTTATTCAAACGCCACCTGCGTATTAACCCGTAGTTCAGGTACAACATTGAAATAACAGCTTATTTTTCCGAGATCAAGATCGCAATTATCTTCTAACGCTAATTATTTCAATGTAAGGTTGTGTTTTGTTTCTTCGTCGTGCGTGCTTTAGAGTCAGTGAAACCTGATGAGCCACACTTTTTTTCTTACTTTGGTAAATAATGCATGGTAAAGCCATGCTGAAGCTGTATTATAGTTGTAGCTCGAATGGGTTGGCTTAAGTATTAAGCTTCCTCGACCGAGGAAGGCACACACTCTCACAGAAAACCAGCTTGATATAACAGCTTAATACTCCTGTGTTTCGTATGATGAGTGTAGTGAACCGAGTCTTTTTTACTGGATATGAGGCATTTTAGTCCTCTGGGGTGACAACGCAACTGCACTTTGATTCTTAATGGAGGATTGTCGTAAATGTCTATGGGCTACAGCATCCACTTACCATCAGGTGAACTGTGTTGCGTCTATTCTATAAAAAATAGCAGTTATTATATAAGTCCATCTTACTGAAAAGGATCCAGAACGTCGGGAATTAAAAAATTTAAAATAAAACGCGAAAAAATCCGTAAAATTTGTTTTCATTTCACGAATTTCTTAGTTCTTCGTGTCGTATTATTAATATATAAAAAATTAGTTCTATATTTTTTATATTATGAGACTTCAATATAAAAAAAAACTTGTCGTTATCTATATTATCAATTGTCAAATCCAAAAAAGGCAATCTATGGGGAAGGCCAGCGTTGAGCAGTGGACTTTTGATAAGCTGTACTGGTAACAGAAACGGTATCCTATATTATACTTCTGATTCCTGTGTGCAGGTTTCCTTGTTAATGAGATGTTTCCTGGATCCGAAAGGAGTATGCAGTGTCAACCAATAGTGTTAGCAGTTTAGAAGACACATAAGCAAACTTTAGAGCGCGTGTGTGAACAGCAAGCACGGGTGTGAACAGTCTCGAAACTGCTATTATTCACGAAAGAATACGAGCGCTGATTGTTTCTCTTGCCGGTATTTCCTAGAATTTTAAGTTGCCTTGGTGAAATATGTAGTAACAAGCTGTAAAAACAATTCACGGAAACAAGTTTAGAATAATAATAATATTTCTTTTCAAAGGTAAGTAATATTTTGATAAGAAAAAAATGATTTTAACAAAATTACTCAGGGTGTAAGAGGGTGTTGCGCGAGGCGCGCGGCCGTGGTAACGCAGCACGTGCTATCGCGCCCTCCGCTTCGGGCTTTCCCGAATAAGAGCTAATGATGTACTTCATTGTACACGAATATTTTGTAATATTTTAATATGATTTCTTTTGTAATAATAATAATATAATCATAGTGTTAGAAATTAAGATCCTTTGTATTACAAACCCATATAGATCAATGTTTGAAATAAAAATTTGAATAGCTTCGTTATATAAGTACATAATAAAGTTAAATACGATAAAATACTTTTCTAATTTCAGATTTCCGAAATGCCGTAAATTAGGAAATAAATGGGTGGTAGCAATAAAAAGGTCCAACTGTGAGCCCAACATTAGGAGTTTCGTTTGTTACATCCATTCGTTTGCTTCGTCCATTTTTGAAACCAAACGTGGACTGCGCAAGCTAGTTAGAGGTGCATTTAGAACTTAAATTTGAAGTAAGATTACACTTATTTTAAAGCGATTAAAAACTAGCTTCGGTAGTTACTACCGGTATTCGGTAGATACCTACGTAATGACGTGTGTAGTGTGTACACGATTTTTTCAAAGCTAATCGATGCCATTCAAAAATATATTGACATTAGGATTGTCTAGTGCGTCAAACTGCGATCAACAAAACGACCATTATATAATAAGTTAACCCTTTTTAAGGAGCAGTAAGTTAATTACATTTTTGTGTTTAATTAATCAACATCGTTTTATAAATTCACACCTGTAAAATCTTCCTATCTAATATCTACTAAATTTCTACTTAAATTAATAACTTAAGTACAATAACGCATAGGCATCAATCATGATGCATCACTATTCAACCGCTTATTATATGTATCAGGATCTATAGAACATCTGATTACGCTTGGCATAATGGGTATTGAGCGATACGCGCGCTCTATAGCTTGCTTATGTATGTTGTAAGGTTGGCAGATTATGAATATTTATAATTTTTATTTATTTTATAAAACTCAAGTGACGAATGAACGATGGTAAGTGGCTACTGCAACCCATAGACACCTAAACACTGAGAACTAAAAAAATGCCTCACAGTCTGTAATTATGCGGCTGTTTATCCCTTCCTTTTAGACCAGAATACAGAACACAGAAATAAGAAAGAGGGTGGTACCTACTTCGACAGACTATTAGGCTTGCCTACAGAGTAGAGTCCTACCAACTAAAAAACAGACGAAATCAGACGAATGCAGAGTATTAGGAGTAGGATATTTCAGCCAATAGCGTAAACTTAACATCTACCCACTGGGGGTACAGATCCATGGTAAGGCAAAAGTAACGTCATCAAGTGTATCGTACGGGTCATAATTTGTCTAACCCATGATTTTTTAATTTTTAATTATGTACACGTTCCGATTTTATTTATGTTCGATTCAAATAAGCCGAAAATAAATAAAATGTATCTGTGGCTGTTGGGAAAAAGAAAAGTTTCAAAGTTCAATTTTTCAACAAAGAGATATTATTGTAAACGGGAATGTTTCAAATCATTTTCAAATTGAATGGAACTCGTTTTGTTAATTTTTTATAAGCTTTGAGTTTGATGTAGATTTAGTTTATTTTGCAGAGTGCGGTGTTACTAGCCAGTAAATTATTTAGTTAATGTAAGTGATTTATTAGTGTCGTTTTAGTTAATCAGATAGTAAGTGTTACTAAAATGATGACATCTAAAAATGACTGCCCAAGTATATTTTAAATTCTATGAGTTAAAAATATCTTAACCACAAGTGCGGCATAAAATATAAAATAAAAGTTTAATTTTATAGCAAATAAATGTCACAACAAAATGTTTTAGACTAAATAGTGTAATAAATCAAAAGAATATTTTCTTTCGAGTAAAGTTGTTTTGTAATAGCGCCATCTACTTCATTCTATAGGTAAAGTAATTTTATCGAACAAAATTTGATTGACTCTCATGGTGGTACGTAAAATAGACGCTAGATAGAATAGAATAGAATAGAAAGACATTTATTCACTGAAACTGTACACATCACAAAAATAAAAAAATAAACAGTTAAAAGTATGGTAGATTAAAATTACAAGTGATAGGGTGTGTATCGAGCCAGTGAAAAGGTTATGACTCAGCGTAATGCTGCAGGGTAACCTACAGCGCTGATGATTCTGTCCTAACCACAGATACACGCACGATACGCCTGGATGTGTTTATGAAATACATTTCAATAATTACTTTTATAAATTGAAATATTTCTTTGCTCATAAATATACCTATACAGGGTATTTTTAAAACGCTCCCGAAAACGAAGACAGATGATAGTACTAAGGATACCTATGATGATGGGTCACAAAGAAATTCGATCCCGAGGAAAAAAAAAATCATCTTTTCACAACATTTTATTAACTTTATTCACGCTCCATCATGTTATTACAGTTATTTGAAACGATATTTCACAAAAAAAAAATCATGAAAATACTGAAAAATAAAACCAGCAGTAGAATTACTGAATTACAATCAACTGACTAGGGGTCAATGTACGCGCGAACGCCGAATTCGTGCGGCCCGCAACTAGCGATGGTACCACAATACCTAATAATTTACAACACTTGTCTAAATACCTAACTTATCTACTTAACCTACTATTTTGCCACTGTGCTTGTCTCCACGTAGCCACTTTAATTCTAATTCACAGGTTAAATAAACCAAATAACTGGTTCGATTCCCCGCTAATGAAAAAAATACTTAAATAAAATGTTAACAAGGTTAGAGTCATGCTTTTTTATCCATTGTGTAGGTATGTTTATTATGCTGATGTATTCAGTTATGTACCTATTCAGATCAGTTCAGTACTAAGTTATTTAAAAAAAATAGGTATGAAACAGCTTACCGATCCGCCGTGGCCTTATGAGATTCTCCAAGGCACATTAACATGTTGCCGTATTCACGAGCACTATAAACGTACCTACGCGTTAGGCATTATTAAAACAAAACAAAAAACACAAAACGTAACAACAAGAACAATATCATTAATTAATAAATAACAAGTAATAACGACAATAATTTAATAAACAAAACAATTGCTCGTGATAGTCAACACGGAACTGTCTCAAAAACTAAAATTATTAATCAATCCCGTCAAAACAAACGCCCACGTTGTAACGTCCTTCAAGACTGTGTAAATTCCATAGCGCGAGGCGACACGAGGCAGCGTGTGTGTGAAAGGGAAAGGTAGAAGAGTGAGTAGTATACCTAATGCATTGTTTCGTACCGATCTAAAATAAGAGTTCGGCGCCCGCGAGGATATTGACCCTATTGTCAGCTGATTTTCTTTTTTAAGTTTCACTGCTGGTTTTATGTTTAAGTATTTTCATGATTATTCGGGATCGAATTTCTTTGTGACCCATCATCATAGGTATCCTTAGTTCTATCATCTGTCTTCGTTTTCGGGAGCGTTTCACAAACACCCGGTATATACATTTGGGGATATACATACATATATACAAGACATATTATACACATACAATCTATATAAAAATAAAAAAGTCCAAAAATATATAAAAATAAACGTAACTATAAGCTTTGTAAATACACATTAACCCTAGAATACTAATCATCGCCTGAGAGGCGGTCATTTTTTTTCCGTTATTTTAAAAACTCGCCCGCGAATCAAATTGTGCTTATTCAGTATACCTCTTGCCGCGGTGGGGAGCAGTCGCGGGCTCGCCGGGGTCTCTCCGTTATCAAATTATAAGCTATTGGATCGCCTGGGAGGCGATCATTAGTATTAATGGTAAGTTTATTTTTCGTTACTTATTTTGATTTTTGCTTTTTTTAGTATTTAGCCTTGTTATAACTTAGAAAATGTTTATTTTCTTGTTAGATGAGTCTCAACGCAGAAGAAATAGCGGAGTTTTATAAAATGAGAACTCCGATAGCGAAATCGAGGACAACTTGGAAGTCGATCCTTATGACTCTGACGATAGCGCAGCAGATCCTTCTTTCGTGCTATTTCGACTGGAAGAAGACCTACAAAATATTTTATTAGAAGATTCTGAACCCCCAAACATTTCAATACCATACCAAGCCACAAGCAATGCGTCAGATTCACTAGTTCCTGCTTCACAAGAAGAACAAACAGCGGAAAATCTTATTATTTTGCCTTCTGCGTCGACTGTGAGAGGTAAGAACCATTATATTTGGTCAAGAGAAACATCTAGTAGGTCACGATCTATGAGAACCGCTGCCAGGAACGTAGTCCATATTTCTCCCGGCCCAAAGCTGGATGGTAGAGATGTCATTAGACCATTGAACTGCTTTGAAATTTTTTCCATTTCAGATATGATGGATGAAATTCTCCTACGCACCAATGAAGATATTTTAGTCAAAGCCAGCAAATATAAACAGCAAAGTTCGACCATATCACTGACAAGAATAGAAGAATTTCATGCACTGCTTGGTCTTATAATTTTCAGTGGTGCTATGGATAATAACGATTTACCGACCAGAGAGCTTTTTGATCCCACTTTTTGTGGTTCAAAATACATAGCTACAATGAGCTTGGAACGTTTCGAGTTTCTCTTAAGCTGTCTTCATTTTGATGACCGCAGCACCCGTGAAAACAGAAGAGAGAATGACAAATTTGCACCCATCCGAAACATCTGGGAGATATTTATACAAAGATGTAGAGATCGTTACAAGCCATGCGCCTATATAACCATCAATGATCAGCTGCTTGCTTTCGGAGGTCGATGTCCATTTAGGATGTATATACTGAGTAAACTAGCCAAGTACGGCATAAAGATAGTTTTGGCTTGTGATGTGAACAGTAAGTACATGTTTGATGCTTGTCCCTACTTAGGAAAAAACGCTGAAACTGCCCCGGCTGAACCTCTAGGTACTCATTACTGCAAACTGCTTACAAAGACTATTTATGGGAGCAATCGTAACGTCACGGCAGACAATTGGCTTACATCGGTACCTCTAGCTGAGCAACTTCTGGAAGATCCGTACAATCTGACAATAAAAGCCAATAAAAAAGAAATACCATCCGAGTTCAAACACAATCCATCACGTCGTGTCGGTACATCTATGTTTGGTTTTCACAATAAACTCACACTAGTTAGTTTCAAACCGAAATCCCAAAAAACAGTTCTTCTATTGTCTACCATGCACAATGAACCGGTAATAGATCCCGTAACCAAAAATCATTTTGTCTTACAACAAAACTAAAGGCGCTGTGGATACATTCGATCAAATGTGTGGTCATTGGAGTTGTAATCGCAAAACAAGACGTTGGCCGCTGTGCCTATTCTATGGGATGATCAATGATGAAAAAAGTAACAATGAAACAGGTATTTTAAAAATTAGTTATATAGTATTATTATAATTAGGTATATTATAATTAGGTATATTAAAGTTACATGGGACCGTTTTGGTATTGAGAAGCAGTATCGTGCATATGCATTTTGTATACGTTGAATTAGACGTTGTGACTTTTCCAAAATACCATTCCATATACTGTAATGCAGTGGTTTAATTTTAAAAGAACAGTAGTTAACAAAGTATTCGCGGATTCTGTATAACACCTTTAACTGATGAAAGCAGTTGCGGACAAGTTTGAGTACGTGTTTTTCAAAACGCAGTCTTCCATCCATAACTAAACCGAGGTTCGAGCATCACTTACACGCTCCAGAGGGATGCTTAACAACATGATTTTAGGGTTTTTATTCTCTGAAAATTTTAATTGTGTAGCAGCCAGGCTAATCAACCCAAAACGGTAGTAAATAATGTTACCCTGCTGCTACCATAACGCAGAAGGTGAAGGTCTGAAGAAAACGTTTATTTCCTAATTACCCCCGGCTACTGAGATACTGCGGACTGCATACCGATGTGAGATAATTCGACGTATATATTTAACGTTCTAATATAGAAACAAGAAACAGCCACAAATATCATCAGCGCCGCATCGTCTTCACACGCCGGCTATCTTCATGCATCCGTCGACCATTTTCGAGCCGTTTCTTCAACGCCGTAGCTTCGCTTCTTCTTGCTGTTCCGGGGATGTGTCCCACGCCGCCGCCGCTCGCCGATTACGTGCGCGCGTCGGTCTGCATCACTTATATAGCCCCGTCCAGCAACGCAGCTACGAGAAGCTATCTACGAGTCTTACGCCGGCAAATGGAGCGCGACATATAATAGTTGTACATAATATTGTAATTGATTAATCTTCATTGGTCAAAATGTATAAATTCTAATTGGTTAAGTAAATAAAAGATATTATTATTGATAAACTAAGGATGTAGCCGGGAATATAAATATAGGCAGGGTTCACTAAATAAACACCTTCATTCGCCTGCACATAGTAAGGCATATCAAGAAAAATAGTTTCATTCCTCCGCTCCTAGACCACTCTGAGTCTGTTAATAGTGGACACATTCACCACTATTACATTGGTGACCCCGTTACGAACACCGATAAGGAAGACCCCCGCAAGAATAGTAGGAAAAATATCAAGGAGGACTTCAGTATATATAAAATCAGTGTAATCAAGACGTCATTATGGAGCGAGAAGCGAATAAATCCGACGCATATACATCAAACCCGGCCAAGGAACAAGAAATCGCCGGTATATCTCTATCGTTGAGAATACCACCGTTTTGGAGAGATAAACCCCGACTTTGGTTCGTCAGTTTTGAAGCCGCAACGAATGATTTAAAGAAGAGTTAAGCGCAACTAGCACAGATGGTGATCGCCCAACTTGAGAAACAAGACATCGAACATATTTCGGACCTGTTGTACAACCCACCGGCATCCGACCAGTATAATTCGCTGAAGGATCGTCTGATCTCTGCATATGAAGAATCCGACAGTCGCCAGCTACAGAAACTTCTATCAGAAATAGAACTTGGAGACCAGAAGCCCACACAACTCCTACGCAGAATGCGTACTTTGGCTCGAGATAAAGTCCCAGATTCGACACTACGGCTAATGTGGGTAAACCACCTACCCCCACATGTTCGATCGGTACTAGCAGTGAGTGAAACATTCAGCACGCAGACGAAGCTCGACGAACTGGCTCTCCTGGCAGACAAGATGATCGAAAACAGCAGTAGCTCACACATATCGATGATCGTAGGCACTTTAACCAAAGCCAATGATACCCAGTTTCTTCTCGAAGAAATTCGGAAGCTATCATTTGAAGTCGCCGCGCTCAAAGCTTCCCAGCATCAAACCTGTTACCAGCAACAGTACAACCAGCGCAATCAGCAACACCGAAGATCACTTTTTCGTCGCAACCGCTCTGCAAGTAGAAGTCGAACAAGGTCAAGAACAAGATCCTCTTACTGCTACTATCATCGATGTTTCGGTTCCGAGGCAAGAAAATGCACAACACCGTGTACATTCAAAAATGAAAATATGAAGTCGGAAAACTAACTAATACGCTTGATGCGACGGGATCCAGCGTAACAGAAAAGTCCTACCGTCTTTTGTCACCGATAAAAAGCAAGCTACCTTCCTTATCGACACCGAGCGAATATCTCAGTTTTACCGCCGAGTCAAAGACAGAAAATGAAGCCACTGGATTTTCAACTCTACGCAGCAAACAATACGGTGATTCCTACATATGGAGAAAAAACAATGGAACTAGATTTAAACCTACGACGACCATTCAAATGGAGATTTATCGTCGCTAAAGTCAGCAAACCAATCATCGGTGCTGATTTTCTTCAACATCACCAGTTGATCGTCGACATCAAAAATAGAAGAATCATCGACGGGAAAACCAATCTTGCATCTCAGTCTTTTGTCCAAGCAACCAATCAGCCCACAATAAGAAGCATAGACGTTCAACAATCGTATCACAAGATCCTTGAAGAATATCCTGGAATCACAAGAATAACCTCAATGAAATTAACACCGAAGCACAACGTTGAACATTTCATCGAAACCAATGGACCACCACTTCATTGCCGTGCACGTCCAATCGCACCACACCGATACGAGCAAGTTCGAAAGGAATTCGAAAACATGATTGAGCAAGGAATATGCCGTCCAAGCAAAAGCCCTTGGTCATCACTACTTCACGTTGTACCGAAGAAGAATGGAGAATTACGAGTTTGTTGATATTACAGAAGACTGAATTCTATTACCACTCCTGACCGCTACCCAATACCACGAGTCAAGGATTTCACTCATCAATTGTCAGACAAGACTATATTCTCCACCATCGATCTCAACCGAGCTTACCAACAAATAAAAGTACGCGATGAAGACATAGAGAAGACAGCAATAATTACTCCAATGGGATTATTCGAATTCCCAAGAATGACTCCAGGACTGAAGAACGCTGGTCAAACCTTTCAAAGATTCATACACGTACTTCTTCATGGACTGATTTCGTTCGCATTCATTGATGATCTCCTTGTTGCAAGCCCTGATAAAGAAACGCACGAAACCCACCTACGCACCGTGCTACAGCGATTAGAAGACAATGGAATCACAATGAACCCTTCGAAGTGCATATTTGGACAACAAGAAGTTCAATTTCTTGGTTTCACCGTCAGCAAGGAGGGAATCAAACCGCCTACTGAAAAAGTCAGAGCAATCATCGATTATGCGAAACCTAAAACAATCGAAGAACAAAGGCGTTTTCTTGGGATGATTAATTTTTACAGAGAACATATTCCTAAAGCCGCTGAAATCCAAGCACCACTTCACGCTTACCTTCACAACACGAAGAAAAAAGATAAAACATCAATAGGATGGAACGATGAAGCCACGAAGGCATTTGAAGCTTGTAAAGTTGCGATCCAAAATGCAGCTTTGCTCGCTCACCCATCACACGAAGCAACCCTTGCTATCTTCAGCGACGAGTCCGATATCTCAGCAGGAGCTGTACTTCAACAATACATCAATGGGAGATGGCAACCACTTGGCTATTTTTCGAAGAAATTCTCCGATACTCAACGTAACTACAGTACATTCGACCGAGAGTTACTCGCTATCTACATGGCTATCAAGCACTTCAAAAAAACCTTCGAGGGTCAAAACCTGATCGTTTTTACCGACCACAAGCCATTAACATATGTACTTCAGAAGAAACCATCATCATCGGAAACACCACGACGAGCAAGACAACTCATTTTCATAAGCGAATTCACGACCGACATACGTCACATCAGTGGGAAGGACAACATAGTCGCCGACGCACTCAGTCGCATACCAATCGATAGTGTAACGTGCCCTACATCAATCGACTATCACAAGATCGCCGAAGCACAAGACAGAGATAGCGACAATATCAAACATCTATCGAAGCAAAGTAAATTGACCATCAAGCAAGTTACAATGCCAATGACGCATCTACCTATCTACTGCGAAGCATCAACGTCAACCATGCGACCGTACCTACCAGAAGAATGTCGTCGCAAAGTCTTCAATGCACTGCACAACATCAGTCATCCAGGTGTTAGAGCAACCAGAAAACTCATCACTGGAAAATTCTTTTGGCCTTCAATACAAGTGGATGTTGGCAACTGGGCGAAGCAATGCATTCAATGTCAAAATGCAAAGTAAGGCAGGCATCAATCAAGCCTAGTTTCCACCTACGGAGAGATTCGAACACCTGCACGTTGACATCGTTGGACCATTACCTACTTCACCGCAAGGACATCGTTACCTCGTAACATTGATCGACAGAACAACAAGATGGCAAGAAGCAATACCTACCGACGATACATCAGCTGAATCCGTCGCGAAGATAATTTATGAAAATTGGATTACTCGTTTCGGATCACCTAAAACCATCACAACGGATCAAGGAAGAAACTTCGAAAGCAACCTATTCCTCAAACTTCTTCAAACTATGGGAATACAGAAGACACGTACAACGGCATACCATCCTCAATCAAACGGAATAGTCGAACGATGGCATCGTACATTGAAGACCGCACTCAAAACTCGTTTATCTCAACATACAAAGTGGATTGATGAGCTACCTACAGTGCTACTTGGACTACGAGCAACACCGCGTGCAGACACTAGTCTTAGCGCCGCTCAGCTAACCTACGGCTGCAGCATAAGACTACCGTGTGACTTCTTCACTTCAACATCGTCAAATAATCAAGAAATGAATTACGATTTTGTAACTCAACTTCGAGAATCAATCAACAAAGTCTTATCGTCGAAACGCACATCATCACACGGAAATAATAAATCAGTATTCATTCATCAAGATATGAAAACATGCAAGCAAGTTTTTGTAAGAAATGGCGCAGTGAAGAAACAATTTCAACCTACCTACGATGGACCGTATAAAGTATTAGAGCGAAATAACAAGACTTTTAAATTACAAATACCCGGAAGGAAATCGACAATTATATCGATCGACCGACTAAAGCCTGCTTATATTATTAACGAGGATACTTCAGAGGACGTGGCGGCGCTATCGTCGCGCCACAATTGAAATACATCGAAGCCTAAATCGCGCTATCAAAATTTCCGAATTAAAAACAGTATATATACAATAGCTCCGAACTACCACTTGGAGCGTTGGCCGCTCCCCGGGCAGAACACCTTGCCCGGCGGGAGATCTCGCCTTTTCCTTCCACGGCCACAATTGGTTTTTTGATCCTAAAAGCATATACTTTTTAGTGGGTTTAGAATGAGGGAATTTTTCTGCTACCATATTTCAATTCGATTCAGGTCCTCATTGATGTTACTAATTCAAGCGAAAAATACACCTTTAGATCATTAGCATATAGGTGGTGTTTGCAAAAATGCATGAAATTAGTTATATCAGCAGTGTAAGTTATAAATAACAACGGTCCTAAGATACAACCCTGTGAGACGCCTCTATTAAGTGGTCGTTGTTCAGAAACAAGGGAAGACCCATTTGGTTGATTTAACATTACTTGTTGTGAACGGCCCCATAAGTAACTTTGAAACCATTTTATGGAAGATGTTACAAAACCATAAAACGATAGCTGAGACAGCAGCAAATCTATGTTAATAGCATCAAACGCTCTTGAAAAATCAAGTAGAGTAAGGATTGCACCTCTACCAGAGTCTTGAGATGTAAAAATATTGTCAACCACGTCAAATAGAGCCTTTTCCAAAACCCGATTGTGAGTCAGGTAAAATATTGTTAGCATCACAAAAGTTAATGACTTAATTATATATAACTTTTTCTGAAATTTTAGAAAGAAAGGGCAGTATACTTGTTTGTCCTAAGTCTCTGAGATCCTTAGGATCATTGCTTTTAGGTAAAGGACGTACAAGAGCTATTTTCCACGAAGAAGGAAAAGCAGATGTTTCAACTGATTTATTTATGATTACTGTAATCACTTTTAACGTAGCCGGAAGTGTTGAGATGATCATATCCCTACTCAACTTATCAATACCGTGAGCATTTGATTTTATTGATATTATAATATTTGTAAAAATATTCTTCACTTACATTATAAGGTTTAAATTCGTTACACCCATATCGATAAAACTCATGTTGAGTTAAATCAGAAATGGTTAAATTATTATTCCAGAGAACATTAAGAAAATGGTTATTGATTATATTTGGGTTGTCGAAAAACACAGGAAGCGCTGTCGATTGCTTAATATTGGGAAGGACGGACCGTTTCTAGTTCTTCCATAATAATTTGGGATGGTTTAAGTTATTATTAATTTGATTGTTAAAATATGCTTTTTTCTCCCAGTATATACTAATGTTTGACAAATGTTTTAAGGATTTGAATTGAATTGTATCGCTATCCAAATTAGTTTTCTTAAACTTTGCATGGCTTTTATTCCGAAGTATCATGATGTAACGAACGTTGCTAGTTAACCACAGTGAATTTCGATCACGTACTGCTATGGACTTTTCATGTGCATGGATGTTAAATATATTTGGTAACAAATAAGTAAAAGTTGATACCACTTCATTAACGCAATCCATTTTAATTACACTTTCCCGATCTACTGAGGCAATCATATTATCAAAGTGAATTAAATTGATTTCTTTTATAGGTCTATAATTAATAAATTTTGACCAACATGCTCTCGTTCCTTAGATTTCGATAGTTTTTAATACCTTTGTAATTTTATTGTTGCATGTTTTTATTAATTAGGTGATACTGAATTTTATAATTATGTCTTATAATAAACGTTATTTTTATGAGTATGACTTTAATAGAACATTATTGGGGAGGGAAATATAGATACAGATACTTATATTTAGGTACACCATTATAAAATTATATCAAACAATTTAAATAAAATAAAAGTGTTGCTTCCCTAAGTGCATATAGAAAAATAAAGAAATTCTTGTGTTTATGTTTTCTTTAAATGTTAGGCAAACCATCATTTGAAAAATATAAAACTTTTAAATTGGAGAGAAGTTTTCTGCGTGATAAAGTTAGAAATGAGGATATCCGCAATAGAACCAGAGTAATTGACACAGCCCAACGGATTATTAAAGTGAAATGCCAATGGACTTGCCATGTAGCTTGGAAAACTGATAAACAATAGGAAGAAAGGTTCTCAAGTGGCAACCTCGTATGGTATAAATGTATAATCTTAGCATGTCTTCCCTCATATATGGAGGGAAGACATGCAGGTGGCTTAGGACCATGCTTTGTGGAATTCCTTGGGAAGGCCTATATATACAGGGTATTTTTGAAACGCTCCCGAAAACGAAGATAGACGAGAGTATTAACTATATCTTTGATGATGGGTGAAATATAAAATCGATCCTGATGAAAAAAAATCATCTTTTCACAACGTTTTATTAGATTTATTCACGCTCCATCGTGTTAGTATAGTTAAATAAAACGTTAATTTCATTAAAAAAAACATGAAAATACTTAAACATAAAACCAGCAGTGGAATTACTGAACTACAATCAGCTGACTAGGGGTCAATATATGCGCGAACGCCGAATTCGCGCAGCCCGCAACTAGCGATGGTACCACAATACCTAATAATTTACAACACTTGTCTAAATACCTAACTTATCTACTTAACCTACTATTTTGCCACTGTGCTTGTCTCCACGTAGCCACTTTAATTCAAATTCACAGGTTAAATAAACCAAATAACTGGTTCGATTCCCCGCTAATGAAAAAAATACTTAAATGAAATGTTAACAAGATTAGAGTCATGCGTTTTTATTCATCGTGTAGGTATGTTTATTATTCTGATGTATTCAGTTATTTACTTATTCAGATCAGTTCAGTACTAAGTTATTTAAAAAAAATTAGGTATGAAACAGCTTACCGCTCTTAATCCTCCGTGGTCTTATGAGATGCGGTTCAAATTGTACTCCATTCATTTCTAGGCAGATGTGGGCTCGGTGTTCCGTCTCCTTATGCAGGCGGGGCATCATCGTGTGGTCTTCGACACAGTCCGCACGTAGTTTGTCGAAAATATCCACGATCTTTTGGCGCATTTCGTCAGCACTATCACACTCACGATTAAAAACCCTTTCTTTAACATACCCCCACAGAAAGAAGTCTAACGGGGTCAGATCTGGTGAGCGAGGTGGCCAAGCGTGTGGTCCTAGTCTGCCAATCCAGCGATCATCAAATAATTCGGTAAGGCGCTCACGGACGAACCTCACGACATGTGGAGGTGCACCATCATGCTGGAACCATGTGCGGCGATATTCATCCAACGATAGGTCGTCTAAAATGTCAACCAACTGTTCATTTATAAAGTTTAGGTATCGCTGTCCGTTAAGTCGATGTGGCAGAAACACTGGTCCCAGTATGCGATCCTTAAATAAACCTGCCCATACGTTAACCGACCATCGGGTTTGGTGCCCGGTTTGTCGAACAGCGTGCGGGTTAACCTCTGAATACACGTGTGTATTTCTTCGGTTCCACAGGCCGTTTCTGGTAAATGTCGACTCGTCCGTCCAGATAACGTGCTCAATGGAACCAGGCACACGTTGTTGTTGGTCTAATAACCAACGACAGAAAACTCGTCGGCGGTCGTGATCGCCGGGAACTAAAGCTTGCACTTTGTGCACTTTGTATGGCTGCATTCGGTTACGCTTTAACACTTTTTGAACTGAACAGTATGACACACTTGTTCCATCCCGACGTCTTAACAATTTAGCAATACTTCGTGTACCTAGGTTCGGATACCAGCGAACGACATCTAAAATGCGCTCCTCGGAGAGAACAGTCAATTGACTTCCACCTCCTGCCGCTACCGAAGCAATGGGCCGATTTTCCAACACTCGCTGAAATGCTGCTGTTATCAGACGAGAGTCAGCTGGATGTCGAGCGGTCGGGAATTTCTCTCGGTAAATTCGTAATGCACGCGAAGCATTCCCACAAGCTTCTCCAAGGCACATTAACATGTTGCCGTATTCACGAGCACTATAAACGTACGCGTTGGGCATTATTAAAACAAAAATGAAAAACACAAAACGTAACAACAAGAATAACACGTAATAACAAGTAGGTAATACCAAGTAATAACAATAAGAATTTAATAAACATAACAAATGAACTGTCGCTCGCGCATGCGTGTCCAAAGTCAACACGGAACTGTCTCAAAAACTAAAATTAATAAGAATCCCGCCAAAACCGAAGCCTACTGCGTCCTAACGTCCTTGCGGTAAACACTTTGAACATTCCCACAGACCGTCAAATGTTATGACATTGCCAACTTTTATTTTATAAGTTTAGCTTCCATATGATCTCTACGACTAATCTTTCATATGGAATTTAGAAGTTATAGTTGTAATTTTTTTAATACAATTAGACAATCAATTGTACCCTGACGAAACAAGCAGTTCGTTACTACAAAAATGATATTGAAATTAATAAACGTACTTACTTGGGTACTCACTTACACAATTATAAACACTATTTCATCGTTATCTTTGATTTTGTACAAGAAAATAGAAATAAAATGGTATTGAATAATTTAATAGTTAAAATCAATTGCAATTATGATCGACAGTTAATTAATCTAAAAAATAATTATTTTACTTTACTTTTATTGACTTTCCGTTTTTAATCCATCCAATACTTTGATTTGTAAAGAGGTACGTCAAAACTATCAAAAATTACTTGCAAGTTTTATTGTAATTGCCGCCTCTAATTCTTATGTCGCTTGCAAACAAATCTTAGTAGGCAAATTTGGGGAATTCCCCATATGTTGGCAACGCTGACGCGAGGTGACACACTATCAGCGGGGCGGCGGCAGGACGTGGTACGAAGGGGGCGCGACGGGGGAATGCTCGCCAGTATTACTGCGCGCACGCTATTGGTTCCTTATTCTTTCCGCGCTTTGAAAAAGCGATGTTTCCCAATATACAGTCGCACACACAGCTTTCTTTGCACGACGCGCGACGTGCAAAGAAAGCTGTGTGTTTTAAAAAGGAAGGAAAGAAAAATTATTTATATCTACTGTTTTATGACTGAACTAGTGAACGAAAAGGTAAATAGAAGGTGAATGAGGAAAATTGTGCAGTAAAGTTAAATGTATTGAGGAAGAATACCGAAAAAATTACCATGTGGTCCACCTGATGACGGAAACATTTATCATTCGCATTGATGATGATGATTCTGATGAGTTATGATGAAGTAACATCCAGTAACACCAACACACCATCGACATCTGGCTTCCATGTTCCATATTCCAACGGCATAATGGACGGCGTGTCACCCTTAGCTTAAGTTTTATTGTTACAAACTACTTTATTTTACGATAGAAATAAAAATCATGCTCAAGTAAACATTATCTATTTTAATTTCAACCTCTTCCAAAGTTCTAAGTAGCTAGTAAAGTACCTATTATGATTCTAAAATAAAACCATTAATTCCTGTTTTAACAATAAAGACAAACTATTGGATCTGATAATGAGTACATTGGATATCACCCGCCTCTACGCAAGTACCGACCCATTATCGGTGATTGACCCGTTGCACCCTATCGAGTTCTGTGTGGGACTTAAATGTGACAATTATCTCCTAACCAAGCACGAACCCAAATTTATGTTTTATAAAGCAGATTTTATTAAAATTGTAAATGAATTGAATAGTATATCATGGGAAGACGAATTGTCGCGTTATGAAAACGTAGATGACATGGTAGCACATTTCTATAAAGTACTTCAATCCATCATAGTTAAACATGTACCCAAGTCCAAACCTCGTAATAATAAGAAATACCCCATATGGTTTTCAGACACGTTAATTAAGGTAATCAAGGAAAAATATAAATACAGATCTAAACACCGTAAGTTTAACAACCCTCGGGATTTATTGACCTTTGAACTACTTAGAGATAGATGTAGAAATTACTTAGCCAAAATTATAAAACCTATTTGCTGCGTCTAGAGACATCTTTGAAATCAAATCTAAACTACTATGGAGTTTCATTAAACACAAAAGAGGCAGTAGTAGTACCTACCCCACCCAAATGTCTTCTGGAACTACTCTTGCCACTACCCAAGATATCTGCGAACTCTTTGCTTCACAGTTCTCTTCAGTCTACAATATTGATAAACTATCCATTCCAGACGAGCACTATGCAGATAAATCCTCCGCCTCTAACATTATTACTAGTATTTCAGTGACTAAAGACCAAGTATTTAGGGTTTTAAAAGACTTGACTCCACTAAAAGGCTGGCTCAGATGGAATACCATCTATCTTTGCTGTAAGATGTGCTGGTGCTCTAGCTTTACCTTTGACCTTGATAATTAATAAATCTCTTTCTTCTGGAACCTTTCCAGCGCTTGGAAAACTTCTTTTGTTATACCGATACAAAAGGAGGTGATATAAACTTAGTGAAAACTATAGGCCAATATCAATTATTACGGTGTTTGCTAAAGTCTTTGAAAACTACTGTGCTCTAAAATGTCTTGGCATCTAAGACCTTAACTGCACCGGAACAGCACGGTTTTATGGCCCGCTCTACCGACTAATCTGATATCCTTCGTTGAAGGCTTGGCCGAAGGTGTTGATCATGCGCAGTCTTTCGATGTCATATACACTGACTTTAGTAAGGCTTTTGATAAAGTCAATCACGATATGTTATTGCACAAATTATCATATGTCGGTATAGGCGGCAATCTCTTGCGCTGGTTCAGATCTTACCTAACGAACAGACTGTCTGTAGTAGCAGGGGATTCAAATCTGGCTTTGCCTTTTCCGGAGTTCCTCAAGGATCCCACCTGGGTCCCGTGCTGTTCAACGTTTTATTAATGATATCGGTAAGTGTTTTCAAAATTCTAAGTTTTACATGTTCCCGATGATTTAAAGTTTTTTAGATCAGTAAATTCTTTAGAGGATGTATTGTTGCTTCAAAATGACTTGAACAATCTAGTATTATGGTGCAAATCGAATGGTATGAGCTTGAATATTGACAAATGCCACGTGGTACGCTTCACTAGAAAAAAGCTCTCAGTGACTAGATATTATTGTATTGACGATGTACCATTAAAGGGTTGATCATATTAGAGATTTGGGTGTAATTCTCGATACAAATGCGATTTAATTTACACATAGATAGCATTACTAAAAAAGCCTTCAAGACCTTGGGGTTTGTCTTACGTACCTGTAGGGAGTTTAAAAATCCGAGCACAAAAATTGCAATCTATATGTCACTTGTGCGTAGTAGCTTAGAATACTGCAGCGTGGTGTGGAACCCGCACTACGACGTATACAAAAAACGTATAGAAGGTGTACAAAAGATTCCTCTGGCA
The DNA here is from genome assembly GCA_029286625.1 of Parnassius orleans. Taxonomy (NCBI): domain Eukaryota; kingdom Metazoa; phylum Arthropoda; class Insecta; order Lepidoptera; family Papilionidae; genus Parnassius; species Parnassius orleans. Next base: position 867,543 of record JAGSMP010000245.1, on the reverse strand, counting down.
CTTGACTTACAGTTGTAATTTAGCAAAACTCTGCCTAGCTATAATGATCGTTTAAAATACTTTAATATGAAACCTCTCGTCGAGCGCAGAGCGATGTCGGACATCTTGTTCCTCTACAAATGATAAATGGTTACATCGACGCTCCTGAGGTTATATCTAATATTATTTTGCTATTCGAGAAGATCGTCCAGGTATAAAAATACCATTCGTCACAAAGTTAGCACGGTCGCGTCTAGGCTATTATGCTCCTCTAAACAGATTAATGAGGAGTTACAACGAGATACATAACAAAGATATTGGTAATACCGGGAGTGAACAAATTATATTCAAAGATAGTCCATGTACTTCGAAAAAACGTCGAATGACACAAACATTGGATATTTTCTCAGACCCCTTACATCGCTTTAAAAGGGTAATCTCTCAATTGATGAACGATTTTTAAAATATTTATTGTGTTATTTTTTAATGTTTCTTTTTTATTACTGTATAAAATAATTTTAATCTTAATAATTGTATTTTAATAATTGTATTTTAATTTTCTTAATAATTAATTTAAATTAAATTATTATTGACATTAAACTGACATTGTTTTCATTTTTGATTTATTCATAAAAATTTTTTTTATTCTTATATAATATCATTTAATTCTTTGACATTGAAATTTTGGTACTGTTTTATTTTCGTAAGCAATATGTAATGTTTAGGAACTGTGTATTTGTAAATCTGATTTGTACTGTTTTTATTGTAATATTCCCTTTAAGATATCTTTATAAAGCAAAAAGCAATGTAGTATGACTCAATATTCTTGTAGTTTACACCTATAAAAGAGGTATCACTGAGCATTAGATTATTTATTGTCTACTCTTAGAAAGCTTGTAGTGTATATCTTGTTGGTGTGACAAATAAATAAATAAATAAATAAATAAATGTCGAGCGGTCAATTTCTCAGTAAATTCATGTACGCAAGCATTCTAAACTTCTCAAGGCACATTAACATGTTGCCGTATTCACAACACTATAAACGTACACGTTGGGCATTATTAAAACAAAAATGAAAAACACAAAACGTAACAACAAGAATAACACGTAATAACAAGTAGGTAATACCAAGTAATAACAATAAGAATTTAATAAACAAAACAAATGAACTGTCGCTCGTGCATGCGTGTCCAAAGTCAACACGGAACTGTCTCAAAACTAAAATTAATAAAATCCATAAAACCGAAGCCTACTGCGTCCTAACGTCCTTGCGGTAAACACTTTGAACATTCCCACAGACCGTCAAATGTTATGACATTGCCAACTTTTATTTTATAAGTTTAGCTTCCATATGATCTCTACGACTAATCTTTCATATGGAATTTAGAAGTTATAGTTGTAATTTTTTAATACAATTAGACAATCAATTGTACCCTGACGAAACAAGCAGTTCGTTACTACAAAATGATATTGAAATTAATAAACGTACTTACTTGGGTACTCACTTACACAATTATAAACACTATTTCATCGTTATCTTTGATTTTGTACAAGAAAATAGAAATAAAATGGTATTGAATAATTTAATAGTTAAAATCAATTGCAATTATGATCGACAGTTAATTAATCTAAAAAATAATTATTTTACTTTACTTTTATTGACTTTCCGTTTTTAATCCATCCAATACTTTGATTTGTAAAGAGGTACGTCAAAACTATCAAAAATTACTTGCAAGTTTTATTGTAATTGCCGCCTCTAATTCTTATGTCGCTTGCAAACAAATCTTAGTAGGCAAATTTGGAATTCCCATATGTTGGCAACGCTGACGCGAGGTGACACACTATCGGCGGGGCGGCGGCAGGACGTGGTACGAAGGGGGCGCGACGGGGGAATGTTCGCCAGTATTACTGCGCGCACGCTATTGGTTCCTCATTCTTTCCGCGCTTTGAAAAAGCGATGTTTCCCAATATACAGTCGCACACACAGCTTTCTTTGCACGACGCGCGACGTGCAAAGAAAGCTGTGTGTTTTAAAAAGGAAGGAAAGAAAAATTATTTATATCTACTATTTTATGACTGAACTAGTGAACGAAAAGGTAAATAGAAGGTGAATGAGGAAAATTGTGCAGTAAAGTTAAATGTATTGAGGAAGAATACCGAAAAAATTACCATGTGGTCAACCTGATGACGGAAACATTTATCATTCGCATTGATGATGATGATTCTGATGAGTGATGATGAAGTAGCATCCAGTAACACCAACACACCATCGACATCTGGCTTCCATGTTCCATGTTCCAACGGCATAATGGACGGCGTGTCACCCTTAGCTTAAGTTTTCTTGTTACAAACTACTTTATTTTACGATAGAAATAAAAATCATGCTCAAGTAAACATTATCTATTTTTAATTTCAACCTCTTCCAAAGTTCTAAGTAGCTAGTAAAGTACCTATTATGATTCTAAAATAAAACCATTAATTACTATTATAATATTATAAAACAATAGCCTAGTACCATGTAGTACTTTAGAACGCGACTGTACCCATGCGCAGACACACCCCCTCCACTATCGCTCAGCGTTCTATTTACGTGACGGGACCTGTACCGAGCTAGAAAAAGAGTTTGGCTTCGACGCGGATATTGACCCTAGTTAGCTGATTTTATGATTTATTTATTTTAAATTCCACTGCTGGTTTAATGTTTAAGTATTTTTATCATTTTTTTTAAAATGAAATTAACGTTTTATTTAACTATACTAACACGATGGAGCGTGAATAAATCTAATAAAACGTTGTGAAAAGATGATTTTTTTTCATCGCACGCACACACGCACCCACACACGCACGCACGCACGCACGCACGCACGCACGCACGCACACACACACACACACACAGCATTTTTTTCAACAAAAAAAAAGGAATTTACCCTGTGAAAGTTTTCAATTACATTTTATTTTTCTCAAATAAAATGTTGAATGTGTGATGGGAATATGGTATATAAGAATAAACGTCGTCTCACACGGGACAGTAATATCATAATATTATATTTTTCAATATATAAGCATAAAAAGTTTTAAGATCTCAGAATCCCGATGTATGTCCCGTATTAAAAGGCTGAATAGAGCTAAATTGATTTTCATGGGGATCGTTTTGTGATTTCACATCGTTATCGAAAAAAATTGTTCTTACAATTAAGCGTATTCCAGGTGGCGGTTTTCATAACACGATTCCACAAAATTTACTCGATGGAATAATTGCAAAGTAGCTTCTGAAAATACTTAAATTTTCATCTTTCTCAGATTTACATAAAATAATGTTGAGTATGATAAGTACAATTACGTGTCACATGTTAATAAAGCTATTGGGCTATTTTGATTTTTAAAGTGACATTATTTTATTTAAATAATTTACTTTGCCCTTCTATACCAAGTATCTTTTTTTTATGTCACTTCTATTGAATTTGACAGTGCTCGCTGAAATTTAGCGTCTCTAGACGGATCTGAATGGTACTTACTCGGCTGTTAAGGTATTGCAAAAATAATCGAAAATATTTATTTTTACTTTCATGCCGAAGACTAACTTGTTCTATTTTATTACGGTTAAATGTTGTAAAGCAAGTATTTACAAATGTTTTCATTATTTTGTTATTCAATTGTTTACAGTTATTATCACAGTTTAGCTTATATTAGAAATTCTTGGTGGCATGCGATGTATAAATAGGTACCTTATTTTCGTCAACAACTATAATATATATATTTGATTTTTTTTACCATTGGAGCTTCAAAATAATCTTAATAATGTTCAATTAATAAAAAAAATTAACTACCAATAATAATTTGATTTTCAGTCGGTGTTTTACATTTGAAGATCGGTTATAAAGAGCCATTAACGGGACATTTTGCAAAAACGAAACCTATCCTACCTAATTTCTACGTTGTTTCATCAGCGTCATTCTTGGTTTTGGGTAAAACAAACCTTGTCAGTTTTACTTAAATTCGAGACTAAAATAAATCTTTTATCTGCAATAATAATTTTGAATAAAAATAGCATAGACTTATAAAATTCATACATACGGTCAATCATACTGAATATGATTAATTGTATTATAAAATATTTAATAGACTATTTTCAGTATAATGACCCAAATATCATCATTAATATATGACTGGCACACTTAAAAGTTTTCAGATCAGACCGCTAAATGTTAACTAACATTTTATGATAAGGGCATGCTTTTCTATAAAAAGCAGCAAGAAATTTTAAATCACGGACCTCTTGGTTTGTTTTACTATTCACTTAATTAGCGAAAAACAAGATGAACTGATCTCAAAGTTTACTTTCTTGTGTAAAAAGTGCTATTTAGAATTTAATATAATAAGATAATTAAAGTTTCTATGTAAATAGGTATAACATAGCAGGTAATAATATATTCATCGGCCTTCGAATTATTTCAAATAAGAAATACCAAAGCCAGCATCATTCTAAACACGCTTTTATTAGCTTGATATGTATCTATGTAACGGAATTTTTGAATGTGATTTTCATCCCATTCAAAACGTCACATTGATTTAAAACTTCGCATACTTATCAAGGACCGATGACAATGCAATATTTTCAATATGTTTAAAATAAGAAAATAGTGATTAATATAAAAAAAAAAACATTTTATTGTAAAAAAAGCGTGAAGTGCTTGGTGTCATTTGTTGTAAATATTTTTGTGGATATTTATCAAATTAGCATCATCATAAAAATATCTGAAAAAGCAACCCACGCGGTTATCTACAAACGCCTGCTTTTTTATTTATTTTTTTGTACTATTATTTTCTGTACAGAACCCGGTAAAGTGTTGCTCAAGGCACTATGAATAAAGCAGCTGATAAAAATGTTACACTCATAACTGTTAACAAAAATTGTTATTGAAAATGGTCTTATAGAAAAAAAGATTCCGCCGTGTCAGGTGCAGGAGCTATTATTAGAAGGAGAAGAGGTAAAATTTTGTTTTAGAGATTCTTTTATCTGCAATTGTGCATAAAATAAAAAATAACTTCAGCCAAAGAGCACAACTGGCATTAAACTCAAGCCCATCAAACGGTTTGGAAAAATAATTTATTTTACCAGGTTTCAAAAAATCAATTAAAATTCAATAAATCAAAAATAATAAAATCAAAAAAATTAGATCTGTATGTCTATGCATACATATATTGATTTATAGCCGCTTAGTAACTGACGGTTACTCAGTACCTATATAATATCCTGCAGTCACGCTAAAACTAAGAGGAGAGAATCACTGTACAAAAAGTAATAATTTATTGCAAAAATTTTGTGATAAAATAAAAAAAAATTACAAACTTATCCAAGATACCTAATACGTTACAGAAAAAAATATAACAAATAATAAACTAATGAGTTTGTGTCAGTTTTTAAAAATGTTACAAGATATAACAAAAATACACAAAAATAAATGTCAAAAAAGTTCAGGATCTGATTAACGATATACAGCTGACACTTAATCATGCTTTTGGAAACCACGCCAGTTGTAAACAATAATTCTGTGAAAAGTGGTGTACACAAGATAATTAAGAACAGACAAAATCTTTCTTTTCAAATTTTCGCCGAGTTTTAATTAGACGGCCAAATACGGCATGTGCCAATTTAATTAAATATATTTTATATAAAGTGATCTTGACAACGTTTCATCAATTCACCGTTGATAAAATGAGAACAGCAATTTTACAATTGTGTTTACAAGAAACTATCAGTTTAACCTTGCAGCTTGTTCATTATTTTTATTATATATACCTATAAATGTATATATTATTAATAAATCATTCCCATAATATTTTGTATTATTTTTTATTTTGCCCTGTCTGAAACGTTCCAAACTCTATGGAAAATGTGGCGTATGAAATGACTGACAATCACTAGAACATTTTATCTAGGTACAAAGATGTTTTACGTTTGGCCTCCATATGATATTTTTGTCAGCATTAGGTACCCTTCTGTTTCTGAAACGAATATGAATATTGCATATGTGTACGATACAAAAGTAAAGTAACAGGCTATGTAAGTCGCTATGCTATGCACAGGCCTCCTCTTACTTCTGAGAGGGTTTTAGGGCAAGGAAATGTCTGTCGCGCTGCCCCAATGCGTGTTGGCGAACTTCACATGTCTTCGAATTGTTTTTTCTTATTACTCAGACATATGCAGGTTTTCTCACGATGTTTTCATTCACCGCCGAGCATGTGCTAAATCAGCACTTAAAATTGCAATTAAAAATTTCATTGGTGCGGCCGCGGATCAAACCCGGGTGAAATTTATAGCGAGCGCTTAGACCCAGAGCTACTGATACGACACAAATAAGTACGATTCAATGAATATAATAAAAACTCTTACGTACTTAAAACTTAAACACTTGATAGCACGTGATGCCTACCGGATGAAGCTACAGCGCCACATCGTGCAATGTAATTGAAGATGCTTAACCGCGACATAACTCTCAGTGACGCGCAAGAGTAATAGGCAGTATATCACTTATATACTTGTCACCTCTGCTGTCTATTAATCTTTGCACTTTTCTATGTAATAAAGAAAGTAATCACTAGACGGTGTTGACGTCGGCTAAATATATATATATATATATATATATATATATATATATATATATATATATATTCTAATTGGTATAGATATGACCGTCATTTCTTCAATGAACAGTAGTAGAAATCTTGTCAAGTAAGCGGCTTGGCCAATGAGAAAAACACAAACCACATTAACATTAACAGTTGCAGTAGTAATGAAGTTACGTTTTTATAAATAAGTTCAGTTAGCACATTGATAATGACACTAAAATTAAACAAAGTTATTAACAAAACTATACAAATAATACAGGTAGAATGTCAAAGGAATAAAAGAAGAATTATATAACTAAAAAATAGAGGTAAAACTTTAAAATATTTATAAAAACATGTAAAAACTTTTTTTAATTGGCTATTTCGAGCTATTTTCTGATGAAACACTAAAAATACGTTCAAAGTCAGCAATAGATTGCAATTGGTGTATTTTTGAACTATCACTCAGTCTAGCAAATATACGTCCCACCTTCGTCCAAATGTATTTCCTATTAAGACCTCTCCCAATATCACGTGCTTTTCCAAATAATTGTCGATTAGTACTAGTAAGCCTCTCATTGAGATAAAAAGGTCTAGGTTCATGTGATGGGAGGCCAAGATTTACTGTTGTAGCCCCACGGCGAACACGAGCATTTCGTAACAATTGGTCTCGAATAACTCGACGAGAGAGACGTACCACAATGTGACGATGACGTGAGGGACGTCCCAGGTCTTGTGTTTTTAAATCCGAAAAGCGCTGACTATTTCCCACTCTACTGGCGCTAACTATGTCACTCTCTTCGAGCTGAGTGCCCAACTTGGCTGCTATCGCAAAAACGATGTGTGGAACTGATTCTTTGCTATTTTCCGGGATACCAGAAATCTCTAAGTCAGTTAATAGCCTGTTGATAACGCTCATTAAGATTAACTTGTAACTTATTTATGGTATTTCGCAAATCCTGATATGTGGAAGGTAAATTTTTGTGTTTTTGAAAACACAACTCAGCCTGTAGTTTTTCATGTTCGCTCTCTAAAAGGGATATTTTGTTACTGAATGCCTACATGTCACTTTTTACCTCTACTAGTTGAGCGGATAAAAAATCTGTAGTCTTCGTAATTTATTTTTTGAGTTTATCCACTGCTATATCAAACTCTTGCTTAATCTTTTTAGTAATTGAGCTGCGCATATGATTTAATTTCGTATCAAGAAGGGAAGAAAGTTGCTCAAGGGAGATATTAATACATTTGTCTGACTAGCATTGTAACTTACTACTAGTGATGATCGTATTAGGTTGCTCACTAGATAGTGACTCATTTAAGTCCCCCTGACCTTGAATTATATCCTCATATAACATGTCAGTCTGGTTAAGCGTTGATTCGTATTGTTTTCTAACAGGTGTGTCGTCCTTAATACGGCATGATGTTACATTCACACACGAAGGACAGCACCATGTACGCTTAATATCATGATTTTTATTCACAAACTGAGCCGTAGTAATGTTTAGGCATTTATAATGATACGTGCCCTTACAGCGTATACAAACTAATAATTCTTCGCGACGAATCACCTGAGAATATGTTAAGCATTTCATGGTTTTGTATTATTCGTATAAATAATTTATGCAGATAGCAAGCAAATGATTCAATAAGCAGGTACTCACCGACACCCTTGCTTAGCGACAGATGGACTATGCGCAAATACAGGTGAACGACCGATACAAGCAAATTATAGATGACACACCTCTCAGCTGACATTCACGCTACAAACAAATGCACGTAATTAATGCACTTTTTAATACACTTTGCACAAAGTATATATTAACTATATCACTGTATCTTATTAAAGCACAAACATTAAATAGCAAAATATATTGACTTCAAAAACGTTTCAAATAACTTTACAAGCTTATTAGGAGCAAAATAAAGTAACAGCTGAGTGGAAACCGTGTTTACACTTCAACGAATCGCGCTTGACTCCAAAGAAATAGATAACCTGAAATAGATGGCCTGCAGTGGCGAAGCTAGGGCTCCAAACTAGGGCAAGCCCAAGATATGGTTTTGTTGTTTTTAGCAGTTTTTTAAAAATACACCAATCTTAATCTGTCTCCACTCTTCAGTTTCATATTCAGTGCTGTCGAGGACGTCTTTAACAAAGCACAAAGAAGGCATACTACTGCTAGATAGATTGTATGACATATCAGCAATTGCATACCTTCGGTGACTTTGAAAAAAGCCGTTTGGGTTTGCTTGAGCGAAAGACATACAATACAATACATGAACAAAAGAAAAGCATAAACAAAGTACAAATAAACTATGTACAAAATAAAAAATAAAATATATTTATATTCTAAATCGAATCGTCTCTCTTTCTTAAGGAAAGATTAAAGATTTTAACTTTAAAGATTTTACCTTTTCCTCGCCGATCAGCACTTTAACACACTTCAATTCATCACAAGGTACACTATTATCCTCCATTTTCACTAAAAATCTTTAAAACAGCATAAATTTTCAACTCGCAATATTCATTCGCTCAAGTAAACACACAGAGTAAACATTGAAATGTGAAGTGAACTTGCAAACGTATCGCCCGCGTGCCCCCGCGCTCGACTAACTTCAGACCAAAAGCCCAGCTTATCGCTCCATACTAATTGCTATATAAACAATCGTAGTTATATTTCATTACAGAACATTTTGCCACAGGTTAGAAAGGGAGCGATCGTCTTCTCGAAAGCCCGGTAAAAAGCCCACGCGTGCGAGAGAGACGACTAACTGCTCAACTCAATTCCTTTTTTTATGACAGCAGTATCGCGCAGTTTTGCCGTTTTTATGTTTTGTCGTGCTTAATAATGCTACGAGATCATGACCTGTGTAGAACAGAAGAGCGCGCGGGAAATTTGAAATAGTTTGAAACAGTTTACGAGTTATTTTATTACTTGATATTATTGATTGAGCAGTTTGATAGGGCAAGCCCGGCTTCTCGGCTTCTGTGGAGGCCTCGATACTGATGGCCTGAAATTATGAAATCGTGGATTGTTATGAATGGATTAGATATGATAATTTTATTCAATATGGTTAATTTTATTTATTTAATAAATATGTAAATTTTGTATACTGTTTATTTTAACAGTTAAAATTTGTATTGACCATCTTTTAAAGCACCGCACAAAGAGGAGACGGAGATGATAGGAAACACTGTATTGATTAAAAATAATACAAGCAATGCTATTAACATTACTAATATTTCCTTTAACCACTACTCGTTAGCTAAAAATGCTTGTGTTAGGAGTGGTTCACGACAGTAGTCAAATGGCGGATTCGAACCCACAACCTTTTGAGTTCGCGGTCCGCACCCTGCCATTAGGTTACTGTTGCTTACTACACTGTATTCTATCCATCCTCTGGCGTACTTAATCCTATAGGTGTATATGTTTGTCTTTCTTTAGAGTCACTTTTTTTTTCATCGAGTTTCAAATCACCACGATTCTAAAGAAGTTTTCACTTCAAAAATAAATCAGGCACGCAGGCTTCCTCACGATATCCCCCTTCAAACGTACACGTTGATACATATTATATATATATATATATCAGATTACAATAAAAAATAGGTGTGAAGTTAGACTTATTACTGGGGAATAAATATTTACGGATATGTAAAGGAGAATAGGTTATCTCTCCCTTGCGATCCCGCGCTATACGCGTGCTTCCTACTAAATAAACATGCCGATCAGGATCAAAGGTCAGTAGTATTCATAGACAAGCCAACTTATAAAACGTCCTCCAAATAGCAAGGATTCTTAACAAATATAGGTCTTTCACTTAGTATTGCTTTCTCAAGCAAAATTGTATTGTAATGATTTTTTTTTTATGAATTGTAATGATTTTTTTTAAATTTATTAATCAGATCAAAAAAAAATACAGATATAGGTCTAATTAACATTTAAAAACCACGGAGGTTTGCACTGATGCTAAATAATTAAGTTTAAGACAGCATATTATGCACAAAACACAGTCTAAGTAAGTAGTTAGTTATGTGAGTGGGTAGTAGGTATAGTAAGAATATAAAGACTAAGAAGGTAAGTTAAGAACTTAGTTAAAGTCAGTAGTAGCAAGGTAAAAGTAAGAACTAGGCAGGTAGGTACGTTATTGTTAAGAAGTAGATATAGTACATAATTATAATTTAGATAGGAAAAAGCTTTTAAGTTTAGTTTTAATGTTTTGTTGTGATATTTTTTCGCGTACATCAAAAGGTAAGTTATTTATTAAATGCGGTACCTGATAAGCGGCCGTCCGCTGCCCATACACATTATTAGCAGTGATGTGCCGGAGCCGATTTTGTGTCATATCGCGCGTACGTACCGGTTGTTCTATGTATGACTTTATATTATCGCAAAAGAAATATTGTTTTAATAACATGAATTTCATTTGGGCATAATCTGATAAGATTTTACAATGTTTAAAAATCGCATTTTCACCATCATCAATTAGGACACGTATATTTGAGGATACAATATTTTTAAGGATTCTAAATTGAAGATCATAGATCTGTTTTAAATATGATTTGTACGTCCGACCATAGCTTGACAAGCCTTACTGAATATAATATTCAGCCAGAGAGTTGTAATGCATAAGTCTTACTTTGAAGGGTATGCGATTTTTTAAGATTTTTATATTGGCTAGAAACTGACGCAACTTATTACACACATGTTTAATGTGGTAGCTCCTGTTAAACGTTGAGTCAATTATAAGACCAAGATATTTTTGTGTGGCCACAACTTCGATTGTAGGACATTGGCAAGTCCTCCTAGTTGATGGGGGCAGTCGTGATTATGTACAATTAATGGTTTTGGAGTAGGATACCTCATATATGGGGATTTGATAATCATGAGTTTGGTTTTATCGGCATTCAACACTAGACCAACGTCATGTCACCATCGTATCAACATATCCAAATCAGCCTGAAGAGCATTCCACGCATTTGAGATATCCTTACCCGAGACGAGAAGACACGTATCGTCTGCGAATTGGTAACAGGAACTGTGTTTCAGACAGTTACTAATCTTGGTCACATAAGATAAAAAGTGCAACGGGTCAAGGACTGATCCTTGGGCCGTGCCTTCTGTCACAGTCTTAGGGTCATTGAACGAGTAATTTAATTTAACCCTAAATGTACGATTTTGGAGGTAATTTCTACACCAATTGAGCAAAGAACCCCGGATACCACAATCGTCCAGTTTATTGATTAAGAGTTGATGTTGTAGCGTGTCGAAGGCATCAGAAAAATCAATAAACAAGGCCAGTACACATTTTTATTGTTCAAATGCTCGTTTTCCTCATCTGTAAACTTATATAGAAGGTTCGTAGTACTTTTACCCGCTTGAAATCCATACTGGTTTTTGTTTATGACTTCAAGCTTTCACATATTTGAACCTTGCAAATATGTGATCTATGCAAGATTTAGTGACTTTATTTTTTCTTGTTTCAATTCTAGTATAATTTGAAATTCCGCACATCAATCCGCGCTCGCTGAGTGTTTGTAAATAAGTGTCCTTGTAAGATGAAAAGGTTTCTAGGTCAATGTTGGAGTCGCCGATTGGTAAAAGGTTTTATCGTCTTAGTTTGAGATGTACCTGCCAAGCTCCTTTACAAACAAATCCTTGTTTCTCTTTGGAGATTTATAAATTGCACACACAACTACATCTACATTCGGGGTCAGTTTTAAGATACCGTTATGTTTTCGAAAATGATACTTTTTTGTGGTGGTAATGTAAACTTGAGATGGTTTTTAACATAAGCAATGATAAATTCAGCCGACAGACTGTAGTATAAAGAGCAACAAAATCAACTTTTTTAAGCGCTTACATCACCTGAACGCGGTGAGCTGCCGGTTTTTTTACCTATTTTAAGCCCGTGCTTGACTGCAAGCCCTAGATGGTAAATCACACTATCTTAGCGTACCAAAAGCCTATTTATTTTTATATTTTTATTTTATAGAATAAGGGTGACAAACGAGCACACAGTCCACCTGATGGTAAGTGGATGCTGTGGTCCATAGACATCTACATTTATCCTCGATTAAGAATCAAAATGCAGATGTGTTGTCACCCCTGAGGACTAAGATGGAGTGCCTCGTTTCCAGTAAAAAGGATCTCCGGTTCTCTACACTCATAATACGAAACACAGCAGCATTAAGCTGCTATTTTACGCTGGTATTCTGTGAGAGCTTGGTCCCACCCCGGTCGAGCCGACCCATTCATGCTACAACCATAATATAGATGCAGCATGGCTCTACCACGTATTCTCTCTTGCCTTGAAAATTTCAAATTATTCCACTGCTTTGCACTGTTTCGTTCGAATGCGGATGTTTGTTATTGTTATTGTTATTCGTAATCTATGCGTCACAATAATATTGGGGTATTTATAAATGGTCGTGAGCTTCCGATTTTTCTCATATACCAGTGATTATTGTGAGAACACAGCTGCTAGATATCTATCGTATAAACAAACAGTTATAATTTAACAAAGGAGGATACTTTGCCTGGTAAGTGGGCATTTCTATATTCCGTTATAGTATGAGTTTTACGCATGTCCTACCAGTTCATACCGAATTTTTGAATAGTTTAAATGTTTCTGGTATAAAAACGCATTAATCAGAAATTAAGCATTATAAGCTCCAAGATTAAGTGTTTAATTATTGTTATTTAGTTTGTATTGTTAGTTACTAACTGAATATAGTAGCCGATTGACTCCTCCATCTGTCCTCTACTAAGAATCAAAACACAGATGCATTGTCTTTCGTGAGGATTACGGTGAAATGCCTCGTTACCAGTAAAAAGGTCTTCGGTTCTCATCACTCACCATATGAAACACAGCGGCGTCATGCTACTATTTACATATAAAACATAGCAGTGTCATGCTGCTGCATTACGCTGGTATTTTTTGCAATCTTGGTCCTTCATTTGTGCTGCAGCCATAATTTTCGTTGCAGTGGCTCTTCTACGTATACAAGTGCCTGTTTGAATTATAGCGTGTGTTTGTATAGTAGTAGTTTATTATAATAAAACTCAGTGTGGTAGCTTCGTAAGAAAATGTGACACCGCATTTATTTCTGTAGTTGTTGTAGGAGGCCATTATGAGAAATATCATAAAGATCTTACTACACCAACTAAAAGGCGTTGTACCCATTTCATTTAATAAGATCATCTAGACCAAATTTTGGTTACAGCGGCTAGTCTTAACGGAGACGAGCGATCTACGCTAGACAGGATTATAGCGGACGAGTGTGTGCGCAAGCACAAGTGCACTCCTTATTACCTCATAGTCCAATGGGACGGCAATGCGACACGACCGGAGAGAGATCAGGCGCAGAAAAAATTGTTCCTATCTCTGGTTTGCTACTGAGAATTTCTTGACAGAAAAACTCAGTAACTGATTTTGGCTCGACCTGGGAATCGAACCTGGGATCACAGGATCAGCAGTCGCACTTACAGCAACATAAATGTTGCAAAATGTCTGGTATTGCGATCATCATTTACCTTGTTTATCCACGTCCAGATGGGATCTGTGGGATGATAAAGAAGAGGAAAGTCCAGTACCAACAGTAGTTTTGGTTCTATAACGCGGTTATTCGTAGAGGTAATTTTATGTTGTGTTAATTTCATTTGACCATGTCTAGAATTGTACCCGACATTTCATCTCAGTGTTAACCTATGACGGCTAATAATCCTCCGTTCACCAGATGTCGCTAGTTGGGACTGAGGTGATGTTATTTGTCACACAATGTTATTATAATTGCGAAGTTGCGTTTTAAATAAAAGTTTATCGGTTTCTAGAGTATGTAAATACACAAAACAATGCCTTATTCGTTTGCTCTTTAATTTTTTGCACATTTTTCAACTCTCTTTTAATTTTTCGACTTTATGGAATATCCGTTGTTTGTTTTATTCATTTATAATCTAAATAATATAAAATATAACTGTTATTTCTGAAAAAAAAACATTAACGCTTACATTTTTTTAATAAATTAACTTCCCCTGCCATGAAATCTGTCAAATATTCACCTCATTCCTAAGTGGCGTCACCCTGGTGGCAGAAAAAGTCATGGATGCCCTCATTCAGTCACCTGTATATAACTTTTCTTTGGTTGCAGAAAATGATATCTCTGATATGGTTGATAGCTGTCTTTGTCGTCTTGGCGATTTATTTTAACAAAGTGTACTCTAGATTCAGCAAATATGGAGTAAAGCATTTCAAGCCGATCCCACCAGTGGGCAACATGGGTCGGATTCTTTTAAGAAGAGCCCCTGTCTTTGATAGCCTCATCATACTATACAAATCTTTTCCTGAAGAAAGGTAATGATAAATACTTACATATTTACTTAAGTAGTAAATTATAATCATATATTATAATACTCGTAATGACATACATTATATCAGTGTCTTTAAGGCAAGAGTGAATTTTTTTTTTAAATTTTCAATGTGCTTTACCCTCTTTTGATACATTGCCACTTACCAATGAGCGGCATTGTAGTCAAGCACTGGCTAAAATTAAAGTTAACAATTATTCGCTTTTATAAAACATTTGTACATTTGTTTTTACATAATTAAAAATTAAAAATTTTGTACAACTGACTTCAATATAAATTATTAAGAATAACTCAAAACTATTGGTCAGACCTTGATCAAATTTATATGGGACCACATGAGAAGCACCAACTTTCATATAAAAAAAGAGTCATTGAAATCGGTTCACCCAGAAAAAAGTTATGAGAAAACACACATAAAAAAAAACGTACAGTCGAATTGAGTACCGTCTCCTTTTTGAAGTCAGTAGATAACAAATTACTTAATAACGCTCTGTTGAGTTTTACCAAAATAAAACTTGTTTCAATCAGTTCCTACATAATCTCCATGAATAAATAATTACAAACAGGTAGAAAATTAAAACCTGCGGCTGCCTAGCGTGGCAACTAAGACAAATATCTCCCTTATAAGATAATCTGTGGAGAGGCCCATGTTCAGCAGTGGACTTTGATAGACTGTAATGAATGGATGAATGATAATAATGATAATGAAAGTAACGCCGGAATCTTTTACCTATGTAATAAAAAAATTAACATTTTGTAGATTTATTGGTAGCTATAGCTTCGTGACTCCTAATTTAATAGTGAGAGATATGGATTTGATAAAGAATATCGTTGTCAAGGATTTCGAATACTTCGTTGACCACACATCTTTGGTGGATGAAACCGCCGATCCACTTTTTGGAAGAAATTTGTTCTCTCTTAAAGGTACATTTTAAAATTCTATTTTTCACCTTATTTCGTTCTTCGTGGCTAGTTAATTGACTATTAAGTTGTGGGCTTGAATATAGACTTGTTGCAATTGTCGCAGCCTTCTTTTTGAAGTCACACATTCATCATTTCTTAAATTGTCAAGAAATATTGTGATCTTTGTTATCAATTAAGTAATTAATGTGGCTAAATGTAAAATAGTTATGTTTCATGCAAAGACGTTACAAATATAAAATAGAAGTTCACAATTTATAATACAAGTGTAAAACACAAAATAATCCTAAAATTTCAGGTGAAGATTGGAAACAAATGCGATCAAAACTAAGTCCGGCGTTCACAAGTTGTAAAATGCGCATAATGGTACCATTCATAGTAGATGTTTGCAATCAAATGATAAAATTCGTGAAGAATAGTATTCAAGATTCAGCAGGTATTGTATTTCACATTCCCAACACGCCATCATTAATAGCTAAGGTCAGAAGAAATTATCTACACCTATGTTAAGATGACATTATTGTAAATGACAATGTTCAGAATCGCCCTGTGCAATAATAGCATCGGACATACACGATAATTCATTGTCTATTTTATTATTTTTTACGAGGTAGAGCCATGCTGCAGCTATATTAATAGTATAGTTGTAGCACGAATGGGTCGGCTCGATCGGGGAAGGACCACGCTCTCACAGAATACCAGCGTAAAATAGCAGCTTAATGCTGCTGTGTTTTGTATGGTGAGTGTAGAGAACCGGAGACCCTTTTTACTGGAAAAGAGGCATTCTATCTTAGTCCTCACGGCTGACAACGCATCTGCATTTAAATTCGCAAACGAAGATAGATGTAGATGTCTATATGCCACAGCAACCACTTACCATCAGGTGGACTGTGTGCTCGTTTGTCACCCTTATTCTATAAAAAAAAAATATATAAGTTGCACATAATTTTATAACATGGACTAGCTGCATGCCGAAATAAATATTAAAAAGTATTCTATTCGACTAATAACATTAATCACCGCCATCTTCGCCAAACGTCATGTGGTGTCGAAAAATGATCAGGGATGCCCAATGTTGCATATTTTGTAATCTGAATCACATTTTGAATTTATTTCGAATAAAGTGCAAATAGAAGCTTGTATAAAAACATTCAATTACCATTCCTTTATTATTATTCCCTTAAAGTATGATTTAAAAAACCTTCTATACCTAATGAATGAGGTCATACTCGATTTTAAATTATAGGTAGTTAGAATAATGCTGAAGTGAACAAAACCTACATATTTCATCATGATCATTTTGATGATGATTATTTAGATGATTATGATAGTTTTCTAATGACTATTTAGAAAAGTGTGTGGTTTACTTCTAAATAAACAATCACTAACGAATTAAAACTAAAAAAAAACACTTATTGTTACTTCATGAATTATAAATGTTTTCTTTATAAAAAGTAATATTGCAGACTAGATACAGGTGTTATTATTAATATTGTTACAAGTATAGAAGAAGTAGAGAAGTATCGTGTCATTATAAGTAAAGTAGGACATTGTCATACTTGTTATGGTATTAATATTATCGCATGACAAAAATTGATGTTATACTGTTTGTAACATATGGCAATAGTAAATATTATTAAATATCGATAAATCGTATCGTATTTAGCACCCCTATTTTTGACTTCACTAAATGGTCACTTGTCACTTGTCAGTCTCTCACATAGACTTAGAATACGCCAGTATATTCTAAGTCTATGGTCTCTCACCTGTGCTTTCACTCTGTCAATTACATTGGCGTCGCTGTCGCTCACTCTTCGTAATTATTTCGGTGTGTTTTGGTGACTTTCGGGACTATCTATTGAATATTACGACTTGGCTATTTTAACGGACTCTGATTGCTTTCAAAAACAATTTACCTGGCTGTGATTTTCATAACTGTGTACCGCTCAAACGATAACCTGGCGCTCATAAACGGACTTACGCATGCGCAATAGAAAGTGTATTTTGTGTAAATTGTAATTAAAAAAAGATGAACAGATTCGTCACTGTGTACAACAATGGACTGCACCTCTTTTTGTTATTACATTTCTACTTTGTCTGCATATTCCGAGTCTCGTGATGTATTTAGAAGATGAACAATAAACATGAAATTAAATCTGTGTTTTATTTCTAATTCAAAAATAATAAGTTAATGTAGGTTTAAAAATAACTTACTACCTAACTGGTAAGGCTGGTGTCATAGTCACGCATTTTAACAGCGCCGTCCAGACGTAAAGGCTTGCAAATGCACTGGATATTAAATCGCGACTATATTCTATGCATTTATATGTTGCACTTACTTACATTTAGGCCTTAGAACAAAAAATACATACCCAATTATCTAGGTAGGAACTAAAAATAGCTAAATGTTTTGGATATTGTTTTTAAGTTTCTTAAAAATCACTCGGAGCTATGAAAAACCATAATGTTAGTGGTTCGATTATAACCTCAAAGTCTGATAATTTTTTTGAAATATATCTATTCTGCAGCTAGTCCTCTATAAAAATAAAATCATATAGGAATTTACTAATTATCGAAAATACATCACATAATTTTCCGATGCTCTTGGTTACATGGCGAACAATGTATTGGCGCAGAGCAATGTCCTTTATTATCAAAATGTTCTATTTTTCAGAAAATTTTGCTGATATTGAATGTAGCGACCTATCTTCTAGATATGCTCATGACGTCATCACTTCATATGCCTTTGGCTTAAAAGTGGATTCACATAATGAACAAGACAATGAATTTTATAAAATGGGGATGTTAGCCACGAATATATCATTCAAGCAATTTGTGCTGTTAACCGCCTTCAATTCATCTCCTATGTTAATGAAGGTATTAACTACAATTAAAAAATTAGTTTTTAGAATTATAAAAGTAAACAATATTTTTGCATTATTTTTTTAATTTAATAATTTACAAAGAACTAATATTTAAATGTTAAATCAATTGTGGTAATGTTTTGTCTCGATAGCATGACTTCTGATAATATTTATTTGTTATTTCTAGAAATTTAAAATATCTATTTTTGCACAAGCTACCAAAGAATTTTTCAAAAATCTTGTTGCAAGAATGATGCGCGATCGTGAAATAAACAATGTTAATAGACCTGATATAATACATCAGCTCATAGAAACCAAAAAAGGTAGAAACTTTTTAGAAAGACGATAGTATGGTTATTAAAATGTAAATATTTATATTTTTGTCCTTTTTAAGGAAATATAACTTTAAGTAATATAGAGTTAAAGGATGACATTGCTACAGTTGAGAAAACGGCTACAGATAAAGGAGAAAACCGAGGTAGGTGATAAAAAAAGTTATTACTATTGATTTGAATATGCCATATAGTGGCGGCATAGGAAAATCCAGGTATTTAAAGAGTGGGCGACAGTAGCAATTCATAAGATCAGACGAAGATTATTTGAACTTTACCATGAATGATCATATAATATACCCGATACTTTTAGAGAATATGTCAAAAATTATTCTAAAACGTTTAAAAAAGTGTGCTCCGCAGCCAAATTTTTACATATTAGCAACAAAATTAAGACTGCTAAAAATAAAATTAAAAGACGTGGAGTAAAATTAATAGCGAAACCGGTAAAGACGAACCTCGTAATACAAACTATCAAGTGAAAATTAATAATGAATAGACTTAATCAAGTCAAGAAGTCGTAGCGGTGTTTGAGAAATATTTCACTGACATTCCTATCTTGACAACAGAGTCATTGAATACTTCTCCAACTGTTGCCGAGTCATTAATCAAACAGAATGTTAATACCTGTTTAAAAGAATTTAGATTTGAAAAAGTATTACCTCAAGATATTGTAAAATATTTCAAAACCCTTGATGTAAAGAAAACCACAGATTTATGGGGGATTTCCGTTACAGTTAATGCGTCCATAATAGATTTAATTGCACCTATTATTTTTAATACTAGTATTGGTGTGTTTCCTGATTTAATGAAACATTGTAAAGTAATACCTTTATTTAAATCTGGTAGCACATTGGACCTCACTAATTTTAGACCTATTTCTGTACTACCAACTCTCGGTAAAATTAAAAAAAAAATTTTAGATCAATCGTTATATTTTAATACAAATAAATTACTCCATAAGAATCTACTTGGTTTTACATGGGGTCGCTCGACGACTGATACAGGTGTTGAGCTTATGAAATATATTTTCAATGCCTGGGAGTATTCACAATATGCCTTAGGTATTTTTTGTGATCTTTCCAAAGCTTTCGATTGTGTTTATCATGAGATATTAATCAGGAAACTACAACATTACGGTGTTATAAATATTGCGCTTAGACTTATTATTTTATATTTAAATAACAGAACTCAAAAAGTCGTTAGCAATGGTAAAGGTTCCTCCGGATCGGTAGTATCAATGGGCATTCCACAGGGCTCGATTGCACTACCAATGCCAATGATACTACACCTGAAGATGCCTCGTGTAGAGGCAAAACACGTGTCGTATTATCGTCGGTGGTGTCTCTCCTAGTGTAGTGGTGGTGGGAGTAGAGGTGCTCTTGGAGGAGGAGAATCTTGCATGGAAGAAGTATTTGTTTTTACCAAAAATTAATTTAATAGTTCTGGATATTTGTTCGTGTGTAATTTATGTATGTAAAACGCTTCCACGGTATAGGAGAAAATCGAAAGCTTTTGTTATTCAATTCCTTAATCTATTTATTACCTTTTTGAAATGAGGTTCCTCTGAAAGAAACTGTTCAATATTCAATGTGTGTTTATTAATTCTATAGTTAGTTAAATTCATATTTCCTGCCAGTCATATATTTTAAAATTAATGTTTTTTTTTTATCTTTGACCTAAATTCTGCTAATATTTCTTTATATTTTAGTTTGGTCCGATGATGATCTAATAGCACAAGCCGTGGTATTTTTCCTTGCTGGATTCAACACTGTATCTACTGCAATTTCATTTGCACTGCATGAAGTAGGTGTTAACCCTGACGTGCAAGAACGGTTAGTGCGGGAAATCAAAGAGACTGATGCTAAAAACAATGGAATCTTTGATTATAATTCTGTCCAAAACATGAAATACATGGATATGGTCGTTTCAGGTAATGTTAAAAGTGATGTTTTGATTTTGAGCGCTTTTCCATAATTTTTTACGATTTCTTGCTAGCTTTTTCTACAACCATGTACTTTTTTTCACGTGCTTGTACGGTATAAAATAATAAAACCGATTTAGTGTGAGCGGATAACATAACATTGACAAGTTACGTTACCCGCTCACACAAAGCCCAAGCGCTCCGCTTCGCATTTTAGGTGTGGAATAGGTATAGGTAATATTCGGTAAAATTTCATTATAACCTAAAAAAAATTCTGAATCATTGTTATGTAGCACTTTTTAATTTTTATTGACCGTAAACTTAAGATTTAAAAAATGAATCGATTTAATGAAATGTTAATCAGGTATTCATTACTCACTCGAACACTCTCACATCCGTTTAAGTACATACAATCCGACTTAATGAACCTTAGAACGTAGAGATTGGACTCTTAAATATTGAAACCATTACAAACAACTTCCAACAAAACAACCAACATATTATGATAGTAATACAATTCCAATTAACGTACAATTCTAATAATTATTATCACTATATTCTTCTTCAGCTTTTAAAAGTCCACTGTCGGACATGGGCTTTTGCTAAATGCGGCAAGTCTACGTAAAATCTGTGTAAATTGTATTCCACTTGGTGAGTTACGAAAACCGGGAACTATTTTGCTAGTAACGAAATTCTATTTCAGTCCTCATGATGCCAAAAAAACAACAAATTTTGATTCTTTATCGAGGATGTATTATACCGGGTGTTTGTGAAACGCTCCCGAAAACGAAGACAGATGATAGTACTAAGGATACCTATGATGATGGGTCACAAAGAAATTCGATCCCGAATAATCATGAAAATACTTAAACATAAAACCAGCAGTGAAACTTAAAAAAGAAAATCAGCTGACAATAGGGTCAATATCCTCGCGGGCGCCGAACTCTTATCTAGCTGGGTACGAAACAATGCATTAGGTATACTACTCACTCTATCTACCCTTCCCTTTCACACACACGCTGCCTCGTGTCGCCTCGCGATGAAGAATTTACAAATGCTTCAAGAACGTTACTTAATGCGCATTTGTTTTGGTGGGATTGATTAATAATTTTAGTTTTTGAGACAGTTCCGTCTTGACTATCACGAGCGATAGTTCAATTGTTTTGTTTATTAAATTATTGTCGTTATTACTTGTTATTTATTAATTAATGATATTCTTCTTGTTGTTACGTTTTGTGTTTTTTGTTTTGTTTTAATAATGCCTAACGCGTAGGTACGTTTATAGTGTTCGTGAATACGGCAACATGTTAATATGCCTTGGAGAATCTCATAAGGCCACGGAGGATCGGTAAGCTGTTTCATACCTAATTTTTTTTAAATAACTTAGTATTGAACTGATCTGAATAGGTACATAACTGAATATATCAGAATAATAAACATACCTACACAATGGATAAAAAAGCATGACTCTAACTTTGTTAACATTTTATTTAAGTATTTTTTTCATTAGCGGGGAATTGAACCAGTTATTTGGTTTATTTAACCATTTTTTTTTTAATAACTTAGTACAGAACTGATCTGAATAGGTACATAACTGAATACATCAGAACAATAAACATACCTACACAATGGATAAAAAAGCATGACTCTAACCTTGTTAACATTTTATTTAATTTTTTTTTCATTAGCGTGAATTCGAATTAAAGTGGCTACGTGGAGACAAGCACAGTGGCAAAATAGTAGGTTAAGTAGATAAGTTAGGTATTTAGACAAGTGTTGTAAATTATTAGGTATTGTGGTACCATCGCTAGTTGCGGGCCGCGCGAATTCGGCGTTCGCGCATACATTGACCCCTAGTCAGCTGATTGTAATTCAGTAATTCCACTGCTGGTTTTATGTTTAAGTATTTTCATGATTTTTTTTACTGAAATTAACGTGAATAAAGCTAATAAAACGTTGTGAAAAGATATTTTTTTTTCATCAGGATCAATTTTATATTTCACCCATCATCATAGATATAGTTAGTACTGTCGTCTGTCTTCTTTTTCGGGAGCGTTTCAAAAATACTCTGTATGCAGGTATTTATAGGCCAATTACCATCAAGTACGCTGTGTTCTCGTTTATAACCCTTGCTGATAAAAAAACGTACAGGTATATATTGGACATATCAAGTCTAGTATACCGTTGCGTGTATACATACATACATAAACACTCACGCCTGTCACCCAGAGGGGTAGGCAGAGACTACGGACTTCCATTTGGCACGATCCTGGCACAACTCTCTCGCCTCCTTTACATTCATATATCTACGCATAAACGCTCGTCAGTTAAGGGTACTCCCAATCTGGCCTTTATTCAATATAACGCCAATTTGGTCGATAAAACTTCGTCTAGGGCGTCCCTTCCCCACTCTGCCGTTCACTTCTGCAACATAAATTTGCTTTGTCACTCTTTCCTCGTTCATTCTTTTTAAATGACCAAACCACCGAAGTATTCCTTTCTTAATCCTGGTCACAACGTCATCTTGCAAGCCACACTTTTCTTTTATCACACCATTTCTTAACTTGTCATTCAGATTCAGCCCTAGCATACTCCTTATTGACCACATTTCTACAGCATTTATCCTACTCTCATGCTTCTTCTGCCAGACCCAACTTTGACTACCATACATTAAAGTAGGCACTAACACAGCATTATTAATTGCCAAATGTGCCTTTTTTGACACATTCTGACTCTTAATAATAGTGTATACTATTTTATAAAATTAATATAAGTTGAAGACCACCCGACCTAAGCGCTAGCTAGCTTTTCTGTGTCATTTTACTTAATATGATGTCTGAATTTACCGTATAGTGGCGGTGTAAGAATATCCACTACCCCATATCGTCCCATGGTGGTCGTAAGAGGCGACAGAGGGAAACTGATACAGAACATGGGCAGCAGCATCTTTCTAATAACAACTCAAAATATTCAAAAACTGTGATTGCTATCCCGCCTGCCAAGCGTGAAGCGTGGCAACTATGGTATGTTCAGCAGTAGACATTTGTTAGGCAGTAGCGGTAGCCGTAGCGGTTTGAATGATTGACATGATCGATGTTTACTTACAGAAATATTACGAAAATGGCCACCAGTACCAGTTTTGGATAGAACTTGCAGAAAAGATTACAACTTGGGAAAGCCTAACAAAAAAAGTTCGGATGATTATGTTGTAAGTACAAATGAAAATTAATAATAATTTACTAATTTAAAGTATGCTGGGTTATTTATATGCAATACATTATTTGTTTCCTGATAAGCGTCCAAGTTTTATAACTTTACACAATTAACATAATTAGCAGTTAACTTATATATTCTGCCTCTTTCTACTACTCACTTTTTTCCAAATTGTTCCCCATCTCTTCTGGATCTTATTCTTGTATCTTCCATTGGTGATGTTGCTAAACATGGCTGGTAGTACGACTACTGCCTTAGTCAGGATTATCGATGATATTCGTCATGGTATGGAAACAGTACGTAATAGTGTTGACCTTACTTGACTTCAGAAATGCATTCAACAATGTCAATATCGACCTCCTGTTAGCTAATTTAGCTGCTCTTAATATATCTCCTGAAGTGATTGACTGGTTTCATAGTTACTCATTTAGTCGCCGGCATCGGACACGTGTTGATGATTCGTTCTCCAATTGGTGCACGATCAATGCCGGTATACTGTAAGGTGGCTTGTTGTCTTTTCTCCTCTTTTCAATCTTCATAAGTTCGCTTACGCTCCAATTATCTTCTCGCTACCACCTGTATGCAGATAATCTCCAAGTATATGTGCATACCAAATTGGTGGACTTATCCACAACTATAGGCTTATTAAACAAAGATCTTGACTTGATTGTGGATTGGAGCAAGTCATATGGTCTTAAATAAATCAATCTTTTGTATACGGTTCATATTTGGACTCCGAAAATATGACCATCTTTCCGAATTTCGCAAAACACTCAAGTGGCTTTTCGCAGGAATACTCAAATTGTTTCTCATTTATACCGTGTTTTATTCAATACTTCTTCCCCTGCTAACTTTAAAGAACGGTTTGACGAGTTTCTTGGTGACACTCACTGTCGCTCTCTTCGCTCTGATAAAAACTTTACCTTAAAAATTCCTTCCCATAATACATACTTCGTTCTATTCTAAATCGTTTTCTATTGAAGCTGTTCGGTTCTGGAACTTCTTACCACTGCACATTAGACGTGCGCAATCTATTGAACAATTTAAAAAAACTTGTGAAAGCGAAATTCTTTCCTCCTTAAATAGTTATTCCTTTATCTCTCTTTGAAGTCACGTCGTTTATTTAAAAATTGCTACCTCTTTTTCCTTGCGTTGAGGCTATTTTTACTTGTTTACTCATTTTTATGCTCTTGTATAAGTATTGTGGTTGTCTGGTAGAGATCGCTTGTATCGCTTGATCGTTGCGATAAGGCCGCCAATTGATATTTTTTAATTTGTTTTTTTTTCTCTTATTTATCGGTATACAATAAAGTATATTTTATTAATTCACTACAATCCGCTCAAATAAGCATCGTTTCAATAAAATTATAAGAACGTCGTTTTTTATTGCTTACAATCCCCATTGACTATATTATATACAGAGAACTTGATACTTCGGGAGTATGAAATAAATAAAAGATCTGGATCTGGACAAAAATTAAGGGAAAATGGGAGTGCTAAAACGAAATGGTCACTGCCCACGAATCTATTATATGATAATACTGGTTTCCCAGAGGCGGAAATATTAAAGATAAAATCAACCATAGAATAAATATAATACAGATGGGTTGAAGAACCCATCTTAAAATAGGAGTGAATGGGATTTATCAACAATTCTGATATTTAACAGTTAATATGGGAGCTTTTCTAATTGATTATATGTATTGTTCTATATTCAGATAAGGAAAGGTGAGGTGCTCAAGATTCCAGCATGTGCCATACACCGTGATCCCGAATTTTACCCGAACCCAGAAAAATTCGATCCGGAAAGATTCTCTGAGGCTAACAAGCATCATATTAAACCATTAACCTACATGCCGTTTGGTCTGGGTCCAAGGAACTGTGTCGGTAAGTCATTTACACAGAATAATTATTAAGTATAATAATTTTATAGGCGTGGTAATTTAATACATAACAGCCTTGAAAAAGTTCACTCCAGAACTAAGGCTTCCCTCAAAGATTGCCTCATAGGGGGATATTTGCCGTTGTTGCCACGCTTGGCAAGCGGGTTGGCCACCGCAAGCGCATATATAGCCTGCTAATTGCCACTTCAGTTTACTGATCAGTACTTTTGGACATCAATATGTATAACTAGCAACCTGCTCCGGCTTCGCCTGGATATCTATTAACGTGGCGTTATTTAGACTTAAGATAATCAAATACTATTTTAGTTATAAAAAGTACTAGTAATGCTATTAAACATTACTAATATTTCCTTTAACCACTTCTGGTAAGCTTAAAATGCTTGTGTTAGAAGTGGTTCACGACAGTAGTCGAATAGCGGATTTGAACCCACGACCTTTCGAGTTCACGGTCCGCGCCCTATTTATGTTATCAAGTTTTCGTTCTTAAATTACTAAATACATTTCAAGATTTTCGGATAAAATATAGCGTAGATTCCTCCTGGAATTGCTCTCTATTTGTTTGTAAACTTTTTTAACAAAATTAGTTCAGCCATTTCGAAGATAAGCCCGGACAGACACACAGATGTATAAAAATTTATAAAAATGGTTATTAATGTCCTCTAAGCATTCAAATAGCCCCTGAGCTTAATAGACGTTAGTTATTTCAATATTACAGACAGACACTTCAATTTTCAATTTTGTTGATAAACTATTTTCTGGACAAAAATTTATGTGGACATATTATAGCTTCCAGATTTGCTCTATGGGAATGTAAGGTGATGTTGTATCAGATTTTAAAGCATTTGGAATTGTCTCCATGCAAAAAGACGTGCATACCGGAAGTGGTGGACAATGCAGATTTAAAATTCCGTCTCAAAGGTGGACATTGGTTAAGGTTTAAAATAAGAAAATAAATTAATTAAGAAATACTAATACAATGTTTAAACCTAAAATTAGCGCAATAAAGTAAAGCAAAATATATTACGTCTTACATTTTTATCTGTATATATATTAAACTGTAATTAGTATGAATTGCTAGTAATAAATTAAGTAAATGAAGATGTAATAACTGTCATTATTTTTCTTACATTCATTACAGCTCTTCACAAGTCCACTGCTGAACATAGGCCTCCCTAAGGAAAGCCACAATACACCGTCTAGAGCCACATGTATCCATCGAATTCCAGCATCTCGTATCAGTTCTTCTAATCGCTTCTTCTAATGGGGCCACCCTACACTTCGCTACTAGTACGAGGCTAATAATCGAGAAACTTTCTTAACCATCGCTTGTCGGTTATTCGAGCTTTATGGACGGCCCATTGTCACCTCTACTTACTGATTTGTTGGGCTATGTTACTCATAAGGGTTAGCAATACTAAAATAATGTCAATTATTGTAGTATTCAATAGCTTTTTCAATGGTTTTCCTTTATTTATTTATTTCTTTCTTTCTTTATTGGACAACACAACAGATTACATCATGACTTAAAGCTATAACTTAGAATAATAATGGTGTGATACAAGACATAGCCCTTATAAGTGTTATCACGGCATGCCAAGAATGAGAAACAAACATTTAAAGTAAAATTGCTAAAACTAACAGGCTCATAAATCCAACAAATCAATAACTATAACTATAATGAATATCAATCAAAGGAGATGTCCTTGAGAATCTCTTTCAAAACATTTCTAAAGCGAACCAGGCTAGATTTGAAGATGTCAAGGTTGGTAAAGCGAAGGCTATAATCCTCGTAAAGTTGACATAACCTTGATAGGGGTTGATTCCGTGAGATATTATTTCGCGATAGGGGTATGTCAAAATTTTTTTTCATAGGTCTACGTGGGTTGTGTTTTATGTTAAAATTTAACAGTTCCAAGACCTCGGGGCTGTCCAGTTCCAAGTGTATTATTTTGTGTAGGTTAACTAGGTCCAATTCGTCGCGACGGAGGTGAAGTGGTGTCATTTCAAACTCTTTAAGCCTCTCAGCATATGACCGGAGTCTTCTATTGTTGCCGGTTCGTAAGCTCAATAAACGCAAAAAATTGGATTGGATCGATTCAATGCGCTCAGAGTGCACTGCGTAGTAAGGTTTCCATATTATTGAACTATATTCCAAGTAACTTCGAATCAGACTGTTATACAACAAAATTAAACTTTGAGGGTTCCTGAAGTGCCTGCCCTATCTAGTAACGAAACTTAGTATCTAGTTAGATTTTTTGGCTTTGAGATCGTAATGTTGGCGGAAACTAAGCTGTTCGTCAAACAAGACCCCAAGATCCCTGATAGATGACACACAAGACAGAGTTTGTTGTTCTAAGATATAATCGTTTGAACATTGTTTTTTTTTAAGCATTTTTTTGACATTGAGGAACATATTATTTTCTTTGCACCAATTAGACAGGCTGTTCAAGTCTTCCTGTATGATGCGCGTGTCGTCAGCTTCACCAATTCTATTGAAGATTTTTAGGTCGTCAGCGTATAAAGGCAAGGGTACTGAATTTTCTCAATGAAATCATTAATGAAGGTCACAAAAGTAACGGGCCCAAATGGGAGCCTTGTGGAACACCAGATTTAATGAGGATTTCTTCTGATGCGTACCCCTTGACGTTCACAAGCTGACTCCTGTTTTTGTTTTTAAGTAGGACTCGAGCCAACGCAACAAACTGCTGTGTATACCATGTGACTCGAGTTTCTTATATAAACTAGCGTGATCCACTTTGTCGAACGCTTTTTTAAAGTCGGTATATATAGCATCTACCTGACCAAGGTTGTTAAAAGCATCGCATATGTAGGTTTTGAAGTTAAGAAGGTTACTGACTGTCGATCTCCTTTTGATGAATCCGTGCTGCTTAGTTGATATAAGAGGTTTTCATATGAAAATAGAGATGATCAAATACCACTGATTCAAATAATTTGGATACTGCTGACAAAATGCTTATAGGTCTATAATTTTCACAGTTAGCTCGGTCACCAGATTTAAATACGGGGACAACGTTAGCTTTTTTCCAGCGAGAAGGGAACAAACCGCTGTTCAGTGATTTATTAAATATTAGCTGAAGCGGGCGACACAGTTCATCTGCGCAGGAATATAGGTGGAATGCCGTCAGGGCCGGCTCCCTTGTTGGAGTCAAGACGCTTCAGTTTTGTTAATATTTCGTTCTCAGTGAGTACGATTTTAGTGAGAAGACTATTTGTTTGAATACAACAATCGGATATCCCCGATCCACGAATATGATCTTCAAATACTGATCCTAAAAATTCTGAAAACAGATCGAAGATTTCCTTACCACCACCAGCCTTTGTTTCACCAAATGTCATTGAATCGGGAATAGTCGAGTTGTTGCGTCTTTTGCTGTTAATGTAACTCCAATACGACTTAACGTCTTGTGTCAAACCATTTTCGATAGATCTAATGTATTCATTGTAACAACAGTTTATGAGTTTTTGCATCTAGCTCGGAGGAGGGAGAAGGTATCGTAATCTTGTGGGTTTCTGTATTTCTTGTAGCGCACGTGGTATTTGTTTTCTTCCCGCATACAACGACGCAAGCCAGGGCTGAACCGTTTGGAATATTTATTTGAGCGGTTCTTAACTAACTTAACTTCTTATCTTTCTGTGAAAGCGTAGTCTTTTCTCGGTCGAGTCGGATTATTTGTGCTTCAACCATAACATAGCTTATCTCATCCTAGAACGTCTTGTCCAACAACAATTAAATTCCTTTTGCACAAGAAGTGACATCTTTAATTTATCAACTCCAAATTTAGGCTGCATCACAGTACAACTATAGCATTATTTAAAACCACTAACGACATCCGTTTCGGAATGGATAACCGCCAAGTCACAGTAATGCTGGATTTCAGCAATTCCTTCAATGCTGTAAATCATGATATCCTAATTGGTCTACTGCGTTCTCTTAACATATCTCTAACTGCAATTTCCTGGTTACGTAGTTACGAAAACGTGTTCTGGTACAAGACAGAATGTCTACATGGCTTGATACCGTTGCTAGCGTTCCACAAGGTGGCGTGTTATCTCCTCTCTTATTTTCAGTTTTTATAAATTCCATTACTTCCCAAATATCTTCTCACTACCATTTATATGCCGATGATCTCCAGATATATCTACAAACCACCGTAGAGGATCTTACAAAAGCAATTTGCGATATTAACCAGGACTTAGCGTGTATTCTTGACTGGAGTTGATATTATGGGTTAACCATTAATGCTATAAAATCACAAGCGATAATTATTATTAGTTTAAGAATAATCTCGAAATAAAATAAAACTCAATTAAATCTTATAATATTTAATAGCGTTCAAATCCCTTATAAAGACATTGTAAAACTACTTGGGAATCTAAAAAATAAGTAAAATGTTTGCAGTTTGTGGTTCACTCCGAAGTATGAACTAATTTTTACCCATCTCCACCAATATTAAGTCCAACCAGCTGTGGGACATTAATAGGCTGTAACTTTATAATTTATATTTAGATATTTAAAAAAAAAAGTGACATAATGAAAACAGTGGAGGATAATAAAGCTTAAATTAAAGTTAAATAGGATTAGTTAATAAGAGATTGAAATAATCTTTGAAATTGTAAAATAATTTGTGTTTTGCACAAATGTTAGCGCAAGCAGATAGATGCAGGGTATCATAATTACGAAAGAAAAGCTTCAGTGAACCCTGGTAAGTTCATCAAGTAATAAAAAAGAAAATTAAGTTTAATAAGTTATATTAATTGCGATATAATCTGTAAAATTCTTAATTCGCAATTTTAAATATAAAAAAGGCAACTGTGTAAAATATCACACACTGCAAACGACATTACACAAATTGCAATCGTCATTAAGTCGTCTCGGTCGGATAGGATATCTATCCGTGATATAGCGTAACATGGCTCACTACTCGCAACGAAAGCTGAGCAAGCGTCTTTTAAAGTTCAAGTCTTTGAGTCAAGCTTATTTGCCGCACAAAAGCACCATGTGTTCGGCGGCAGCTTCCAGAGCCGTACCGCCACAAGATCCGCCATGAAACAGTAGGCTGCAGTGGCGTAGCCTCAATCTTATCAAGGCTTGGCCACGCACCTGACCAATTAGTCGTCGACTATTTGGAGTAAACTGAAACACTTATCAACACGAATACGAAAAGGATACTTAGTTTTTCAATTCACAGCACGTTAAATTTACAACATTTATTTTTCGGTATATCGCTAAATGTTTCGAGCTTTAAAATGTAGCCCACGCAAATCATATTTCGTACGCACTATCAAATTATTACAAAACTCGAACAAGTTAAGTTTTCACCGACTCCAAAACTATAACTCATCTAGGTGTCTTAAACATTCGTTAACATATTTAGGTACGTTAAGAAACAATGAAAGTATATATCGAATACAAAGATTTACCTCTTGGCTTAAAACATTTCACTTTATACTTTTACTTTTCACTTTACGTCAATGTCGTAAATAGTACAGCAAATTTAATTACGACATTTAACATAAAAACAAAGCTGATAACTTTGTGACGCGAGGCGCATCATAGTGTTTCAACAACGTAATAAACCTCGCACTATTCGAAGATTATATGTGGACGATAACAGGGACTATCCCACTTCTGATGTAATAAATTATTCCATTTCTGATGTTAGAAATTATTCCAAAAGTATTTAATTAAAAGAACACTATTCGGTAACCAACCCTGCTTACTATCAGGACACCAATTACATGATAACACCAAAGTATGCAAACCAACAGCATCACTACCCATCTCAATGTGACACATGGCAGCCTCTCAGCAACACGACCTTCCTTGCCTACACTAATAGAATACCCCAACAGGCATAGTAACGACAGTGGGACTCTTAGAATTACAGACTTATGTCTCTTAGTCGCCTGTGCGATACTTTATACTGCTAAAACAAATGGGAGGTTACCATTCTACCTTCATTTGTTCGTATTTCCTTTTATTTTTACCCTCATTTGCAACAATATTATATTATGTAAATATTTATACAAGGTTATTTTTTAAAGAGTAACCAAATTTTATATTGTAGTTCAAATAAATAAATTATTATATGCCGATATTACATTTTTAGAAAATACAAGTAAATAAGGCTTCTACTTTTATTTGAAATTATCCCAAATTGAATGTGATTTATGGGCAACAACTACTCTTACGCGCGCTCCTGTGTGTGTTTTCGTTTTCAAATTCACGTTTCCGTTTCTTAAGTTTTTGCCTACTGTTTACTTTATTAGTGACACGCTTACTATTTATGCTTAAGATAATAACTACATACATGACGCTAATTATGATTCCAATTTTTCTTTTGCACTTTTAACGAACTTAGGATCGTCATAATAAATAAAATTAAAAAATATATAATATATTTTGCTTATGAACGACGTAACCGACGACTGTCCTTAATATAGCGTATTTAAAAAAAAATCAATATCT
Organism: Parnassius orleans; assembly: GCA_029286625.1. Classification (NCBI taxonomy): domain Eukaryota; kingdom Metazoa; phylum Arthropoda; class Insecta; order Lepidoptera; family Papilionidae; genus Parnassius; species Parnassius orleans. Next base: position 834,944 of record JAGSMP010000245.1, on the reverse strand, counting down.
ATATATATATTGGTACCTCAAAATGGAATCCGTTTCTGGATGTGAATAACGAATAATAAATAAAATTATTTGGTGTAACACGATCAAAAACAAATTACGCACAAAACGCATTGGTCAGTAGATTGCATAGAACTTTTAATAACCAACTTAATGGTACTGACATTTTTCATAGCAGTAGGAATGTGTTTAAGAGGGAAGTTCTTGAAGTACTTGAAGGAAATGGTTAATAAGTATATTGCACACACACATACACACACACACACACACACACACACACACACACACACACACACACACACACACACACACACACACACACACACACACACACACACACACACACACACACACACACACACACACACATACACGCGCGCGCGTACACGGAAACACAGATCAGAGAGAGAGAGACGCACCGTTTTTAATTTTTAATTCTAAAATAGTATGTTTTTGTGGCTCAAACTTATCGATTGTCGGTCGATTAATATAAGTTAAAAAATGTGTAAAGTAGATCCGTTATTGGCTGTTAGTATATTTCTTAAGTTCATTTACATTGTAATTAGGGCTGTGGATCTTGTAATAAATAAATAAATAAATACACCACAAATTAAGTAACCGTTCATTCACAACGTAAATTCAAAATATCGGATCGGAGCGCGAATGAACGGCCTAACGGATACGGACAATAGTATCGACTGGCGAGGTAAAAAAAACTGAACTGTTTGCTTTCGCGTAGCCAGGGGCTTCCGTAGATTGGCGAATGATCACGGGTCAACGGGCCACATTCTTTATGCATAATAATTTTACTGTGGCGGTCTTCATAACTTTGGACCTCTTTGACGTAAACACGACGTTAATTTCAAAAATCCTATATAACAACAACGGTTGCCACGATACCACAGATACGACGCTTTGCTATAGTAAAACCTTACTATTGAACAGACCAGTATTTTATGGTCGTGCTTACACGGCCAATCCTGACATACGACCGTCCTCGGGCGTGTATCTTTATGAATTCCTGTAACAAACACTATTAATCACCACTTCTTCCACTCGTCTATCCTGACATATTCATGTCAGGATAGAGAGTATGTGAATTTCCAAATATAGGGACAGTAAACCTGAATAGGTTTACTGTCCCTATATTTGGAAATTCACACACTCATACGCAAGGCGATTAGGTTGGAACATATACAAACTAACACTAGCTAAGGCGTCCTTTTGACCAGCCATCACCTCATATGACATCATGGACCGGAGAACGGGCTCTTTCCACTAAGCAGACATAGATACACAGCACTTTATACAGCTTGCACGGCACTATTAGCATTGATGGAAGATATACATTTTAACAACACATACCCTCTTGGAAATATGCTAACATCCTCGATTATACAATAATCAAAAGCGTGCGTCCCTTCGACCACGCATGGACCGGACAGCACCTTTCTCTCAAGCCACCACATGCACCACCACAGCTGTAAACTAGTATGTCTCTACGACCAACCGCTCGGGTCTGGCCCGGACGATACTGTTATCTGTACTCTGTTCAACCAACCTGACTGAACCGGACGGGTGCGTCCCTTCGACCAGTGTAACTCCACAATTCGCAAGCCTGGACCGGACGAATGTGTCTTTACAACCATCCGCGCGCGGCATGGCCCGGTACAACATTGTCCCTGCGACCAGCTTCACACATATCCAACCATCAACATCAAAAATTCATAAAACTGGACCGGACGAATGTGTCCTTTCAACCAGCCGCGCGCGGCATGGCCCGGTACGACATTATCCTTTCGACCAGCTGCACACAAAAATCCAACCCTCAACATCAAATATTCATAAGCTTGGACCGGATGAATGTGTCCTTTCAACTAGCCGCACGCGGCATGGCTCGGTACGACATTGTCCTTTCAACCAGCTTCATACAAAGCCAACCCTTAACATCAAACACCAATTCTGTCGACCACACAATATTCAGAGCAATACTGCTACACTCATCAACACATTGGAACACAAAAAGGCCACTCATTCTCTCAATTCATAGCATGTTAAAGTTAAACGTTTCCCCGGTACATCGCTAAGCATTTTAAACTTTAAAATATACCCCATGTAAATCATATTTTGAATTAACATAAAACTGAGATAACAAATTCAGTAATAACTTTATCAGGCATGATTGTTTTAGGAATTTACTCGATGAGGGATCATAAGTGAAGACCAGTTTCAGATGCTGTTTCTTTAACTCGGTTTTCTTTCCTAAGGGATATGCCATTTTAGTAAACTTAAGCTCGGTAAGGCAATTAGCTGCATGATCTTTTAAAGCGATTATAAATGCTATTAACAAATCAAATCATTTTCTATCTAAGCGTTTATTTTGTGCAATAATTTTTAATACGTTACACCGTCCCTCTATATCCGAGTGTGCATGGTGTGGAGTAAAATGCAAAAGCTGCGTAGGATTTTTTACTCTCCATTGACATATGCGGCATTACCAATACCCCTTTACGTCCACATATGTACCTACGCATACATGTTCGTCGGTTAAGGGTACTTAACAAAATATACTTTGTATAATAATAATAATGGAGAAATTACACTTTTGGTCACTCTTCCCGCCAAGTTTTCCCGAAAAAGTCATGATGTATAGTGTGTCAAGACACAAAAAAATCATTTAAGTTGTCTATTTTATTATACACAGTGATCACAATGACGCAATAATTAGCAAAAAACTGTTACTATGTCTTCATCACTTCTTGTGATACGATCTATTGTAGAGACAACGACTATCAGGTCGTTCCAAATCAACCAACAGTAGTCTCTACGAGACAAAGGCCTTTCACCACACCATCAGATGTTCATCGCTCCTGAATGACTCACAAGTAAATCGTAGCTACAACTACGCACCAATTCGTGCAATGCGACTAAATAGTAATAACAAATGACTAAGAGTATGAACGCCTGAAAATACCTCCGACAACTTCTTCAATACTTAATTCTTTCAATTCAAAGCCAACTTTACATCACAAAATAAAATGTTCAAGAGCCATAACCTTTTTAATAGTTCGTTACGCAACAAATGTATACTACTCTTCATTTTATTTTTACGAGCACTAATAGAAATGAGTGCTCGTAAAAATAAAATAAAAACATAGAAATGTTCAGTCATCCCCGTTACATCTCAACGAAGACTAAACTAGACCTCTACCAACACCACACGCGCACCGCACCCACTCTTTGAGCTACGGCTGCGGTATGGCTGTTGACATAGTCAAAACACAAAATAAAATAAAGTAAGCAACTCTACAATTTAACAGGGTCATTAATCACCCAAATAGACTCAAGTTAGGCAATTGAAATAAGCTTGGCTTTTAGGCATTTCTCTCGACCAATTAAAAAGTTGTTACTACAAAATATTTTTTTTCAACGCAATATTTAAGAACAATTTACTTCCCTTATGCATTAAATGTAGGCCGGCAGCAGCGTTAAATAATCTACCCATGGCGTCCCACTTCGACAGCATACTTCCATTCAAGAACGATCGGTACAGCACCACGCCTTCATCACATTATTCGAAGATTATGTGTGGGCGATTTTGTTTGTGATTATAATTTTGATGTAGTGAAGTAGTGCTTTTGTTTTTCAAGTGTTTTAAATTTTATTGAATACTAGCAGTTGCCCGCGAATTCGTCCGCGTACAATTTCTGATTTCCTATGAGATTATGCCTATTGCGCGACGCAGAGCTGAGTATACACGTAAAATAGGCGGATCAATAATTGACCTAACTTATCACTGGATCAACATTTACCGTTAAAGGTTGATTATATATATATATATATATATATATATATATATATATATATATATATATATATATATATATATATATATATAGCCACACTATCCCCTACTGTAACAACCTGTCCATAACGTGAGCACCACTTGTCCTCACGCGGTCCACACTGCACTGCACACAGTGCATCTACCACAACCTCTGCTGCCTCCGCCTCAACCTTCACCACCGCACCCGCTCTAAGCCTTCGCTCTTCACCTCCGCTCCCTCCGCCGCCGCCACCGCCCGCCGCCCCCACTCTCTCCGCCTCTACCACAAATTCAGGTAGATCCACCTTGACCCCGCTGTCCCCGCTTCCGCTATCTCCGACTTCACCACAAATTCCGTTCCCTCCGCCTCCGCCTATGCTACCATCGGTGCCTATGCCTTCACCACAAACTACGCTGCCTCCACCTCCGCCTCCACCAATGTCTCCGTTCTCCACCTCCGCTTTCTCCGCCTCGACCACCTTAGACAATGTCGTCGCTGCCACCACTTCCGCTACAAGTCGTGGCGTTGTCGAGTTGTTGAGCTATCCGTTTAATCTTTAGTAGATTTGTATATCGAATCAACTTCGGCGAACGCTAGTAAGCAGTCCCGTGAGTGTAGATGTTGATCCGGTCAGAGCCACATTAGTTAGCAGAGATGCATATTGGATCAACAAAAGGCGCCGGATCAACATGCATTTTCGGATCAACAAAATGCTCGCGTGAAGTCGCTTCAGATCAACATTTACCGTTTCCATACTTTGGAAACATTTTTTTCATTATTATATTATTTTTCGCTGTACTACCTGCCATATGTTTATCTCTGCTCAGCCTAATGCCTAATTGTTGACTTGGAGAGAATGCTTTAAGGCATTAAGTCCGCCATATGTACGATTTTTTTGTACATAAAAGTTTAAATAAATAAATATATCACATTGTAACAAAAAGGAAGTATAAATAGTTGGACTTATTATTAGTCAATAAATACTACAGATATGTAAAGGTGACTAGGTTATCTCTCCGCTGCGGGTCCACGCTATACGCATGCTTCAAGGCTAAATAAAAATGCCGATTAGGGTCAAGAGTGAGTATTGTTCACAGACACCGGACACTCCTTTCACTGAAAAATCAGCATTTTTTAAGCCTCAGGGTTGACAACGCATCTTCATTTTGATTCCTAATCGTGGATTGATGTCGATGTCTATGGGCCACAGGAAATTTACCATCAGGTGGATTGTTTCCACGTTTGTCATCCTTATTCTATAATAAAAAGACACGACAATTTATAAAACATCGTCCAAATTGCCAGGCTTCTTAGCTAGTATAGGTCTTTCGCTTCGTATTGCGCTCATCAATCAAAATGAATTCTGACAGACTGTATCATAAAGAACAACAAAATATTCTTTTTTAAACACTAAACTCACTTGAACGATTTTCATTGCATTGACTTAACAAAAGCCTATTCACTCTTGACTTGAAGAGACTTGTAGGTGACTAAGAGGATGTCTGGGTGGCGTTTAGTCTGTACTCTGTTTTCTTCCTGGATATTGACTCCAGAGCAAATATTTTTAAGGATACAATCAATATTTACCACCGCTCTTTTCCTACGTTTTTTTCAATAGGTTAATTATTTTACAAACTAGGAACCTTCTTGCATTGCCTTACCATCTGATCTGACTTACTGGTAAGCTTTGTTTTCATTACTCACGAGTCAAGCATGCTTATTGTGGGGCCACGGGCAAACAAATACGTAATTGCTAAGTCTTAAAATGACGAATCAATACTACTACGTACGTGTTTACTCTGCATTTGGAAATAAATACATTTTGTATTTGTATTGTATTTTATTCAATAATTACTAAAGTTGTCCAGTTATACCTCAGCTATTAGAAATCCAACAAAAAAATTAATAAACATACAAAACAAAAAAAACTACTTATATTGGTCTTGAAAAAAATCGAAATCGAGTTTGGATGAAAAAATAGGAAAATACGAGATGAGACGATTTCGTCCATTTTTCATAGGTATAATCAATCTGAGCTGTAGTTGTCTCTCTTGGTTGCTTAGCTCAGTCATTCAGGCACAGCTTGATAGCAATAGATCATAAAAGGCCTATTCTTTAAAATTGTTTATCTCTGCTTAACCTAATGGCTTTTTTAAGTCGAATTCCAAGGGTATTTTTTATCGTAAGGGCAAAACACAAACCAGGGCATTCACATCTTTCTCTCAAAGAGGGGGAATCACCACACTACCTTCACATCTACGAGCTCAGCAGCTTAAGAGGTTACCAAGTGAGCTTGAAACTGAACTATTTAAAGTGACCTTAGATCGCAAATCCTCCCAGTCAGATATATGATGCATCCCCACCGACAAAAAAAAACGGTGCTTTGATTTGTACCTTGTCATTTTGCACCTGTTTAGGGAAGGCAAGAAGTTTTCAATGTTAAATTACGGGGATTGCAGTAAAGCCTCTTGCAATAGGATCATCGTTGATCAATGCCACCGATTCACACCGCCTCAAAACTGCTTCTCCCCAGCGAAGTGAGTCAAACGCTTATTGTTTTATTTAATTTGTCAATTGTGCCTCTTTATTTCATTTCATTTGACAATTTTAATTTCATAATGGTAGTACTACTGAAAACTAAGTTACTCTATCTGACTCTCGTCCTTTTATGCAAACGGCCTCAGAGATCAGAAGGAAGAAATCACGTACTTCCTAATATTTCTGACGTCGATTTTATGATAGTGCAAGAGACTTTCTTAAAACCTAGCATGCGTGATCGCAAAATCGCTAATTATGTCTTTGCTATAAATGATAGGCTGATAGGCCCTAGGTGTGTTACCTTGATCTACTATAAAATTTCGTTGAACTGCACTTTTTTAAGCACATTTTCTGGTATTCTAACGTTGATAACATAAACGGTAGTTTACTATTCAAGCGCCTAAACATCGATGTTATTGCACCTGAGATTCAAACATGCTATCCGTACACTGCCCATCAGCAGCCGGACATCATTTTAATGCCCAAAGTTTTCCGACTTTTGATACCATCGATTGAGATAATTTCAGAATTCGTCTCGGACCATAGGCCGATCTTACGGCAGATGGGCCGACTGTTAGGTGAAGTCCTGAAATGAAAAGCATCTTGGATTGCCGTTAGTTATAAGACAAACTTCAGTCTACGAACTCTCAGCAAGATTCGGGTGTCAAATGATCAACTCTCGAAGCTTCTAGGAGAAATTCGAAAGATCACTACCGTACGGTAGACAATAGAATTAGATTACACCGTCTACAAAATAAGGTTATATAACACAAATCATTCAGAGGATGCTTTGAGTATATTTTGTAGCCTATCCAATTCTTGCGATTGCGTTTTCCATGAGACATTAATCAAGGAACTACATCATTATGGTGTAAAAAATATAACGCATAAACTTATTACATAATGTTTAAATGTAAGAACGCAAACAGTTGTTATTAACAGGAGTAGTTTTTCCGTGTTCGTAATATCTATACCTTGGCTCTATTCTTGGCCCCTTCCTATTTTTAGTTTATATTAATGACTTAACTTACTTGGTAGGGAAATACCATGACAAAATTTTATCTGCTGATGATACTTCATTGATTTTCCGACTTAAACGACAACTATTGAATAATGCTATACCAAAAGTATTGTACACTGGTTTAACTTTAATAATTCGCTTTTAAACAGTAATAAAAATAAATGTATTAAATTTACAACAGCAAATGTTAAATCGGTGAATATCGGTGTATTTTTAAATGGGGAAGATCTGAATCTTGACAAATTCACTGTTTTTCTCAGAATTCAGTTGACACAAACTAAGTTCTGTAGTAAAAAGTTTAGATACGACATATGGAATCTTGCTATGGGGTAATGCGACTGACATTGAAAGTATCTTTGTTGTGCAGAAAAGAGCCATAAAAGCAATTTATGACCTAGGTCTGAAGGAACCCCTTAAAGAAAAATTCAAAGAAATAAATATAGTAACTTTGGCCTCTCAGTATATTTACGAAGTAAATATTGTTTAATAAGGGTTATATCCTACTATCCTGGAAATGAGGTGATTGCTACCTTGCTGCTTCTAAATGTTTTCTTACTTATTGTATAGAATATTATATTGTAAATTATGTCTTAAAAAATAAAAGTCCCGCTGGGTTTCTTGGTGGTTCCTCTTCAAGACGGAGGTTTTTTTTCGAACCAGTGGAAACTAAACTGACTTTTAATAAGTGTTCTTGTAATTTATATTGAATAAAAATGATTCTATTCTATTCTAGAATCTAGAAAATAATAAATGGGATGATCTAATAATAATAGATAATCTAATATTAATAATAAAGTTTCTTATGATGTTTTTCTTCACCTCCGAGCACGTGTTAAATCAGTATTTAAAATTGCAGTTATCGATTTCATTGATACGGATGGAGATTGAACCCAGGTTGCTCACGTACTGTAAAAAAACAAATATATGAGTAGATAAAAGTTCTTTGGCTTGTTTACAGTGGTTCACGTAAACATTATTGTTATTCGCAACCAATGCGTTACAAAAATTATGTGATATTTATAAACGGTTGTGAGCTTCCGAGTTTGCACATAATATTATACCGGTCATTAGTGTGAGAACGCAGCTGCCAGACGTCTTATCTTATTTAAACAAAGAGTTATAACTTAATAAAGGACAATACTTTTCCTTTATGTAAGTATTGAAATAACCACTGAATATAAATTACCACAAAAATTTAAGGTTTACAGTGCCTTTCACCTTACACATAATATGCAAAATGAGAAATTTAATTCGACGATTTGCTTTTTGTTTATTTGGAAAATTGTTCTAGAATTTACCAAGGAACTGTATTATTTTACTAGATTGTCATTGCACTAAAGTACTACAATCATTCGACAAATTGCCAATGAAACCCGCTTTTACTCAATTTTTGCAATAAATTTTGAAACTTTTTAAATATATATTTTTTAATTTAAGTGCCTTTAATTATTTTTGGTAATACAAAATTCTAATGTTAATATCTCTGATGATTATAATATCCTGTGCGTTTCAGTTGTTTTTTCAGTTACGTTTTTGTTTGTGATATGATATTTTCCCTTCCCATTTAAATTTAAATGAAATATCACCCTTAAGGGTAATATCTTTAGCTTGTAATATTCCTTAGTCTACTTAAAAGTTCAAAAATTTAAACTTTTAACAAAAAGTAAAAATTGGAAAAACTAGAAAAGACAATAAATCCTCTTCAGTTTTTTTTTTAAATTATACTTTACCTCCATACTAGGATCTTCTCCTGTGTAGTGGGGGCAGTTTACATACAAAAAATTCACAAGGACAAACATAATATAAGTCATAAAAATTATTTATAATTATAATATAGGTCATAAAAATACTTGTTACGCCCGGGATTCGAACCCGCGACCCTTGGCGCCCATCATTGCTAAGCCACTGCGCCATGGCGCCGTCAATTTTAGTTATAAACTACTTAAGTCGGGGGCGTTAAATGTTAACTTCACTATGTAGCACCTACTTCAGAAGCTATGATGGGGAAATTTCTTGTAGTAGTAGTTTATTATAATAAAATGCAGTGTGATAGCTTAGTAAGAGAATTCTTCTCATTTATTTCTATAGTTGTCGTAGGAGGCAATTATGAGAATGAGGAACACCAGAAAGATATTGTTGGCACCAAGTAAATGGAGTTGTAACCATCTGATTTAATAATGTCCTCCAGACCGAATTTTGGTCACGGCGGCTAGTCTCAACGAAGACTAGCCATCTGCACAAGACAGGAATAATGAGCACGTGTGAGTGCGCAAGTAGAAATTCACTCTCTATTACCTCATAGTAAGTTGGGACGGCAATCCGACACGACCGGCGAGATATCAGGCGCAGAACCAACGGCTTTACGTGTTTTCCGATGTACGGATGTAGAAAATCGCAAACTTCCAGTCTCCGGGTTGCTACTGAGAATTTATTGACAGAAAAACCCAGTAACTGATTTTGACCTGACCCAGGTATTGAACTTGGGGCCACATTATCAGCACTCGCACTTACAACAACGTAAAAGGTGTGAAATGTCTGATATTACCATCATCATTTAGCTTGCTTGCCCACATCCAGATGTGAACTTTTACGGGATGATGAAGAAGAGGAAGGTCCAGTACCAATAGAAGGTATTGTTTTGTGATGCGGTACTTCGTAAAGGTAACTTTTATGGTGTGTTAATTACATGTGCCCATGCCTAGAATTGTACTAGATCTTTCTCATTTTTAATCAATGTGGGCTAATAATCTTCCGTTGACCACATGTTGCTAGTTGGGACTGAAGTGATGTTATTTCTTACACAATATGATTTTAATTAAACATTTGCATTTAAAATAAAAGTTTATCGGTTTCAAGAGTTCGTAAATACATAAAATAATGCCACAGTTTTTTTTTAAATACTAGCAATGGTTACATTACTGATATTCTCTTTAACCACTTCTGGTAAGCTTAAAATGCTTGTGTTAGGAGACGTCCAAGACAGTACTCGAATAGCGGATTCGACCAGTAGTTTTCTTTTTAACTTTTTTCACATTTATTAACTCACTTTTAAATTTTTCTACTTTAAGAAATATCCGTAGTTTGGTTCATTTTTAATCCAAATAATAAGATAAAATATAACTAATATTTATGAAAGAAACCCTTACATTTTCCCAAAAATTTTACTTAGCCTGCCATGAAATATGTCATTATGGCATTTTCCATAGTCGATTCTTTCGAACTTACGAAATAGGGAAATGAAGTCTCTAACGCAACCAGGCATGGGTAATATCACTCTTACGCTATATCAAATCATATTCATGTTGTGTTGGATTTCAGTATCTGATATTGAATGTAGATATTTCAATATCTATGTATCGATTCATATCTATGTTATTCTGTTACGTTGTAAGGAAGTCAGCATACAGTACCACATTGTGATTCGCGAATTTTGATGGATTTGGTTTGCTTAGATTTATAAAGGTATTGTAATATCTAAGTATTAGTTAATTTCTGTGATACTCTGAAACGAGTATATCTTACAACGACGTAGAAATAGATATTTTATACATTTTACTCAAATATTATAATATCTCGTATTCAGTGTATGATATCATAGATATTTTTACTTTATTATTATTTCTTCGAATTCTATGTTAGATATTCTGTAAAGTGACGCCTTACTGCAGCGGTATCTGAATATCTGATACATAGTTTGTCGCACGATATATCGATATAGTTTCTATATATGATTTGTATCGCCCATTCCTAAACGCAACTGTCCCACGGCAAATCACCATCTAATCAGGCGTGTTCTCTAAATTCATTCGAGGAGCACATGTTCTGAATGTGTTCCATCAACGGGTGGAAATATATTTAAGTTAAGGAAGCATGTGAAAAATATTGAAGCAAAGGTATTTGTGCGCTTTTATGTACCACCTTATTAAAAAATAAAGATAATACTACCGTACTCATGAAAAATATCGTGGCGTCATCATCATCATTACACCCCTTCACAAGTCCACTGCTAAACATAGGCCTCCTCCAAGAAATGTCACAAAGCACGGTCCTGAGCTACGTGCATCATACCTGGTCACCATTCCATCCAGTGGGCGGCCCGCCTTACACTTCGCTTACCGGTACGAGTCTGCCACTATAGCAGCGTAAAAGTACATACGTTCTTAAATGTAATATTTACCTATGTAGAATTGTTCGTAGTTTTATTTTTATCTCTTCATTTTGTTCCGAGAATGTCGTAAATATTGTTGTAATAGCGTATACATTGCCCCAAGAATGAATTACTGACTCTGTAGAGTCGAGAAACTGTTATCACTAGCTTGTTTTTGTTCCTAGTGTTTACAGAATGTATATCACTTTTTTTACTAAAACTCCTGAGGTTGCTTGTACTTGCGCAAAGGTTATAGGCATAGTAGAATTAATTTACAGTAGATGGCGCGCGTATCGCACCGACGAATTTATTTCAAAGATATATCATTCAATTTCAATGAATATATTATTCCTAACCAAATTTAAAACGATATTTCCACAATTATTTCTTCACCGACAGCAACGCGCCGGGTATCAGCTAGTAAATTATATATTTCGCATCGGAAGTTTTAATATTCTTTAATTTATAACGCACGCAAATCGATTCATGTTGTAAAAGTCAGTAAAAACGCTTTGAAATCACACTGTGAACCATAACAAATAGTCATTTTCACTCTTTATCGTTAAAAAAAAGTAATGTATATGACGGCACCAGCACCATTGCAAGTGCGGCGGCGTCGGTGTAGCTAGCCAGGATTCTTGTAAACAACACGTGCACCGCACACCTGCGCCAATGCACCTGCGGTGGCGCCCGTTCTGGTTGTATAAAACAGACGGAGCGGCCGCCGTTAGGGCAGTCTTGGCTCTGGCGTGGAACGGTGCGCTTGTCGTATTCCGTTACTAGCTTATCCTTGACTCGTTGGATAATTAATTCGTGCAAACGAATTAATTATTATTCTTAACTACAAAATTAGTCTCTGTACAATTTATAGTTGTATTAAGTAATCTATTGTAAATTAACCTTATTTTAAAGAAAAGTCCCGCTGGGTTTCTGCTGGTTCTTCCCAGGACAGAGGTTTTATCCGAACCGGTGGTAGTAGTATATTGAATAAAAGTGTTTCTATTCTATTCTAAAAGCCTTTTCATGTGACTCTATACATCATAATAACATCCTTCATAATAAGTGGGAATAAAGCTTTCCATTTAAGTTCTCTACATTCTAACATCCTTTCTACATATATTATAATATTTTAAAACATACCATGTATAATGTTGTTTGATTATTATTGTTGTGGAATTGAGCTAAGCAATATAATAATTATAAAAAATAGCATTAAATCATATTATACAGTTTCTCAGAAACAGCAGGTGTAAGGTTATTTTCATAGCACAAGCATGGACGTAAAGCACAAACTAATCAAATATAAACTTTGTCACATCAAACCTTCATCTGTACCTACCAAGAAACAAGGGATGCCAGCTTGCAGTGCATGAAGTAAGAAGCTTGATAAATAGAGGTATTTATACTGTTTTAGGAATGAGTAACATCATAAAATACGTTTAGTAAATTAAATAAAATTATAATTAAAAGTGCCAAGTGGAAGTCCGTAGTCTCTGCCTAGCCCTCTGGGTGACAGGCGTGAGTGTTTATGTTTATGTTTTTTATGTTTATGTTTTTATAATTAAAACGACATTTTTAAACTATGTGAACATCGGCGCCGTGGCTTAGTTGGTTAAAGCGCCTGTCTAGTAAACAGGAGATCGCGAGTTCGAATCTCGCCGGGGCCTTAAATATTGTTTCCTTTTTGTACTTTTTAATTTCGATTTTATGTTTGTACGATTTTAGTTTTAAACTAAAGTAAAATTTTAAATTCTACTATTAAATAATATTCAAATATATAATTTACAACCATAAACTTTGTTATTATTATTTGCAGTATTATTTCACCGCAGTTCAAGTTAATTTATTACTTTTAAGCTGACATAAATGAGAAGGAAGTTCTTAATTCAACTGTTTGTTTTTTATGTTATGTGATATGTTGCAATATATATTGAGATTGATGCCCGAATACAGAAACGCAACTTAAATTTGTCACTTATTTATATAGATCTCCTTAATGTAAGCATCCCACAAATTTAACTGAAATACACAACCCTCAAATCTTTTATCTTATTATTTTATCTTATGCTATGGTAAAGTTTATTAAGAAAAATTGTTCTCATTGAAATTTTTACGATGTTTGATATTAAATATGTTTTAAGCAGCATCATCTGAATATATTGAAATTGTTACATGTTTAAATTTGCTTTAAAATTAAAGTCCACACTAAAATTTCCTATCTATATTTTCAGTATGGATGTAATTTTATTATATTCAAATTGAAAAAATTTCAACTTGAATATAATAAAAACATTAGTAAGTTCAGTGAGAACGAAGTTTATTGTAAGACCCATTCCCATATCTATCTTGAATATCGCAAGAATATTCATAGTGAGTGTTTGATTGTACCGGTTGGTTTTATCAAACTAATGGTGGATTAATTACTTCGAGTATTTCGCATCACTCGTCTGGGCAGTCGCGAAGAGTTCTCGGATCAAAACAGTACTGCTATATTATTACGTAGTTTGTTTTTTATACTGTGTTATTTTCGCCGCGGTAAATTGTTTTATGAATTGGGATATTAAATTCTCGAGTGAGTATATCACACATAACTTATTTAGCTTTAGTTTTAATTTACAAGGTTACCTTCGGAATTTTCTTTGTCCTCTATTATTAAGAAGTTCGGATCATGAACAGCTATATAGTATGTATAATATATCAGCAATTTAATATTACGCACATATTTTTTTTATAGGATAAGGGTGACAAACGAGCACACAGTCCACCTGATGGTAAGTGTTTGCTGCAGCCCATAGACATCTACATCTATCCTCGATTGCAAATCAAAATGCAGATGCGTTGTCACCCGTGAGGACTAAGATAGAATGCCTCATTTCCAGTAAAAAGGGTCTCCGGTTCTCTACACTCACCATACGAAACACAGCAGCGTTAATCTGCTGTTTTACGCTGGTATTCTATGAGAGTGTGGTCCTTCCCCGGTCGAGCCGACCCATTCGTGCTACAACTATACTACTAATATATCTGCAGCATGGCTCTACCACGTGAAAAATATAAGTTTATTAACCGACAGCTAATACAAAATTACTTATTGCAACAATTTCGATATACAAAATAATTGATACGAGCCATGGTAGCTTCAAGGGCTAAATGCTCAAGCGCACGACGGACAAGAACACGCAAGGGCAGCACGGTGGATATTTTTCTTTTTAAGATTCTTTGCCCTAAAACCCTCTCATAAATGACGGGCTTATGCCATGAAGTGGGATGCATATAAACTATAACTTTTTTATAGAAGAGGGGACAAACGAGCATGCGTCTCACATGATGGTAAGTGTTGATCACCACCCATGAACAACTGCAACACCAAGGGAAGTTCAGGTGCGTTGACGGCCTTTTAAAAAGGAGTAAGCTCGTTTCTTGAAGGTCCCTAAGTAGTATCGGTCCGGAAAAATATCCGGTGGTAAACTATTCTACAAGGTAGTCGTGCAAGGAACTTTAGTTTTAAATAATAATCATAGAGAAGTTTCATAGTATGCTGTAATATTATTTGTCATCAGTATAATAAATATTTATTCATTAAAATAGAATTTAAGTAAGGAAAAGTAAATTTAAAAACCTATTTACGTCCCAATGCTTGTGTACAGGCACAGAACCCAGCAGTGGGACGTATATGGGCTGTAACTTTACTTAACTTTCCTTAGAATTCCAACCAGGAACATTTAACACAGCTGCTTAACGTCATATTTAAGTAAGTAGGTGAAGGTATGGTATCCAGGCTTCAGCAGACGACGAGAACTAACGAGTATAGAATTTACAACAGTCAGTAGTTACAGCCTATTAAAGTCCACTGATGAACATGGACCTCCCCTTGAACTGTCTCATAAGATATTTGCCATAGTTGCTTGGCTTGCGGGTTCGCAACCACTATTTTTTATTTTCTAGTTGTTATTAGAATGACTCTGCTGCCTTTCTCCTGGTTAGTTTCCCTCAGTCGCCTCTTACGACACCCACGGGACGATATGGGGTAGTAGTTAATCTTACACTTCGCCTGCACACAATTTACAACAACATTAGTGATTAAAGTAAAGCGACAGTAGCCTGATGGTAAAATACTAAAGGCGACCTTGTAAATCTTGGGCTTGAATCCGCCATTGTAGGTAAGCGGGAGTATTGGTATGTACTTCTATGAAAAAAAAATATTTAAAAAAAATAACTGCAACTAGTTGGTAAGACTCCGTTTCTGCCTACGACTTCGTCCGGGTAGGTACCATTTTATTTATTTCTGCTGGCAAATAGCAGTGCTTGGATTGCTATCCGGTCATAAAGGTAAAGACAGTCAGTATAATTACAGGCTGTGAAGCATTCCATCTTAGCCCTCAGTGGTGACAACGCATCTGTAGCTGTAAAAACTTGACTGAAGTCAAAGTAAACTACTTTCAATTTCATACTTTACTTGTGATCATCTAAGTAAGCTACGAAAAATACGGTTGATAAATACAATTGAACAAAATGCATTATTCATTACCGATGTACATTAAGTCCTGCTATCTTAAAAAATACAGTCTTTTTACCATAAAGGCTAACGGATAAGATAAAATATGTCTGAACATTTTTTAACTCATAGAAAATTCTTGAAGTTTACAAGTTAAGTCTACCGTATATTATCAATTATTCAAATTAAGAATGAAGTGTAATTTGTTCTAATACATATTAAGAATGCCTACGTTTGGTAATGGTAGATAAGAAAAGTCAAAAGAAGTCAAAACACGACGTGCGACATCATTTATAGCAATCAGCAATCCACGTGCCAATCAACGTGACATTTTCTAGAATAAGGGTGATAAAAGACTACAAAGTCCTCCAGATGGTAAGTGGATGCTGTGTCTCATAGACATCTCCGTGACGTCATTGACGGCTCCGTGGCGCAGTGGCTTAGCAATGAGTTGCAGCGCTGGGGGCCACGGGTTCGAATCCCGCACGGAACAAGTATTTGTATGGCCTACAAATAATTGTTCCGGGTCTGGATGTTTGTCCTTGCGCAATTTATGTTTGTAAATTGCCTCGACGGTACAGGAGGAAGTCCTAGTGTGGGGGTAACGTTTAAAAAATCTATTCTATCCTCGATTAAGTATCAAAATGCAGATGCGTTGTCACCCCTGAGGACTAAGATGTAATGCCTCGTTTCCAGCAAAAATAGTCTCCAGTTCTCTACACTCACCATACGAAACACAGCAGCACTAAGCAGCTATTTTACAGTGCTATTCTGTGAGAGTGTGGTCCTTCTCCTGTCGAGCCAACCATTAACGCTATATAATATAGCAGCCTGGCTTTAACACGTATAATAAGTATAATAATAATTATTATAGCAAAAACGGTACACAAACTGATTTTTTCGTGTCCGCCTCATCGATACCTACATTTTGTGACATACCCAGGTAGCGGTATGTTTCAGCCTCGTAAAGGGTCCTTAATATGTTGATGGGCATAGATAAGTTTATGCCCCCAGAGTTTGCAACCCTACCACTTTCAACACGGAAAACCGCACATTCATCCGTCCCCAGCTCCATTGTAATAGAATTGCTAAATTCCATAAGATGGAAGCGACTGGAGGCGAATAATATGAGATCATCCATATAAAAACGGTGGGTCTCTTTTGTACCTCCTTTTCGAAGCTGAAATCCCCTCCCAGAGTCCTTTAGTAAGATACTAAGAGGGTTCATGGAGAGGCAAAACCAGATAGGACTCAAAAAATCACACTGGAAGAAGATCACACACGTACCCCTACGTATACTTATTTGGTTATTCGCATAGTACGTCATCCGCTCGCCTATATGACAAAGGATCGTACTCCACTGCCCCATACACTGCCCGAGGAAGTCTCTAACTGTGCAGTTGACCTTGTACAGCTCGTAGACCTGCTTCAGCCATATATGAGGCACTGGATGTTTTTTTGCACGCTTGACAAAAGTGCTTAACAGCCTTTTGTCAGCCGTGAATATGACAGAGAAAGTAGGCTTACTTCAAAGAACTAAAAAGAATTAAATAATTTCACATAATGAAGTCAGAGCTGAGAGATAGTCTATAAAATAATTAAATTCCCGTGCTAAGTTTATAGTGTATAGGGGAACTAAAGTTTTATAAAAACAATTAGGCACAAACAATGGGCATGCATACTTGACGTATAGATAAATAATTTACCTTCTAAAAACTAATCTTTTAAAATTACAGAAAAATGCTGTTTTATATCTGGGCGGTAGTTATAATAGTGGCGCTAGTGCTCTATGCACGGCAGGTCCACTCGAAGTTCTCGAAGGCCGGTGTCAACCATCTTCCAGTGGTCCCATTCCTTGGCAACTCGGCCGACGTACTTCTAAAAAGAGATAGCATTATAAACTGCATAACAGAATTGTATCAGACTTACCCTGATGATACGTGAGTATATTTATATATCTTAAAATATATAATCGTTGGTGCGTCCGTTAGTGATCGTGTAACTTCTAAACGGCTTGACCAATTGTGTCATATTCATAAGAGAGAGATGGTTCATAGCTATGAAAGGATCCGAAAGGTGGCGCTGTCGTGAAGTAATTAACAAATTCTATGTTTATGGACCCAAATGACTTGCCCATATCTTTTGCACGCCTCATAACGCGAAGCGTTATAGGTGTGTTTTACCCTCGACACGTCAAGGTCAAGCAATTTTGTGTTCTTAAAATGCCTCTATCATAACCATACTGCACTTATACGATAATATGGGTAGCCGAATATCAAGAAAACACTCTAATTAATCCATCTTATACTTTCTAAAAAATCATTTTATATAGCTACTTTGAAAAAAAAAAACGGTTTGAAAAAAATTACGTGGACGTCCGGATGTTGATTTTGTATGTGGTCACGATAACTCCCGAAAAAAATGACGTATTCAGACAGTTTTTTTATTAGTTTCAGAATTACATCAACTGGTTTCCTATTTCATATTAATAGCCTAGTATGCGTAGTTAGTTAATAAAATGATTTTCAACTTTCTTTTATTGCAATTAAAAATTTAAAGGCGCTGTCATATATTTTTTTAGCATTTCATAGACAAAGTACAAATGTACCATACAGCCTATATCGATTTTTTAGTTTGTGTAATCGATTTATTATGATAAACATTATTATTTTTCCCCTGTAGGTAACACTACTTGTTAAAATAATAGAGCGCTAAATTTAATGCACGTAAATAATATATTTTTAAAATCAGGAACACAATTTATTTTTTTCATCAAAATTAAATGAAACGCTCATGAGGCGTGCACTTTTGGGTTTTCCAAACTATTTATTTATTATTTTAACAACGTACAAAAGCTTACCGCTAGACATACACATATGTATATGTATCTTAATTATTTTAGATACATATGTGTGTGTGAATGCGTGTTCTTACAATATGCATGGTTTTGGCTTGGTCAGTTGTACACAGCGCTCTGTCTATGTTTCTTTGTTAGCATGATGACAGGATAGCCGATACTTGTATTAGTAATTACATTTTTAATCTCTAGTAGGTTTTAGATTCGATATTTCTAAAAGTATATATCGGCATACTGTTCAGCGTATGAAGGTTAAGTTGGCTTTTGGTGAAGAATTCCTTCCCTCTCTCTCTACGTTTCCATCTGTTAACTCATACGATGCCAACAATATTAGTGGATATTTTAAAAATCCCTGTCTGATCTGTGATTTTACTATAAGATAAATAAAATAAAATTTAATTATAAATGGGGAAACCTCTGTGGGAATACAGACAAAAATAAGTTTTTGTTGACATACATTACATATTCATTAACGTATTGAGAGGCCTAAGTTAACATATTAATTTCCTTAAAGGAGACAATTTCTTTTTGTATGGAGAATGGGGCCCACCACAAATTTTAGCGACACTTAGTGAAATGCATGTCGATTTATTCCTTATATTATATAGATTACAATAGTAATATTAGTTTTACGGAATTTAAACGGATTAGTAAGAAATTAACTATTTTAATCTTACAATAACCTAAAAACAAATTAAAAGCGATTTTCTAGTAGTTTTCACCGGCATTATAAGTTAATTTAGTGCACTGTTCAATAATTAATAGTATAAAACAAAGTTATAGGTAAATTCAGCATTTATAGGTACTTTAACATCGATGAAAAATCCTTTTAGTAGTTCCGGCTTCCGGCAAAATATAGTGCCTGTCTGTGTACAAATGTGGTATGGATACTATTTTTTACATGTATTGATTGATTTTGAGTATACATCCCAAATACTATTAAGGTAATATGATTAAAGCCAAGATGACTAAGGAATAAAATGTCCATTTTTAATATTACCTACACACGCTAAATAGTAAGGAAGATGTTTTAAGCTGGTTGTGTAAGGATAAAAAATACAAATTTAAATTCAACTGCAATTATTATTGTAAATCATTATTTCCGAAGTAGTCTACTCGTATTAACAGTAGAACTGACAGATAGACAGGCACGGTGTAAAGACCTTGTTTTAAAGTATATTAACTGATTAGTTATCATACCCCAAACACCATTAAAGCCAAAATGACTAGGTAATATCATGCTTTTCTATGTTATTAGTTATCTTTGTTATTAGAAGAAGTAAGATGTTTTAAACTGGTTGTGTATGGATAACAAAAACACATGTATAATTTAATTGTATTTATCATTGTCAATCATCATTTCCAAAGATTTTTTCAAAATAACTTGAGGATAACATGTCAACATGTCCATTTATGATATTGTTAGGAATCAGAAGGACATTTTCAATGTTAAGCGGTATGATATAAGACTGTTGTCTTCAATATTCACACAATTTTTTGTCTCTGTCTACGGGCAGCTCTGCAAGCTTTCAGCCTGCAAGGCATACAGATTTGTTCTTAGCGATCCACCTGAAAAAAGTTAATGAAAGAGTGTGTATACAAAATAATATATACCAAATAATTATCAATATATGTTTATATATTATATTTATTGCAATTTAAATTGCGTATAAGGACTATGTTTATGTATGTATTGATATACATTTCAAACACTATGAAGCCAAAAACCACGTGAATTTATGATCTGGTTAGGAATCAGAAGGACATTTTCAAATAAAATATATGAGATAAGACTATGCCTTCAATGTTAATAAACTATATTTCCATTTCCTCTCAGCATTTTTTTATCTCTGCCTGTATGATAAATAAATAATAAATTATTATAAAATATATACCATTAATCAGCTCCAGTTGATCAAATACAGAAGTAGTAATTATGGATTTACATCAACAATATTTGACCATGTAAAAATTATCTGACTTTTTATTTTCACTGGTTTCATGTAAGAGAAAAATATATTATTTTTAAATTAAATATCTGATCGCAAATGACAAAATAATATTCCTTCCTGCAGAGTTAACAACACAGAAGTGTAAGCATAATAGCAGCATCTGATTCAGTCGCAGGGTATGGTCCAAAACATCAAGGATATAACGATTACTCAAGTGAAAATGGCTTAACTAAGTTACAATACTTATGTAAACTGTGTATTTGCTTCTGGTACAAGTAATTACTGCTTTTTTACACATAAATACATGTACCATCTATACTGTCTATCTACTATGGCTGGCACAAATTCAGGATCCATGTCTGGACTACCAAATAAGCCATTTGGTATATTGTTATATCAGCAAGTTATATGGAGAAACTTGCTGAATACATAAGGTATTTGTACCTAAATTCAGTTAAATGAATCACCCTTCAAAGCCGATGAAGCTACTTCAAATAAAGAAGCTACCTTAAATTCCTCAACCCATAGATTCTATTTCCTTTAAACATACACAAACATTTATTTTGTGTATTTATTCTATCTATTATTTAATTTAGATTTTACTAATAACATAAAACTTTAATATTTTGTTACTTTTAATATACTAATAAGGTTCTAAGACCTGTGTTTGTCATTTGTTTTAGGTAACTCAACGTAAATTATAGATTTTCCAAGATTCTAGGTGGAAAAGTAAACTCTTGTATTACATAATATGTGGAATATTAATATTTGGCTGACTTGCATGAAATTATCCATATTGTGTTAAACACTTGTGTATCGATGAGACGATATTTATTGTCTTGTAAACAAACAAGTATAAACTTTTTAATTTTGCTACTAAAAAGTATATAGCCACAGACTTTATTTATACAGTAGTGATGGGACTCGAACTCTGTTTTCATTCGAGTGAATCGAGTGAATTTGTTTAACTCGGTACTCGATTAATTATATATAACGAAATATTATAAAACGATTGTCTGCTTTTTGTCTTAGAGACTATTTAGGTTTTAAACCATATATTGCTGTTATCGCCCGCTTCTATATAACACAACAAACTTGATGTTTGATATTTCTAGTTATGAATTTCATTCATCGAGTACCAATTTACTAATGTAGATATAGTATTATTAACTTCGTCAAATATAAGTAATTGAATTTTTAAATGTGTAAAATGTAAAATTTAAGTTTGTTAATTAATAAAGTATCACCAGCAAGTAATACTATAATTATTATAGTTATCCTCAACTCGTTAAGAATTAATAAAGACAAGAAACAGAAAGGGGCCAAGAATTCAGACTTGAAGCGCACCCTTTTGTACTATCGACCCGGAAGAACTCATTTCGTAAATAAAAACATTTTGCATTCTGTTTCTTAAATATAAAAGAAAAAAAAAATTAAGATGATTACTTCTTACAACACAGTATTGTATAGCCTTTATTGTTTCTGTGCACCTCTGACCATTTATTATTTTGAATTTTCTCCTGTAACTCAGGATGAAATATCTGAAGCTGTTAACTGTTAACTATAATATTTTGATTATTATATATTATTTTTTTATGTAAGTACGCGTATATATTATATTATGTTTATTTACATTATATGTTTTAATTATTTTTAACAGCTACCAACTTATTTTTATTTTTATTTTTTGTCTCCAAGGGTTGACGGTAGAGAATGCCATAAGGCATTAATTCCGTTCATTGTTACCCTTACTTTAAGGTGTCTCACAGTAAAGATTAAATAAAAAATAAACTGAATAAAATAGTAGAGTTTTAGTATATAAGTATATGTATGTGGTCTTTCAAAGGTTTCTCATACAATAAACTGTTACAGTTTTGTTGGATTTTATGAGCTGATGAATCCATTGCTGGTTATCAAAGATGCGGATATGTTGAAAAAAATTACCGTAAAGGATTTCGAGCACTTTGTGAATAGACGCGGCTTTGGAGATGATTTTCAAGATCCGTTATTTTCAAGAAATTTGTTGCTTTTAAAAGGTAACAACAATCTCGACTAATTCTTGGCATAAATGTACTCGGAATGATTATAGTATATCAAATATACAAAATGTCGCGAGTTAATATTAAATATTAACTTGATATTTACACTTCACTTTATAATAGTTTAAAGTGAAGTGACTTCTTATCTGCCTTAGGCACCAATTTATCTTTTTTATAGAATAGAGATGACACAGCCCACCTGATGGTAAATGAAGGCTCCATTCACAACTACATCTATCATTGATAAAGAATAAAAATTCAGATGCATTGTCACTCCTAAGTACTAAGATGAAATGCATCGTTACCTGTAAAAAGGGTCTCCGGTTCGCTACATACGAAACCCACTCCTGTTTTCGCTGCTATTCTGTGAGAGCGTGGTTCTACCACGGTCGAGCCAACTTATTTGTGCTGCAGAGCTATGTAGAGCTATAGCATAGCTAAGGCTTGGGTCTACCATGTAAACAATCTTATCATATAATCGGTTATCAGCCGTGCTATTATTGTTGTAATACAGACTGAATGATTAGATAGTTAATATATACATTTTGTCCGTTTTGTAATTATCGATGACAATGCACTTATTTGTTGACGAATACCCTTCCCAATTTTGTAATAGCGAATGTTTAGTAACTCTTGAGTTCAATAATCGTGAATACCTACACTACCTTACTATCATTTCACACCGATTCAATATTGCACACCTTAAAAGCCAAGCGGAGAGGTTGCGCTTCACTGCCGACTTGACAAGGGCACTACCCGTTTATTAGGTTATACGAGCTTTACAATGAAAGATCATATAATAGTAGTGTTATATTTAGAGAGTATGTAAAAACATACTCTAAAATATTTAAAAAAAGTGTGCTTGACAGCTAAGGCTTTACATTTAAGTAACAAAATTAAAACTGCTTCCAAATAAAATAAAATGACGTGGAGAATAATTAATAGTGGAACGTGCAAAGTCAAACCGCGCAACTCGGATTGTCAATTGAATATTAACAATAATTTAACTCAATCTGATCAAAAAGTTGCTATGGATTTTGAGAAACATTTTACTGGTGATTTTTGACAACAAAGTCATCAAATTCTTCTCCTACTGTCGCCGAATCATTGCTTTAT
This sequence comes from Parnassius orleans, assembly GCA_029286625.1. NCBI lineage: Eukaryota > Metazoa > Arthropoda > Insecta > Lepidoptera > Papilionidae > Parnassius > Parnassius orleans. The sequence continues at coordinate 810,958 of JAGSMP010000245.1, read as the reverse complement.
CAAAATGTAAACGCTTGTTCAAATACTTTTAAATTCCATAGATTATAGCCAAAAGATATCGTTAAATATTTTAAAACTATTGATGTTAATAAAACGGCAGACTTATGGGGGCTATTTAGCCACTATATTTAATACAAGCGTCGAATCTGGTGTGTTTCCTGATTTAATGAAAGTGCATTATGCTGTTTAATAATAACTTGTTATTAATTCATGAAACACCGACGCTCAGAAAAGTCAGTGTAGTCTGTCATTAGCAAGATCACCCTCGCTATTATTCAGATTTTACAGACCAATAATATTTTGGCAAAAGATGATGGAGGAGGTGATACTATATAATAGCGTCGCGTGACGGCCAATCCTCAAAACCCTTATCTGTGTTATAACTAAAACATATGTGTAATATATAATTAGTCAATATAATATATATAATAAGTCAATATATCAATGGTTGAATTTATTTCGGTTAAATGCTATATTTTTTGTAAAGAGTTTTAAGGCCTTAAGTATATTATTTTTAGGTGAAGAATGGAAAGCGATGCGATCTACTTTAAGACCTGCGTTTACAAGTTCAAAAATACGATTAATGATTCCTCTGATGGTGGAAGTTGGAGACCACATGATCAAAGCGTTAATGAAGAAAATTGAAGAATCTAAAGGTGCGTATTAGTAGTGGTGTTGACAATTTTAATTTCAACGAACCGACCACTAATTTTAGGAACTTCAGCTATCGGAACTTGTAGATTATTTTAACTTTTCACTTTTTAAAAGAAACGTCGTTCCCTTTGATAAAGGAAATATTCGAGCTTCGTTGCTTGACTTTAATTGAATCAAAATAAATGGAAATTCAAGAACCTTTTCTTTTAGAGAAGTCGTTGATTTCCGGTTATAGTCACTTATTACACGAACCTTTTAATTTTTAAAGATACTTTATATTATGCCAGCAATCTGGACCCCCGCTAATGTTATGCAGAAAAGCTATACAAATAAATAAAATTGAAGTGTCTGTTTGTAATTTCAAAATAACAGCTTTTTACTAAATGCATATGAAAGTATATACGGTACATAGAACAAAAACACAATTTTTAAAAATTTTGTCTGTCTGTCTGTCGGTCTGTTTGTTCCGGCTAATCTCCGGAATGGCTGGACCGATTTTGACGATTAAAACACATGAAATCCAATTGTAATAAATTACACGTAGGCGAAGTCGCAAGGAACAGCTAGTTAATAAATAAAATCTCAAAATATAATTAAGTTTTTACCCTTTATTTGTGGCGTCTTCATATCGTTCAATAAACTAAACAATTGTTTGAGTAATTATCGATTCGACCGATCGATAAATCGTAATATGAGATGATTTATAGCGTAAAACATTATCAGGAAAAATGTTATATTTGAAGTTGACATTGTACTCTCTGTTGCTTCACTTTTTATGTTGAATTATGTTCTTAATTAATTATAAATATTGAAAATTGTCCAATTACAGAAAGTCACATTGACATAGAATGCAAGGATATGACGGCACGGTATGCTAACGATGTTATTGCTTCGTGCGCGTTCGGTTTGAGAGTAGATTCGCTGGATGAAGACAACCAGTTCTACGAATCGTGCAGAAACGTCACCACTTTAAGTTTCAAAAGCGTCTTAAAAATTTTAGCGTTTAGATCATTTCCAAAAATTATGAAGGTGAGTTTATTGCCTTAATATAATAATAAAAAAATGAAATTGAAAAAATCTTTATTCGGTATCTTTTGACATATTACAAAGTAAACGGCTGGGGTCTCATTTTAAGTATAGTACATGTGTAATTAAATTCGAAGACATGTGAAGTCCGCTAACAAGCATTGGGGCAGCGCGGCGGACACTTCCTTACCCTAAAACTACTCAGAAGTGAGAGGAGGCTTGTGCCCAGCTGTGGGACGTATATAGCCTGTAACTTTACTTTACTTTACTTTTACTTGTGTAAGGAGGCTCTGATTTTCTTAAGATTACTAAGTATACATTGTGTAATACTGTCTGACTCATTCATATTTACAAATATAAGACTTTTTATATTGGCTGTATCTATAATTACCTAAATTTAAAAATAAATATGTCCGTTGGATGAAATTGAAAAAAAATGTATATATACATTTAATTTTTGTAGACGTTTAACATAAACCTGTTTCCAAATTCATTGAGTGAATTCTTCAAGGAACTAGTACTCAGTACGATGAAACAACGTGAAGAGCAGCATATAATACGAAATGACATGATACAACTTCTTATGGAAGCTAAAAAAGGTACTAAGTAATAGTAAGTAGGCAGTAAGCAGCAGTTTTTTTACGTGGTAGATCAAAGCTTCAGCTATATCATGGCGGCAGCACGGATGGGTCGGCTCGACCGGGGTAGGATCACGCTCTCACAAAATACCAACGTGTTTCGTATTGTAAGTGCAGACAACGGGAGACTGTTTTTTACTGCATTACATCTGAGTCCGCAAGGATGACAATGTATCTTCATTTTTATTATTAATCAAGGTTAGATATAGATCTCTATGGGCCGCAGCATCCTCTTACCATCAGGTGGACTGTGTGCTCTCTTGTCACCCTTATTCTATAAAAAGAAAGATATATTTGAAGACATACATACATATACGCAAATTCTGCCCTTTATGTTAGTTGGCACGATGACATTTGCTCCAAATTCACTCCGGATTTCCACAGTATAAACTTTATTTTTAATAGCTTGACCACAACGTCACTTATTGGGTCCCAGATTTCAGGGTTTGTGACCTTCTTTTTTGGCACTAAACTAACATATATATATATATATACATATAAATATGAGTGATTTTAGTAAATAAAAGTAGAGTTTTTTAATAACCTGACTATAGCGCTATTAAGAATAGCTATGAATCATCATCTTGTCAAAACGAATACTACATAGTGTGAACATAAGGACAACCAGAACACAATCAAATTAAAAACAATATATAAAATATATTATTGTTAAAAGAACGAGAAACGTGGTGATGTATTTATTTTGATACGTAAATCAATAAATTCTGAAAACATAACATTAGTTACAGAGATCCTAACCGAAAAAGCCATTCCGTAGATTAGTACGGATAGACAGACAGACAGACAGACAAAAATTAGGGGTTATTTGCATAATAATGTATATGTTACAGTCAAAAGTCATAACCGGTCAAAACCACTTTAGACTGTAAAAAATCAGGCAAAAGTAGTTTTGACTCAGGACGTTTGTTAATACTAGTTTTAACTGATTTTTGCAGTCAAGAGTAGTTTAGACTAAGGCCGTTGGTCAAATCCACTTTTAACTGCAAAAATACGAGGTAACAGTGATTTTGACCAAATTATTTATTTATTTATTCTTTATTGCATTCCTTAAAAATAAAAGAATACAAAGGGCGGACTTAATGCCTTGAGGCATTTTCTACCAGTCAACCCATGGAGTGGTGAGAATTTGACGTAGGTGTGGCAATATAGAACAAAATAACACTACAAAAATGATAATTAACTACATAATATATACATTTTACTAATAAATTAACTATACATACATATATACAAATATATGACATATGTATACAAATATATACATACAAATATACATATTTAAATACATATATAATTAGTACATACAAATAATTATGAATATATGCTTCTGTTTAGCAGCTTCCTTGCTACAACAGGTCCCATCCGCAGAGATCGTGATCCTTGGCGATTTTAACGCCCACCACGCCGAATGGCTTGGTTCACGTTTAACCGATCATGCGGGGAGATCTGTTTATGACTTTGCCTTGGCATATGGTCTGACACAGCTGGTTACTTCGCCTACGCGGATTCCAGATGTGGAGGATCATACACCTTCCCTGTTGGACCTTCTGCTGACCTCTCATCCGGACGGATATCAGGTTTCCGTGGATGCCCCTCTCGGCTCTTCGGACCATTATCTGATCCGGAGTGGTGCCACTCACGCCCTCGCGGTTGCGTTCTGCAGGTTGCCGCCGTGTTTGGCATTACAGGTCAGCGGATTGGGACGGAATGCGGTCTTTCTTTGCATCCTACCCATGGGGTGGGTTTGCTTCTCGCCGGATGATCCCAGCGCTGTTGCTGACTCTGTCACTGATGTGGTGTTACAGGAATGGAACTATTTATTCCATCATCTGTGGTACCCATCGGAGGCAGATCGCAGCCTGGTTTGGTCGCTCCTGTAAGACTGCATTACGCAGTAAGCAGGAGTGCTATCAGGCCTGGGCTGAGGCTTTGGCGGCTCGGATGTAAACACCAGCATGCTTAAAAGTATAACTTCGCCTCCAGGTCCTTCAAAGTGTTATTGCCAAGGCAAAGTCAGAGCACATAGGCAGAATTGGCGAGAAACTAGTTCGCCTTCCTTCGGGAACCCGTGCATTCTGGTCTCTCGCCAAGGCTGTCCAAGGAATTTCTGTAAGCCATCACTACCATCTCTGCACAGGAGGACGACTCACTGGCCCACGCCGCAAAAGAGAAAGCCGACCTTTAGGCTCACTTTTGCGTCCAACTCGACTCTTGATGACGGGAGAACACACCGCCGGCCATCCCGCGGTGTGAGTGCTCCATGCCGGATGTTCGGTTCTCACAGCGCTCGGTTCGCAAAGCACTCCTCTCCCTGGACATCCACAAGTCGAGTGGGCCTGACGGAATCCCCCCAATTGTGCTGAGGACGTGTGCTCCGGAGTTGGCACCGGTTCTAACGCGTCTTTTCCGGTACTCCTACTCCCTAGGCGTAGTCCCGATATTATGGAAGACAGCTTTGTCCAACCGATCCTAAAAAGGCGACCGCTCAGACCCGTCCAACTACAGGCCTGTCGCCATCACCCCTTGTTCTCCAAAATAATGAAATCCATTATAAACTGCCAGCTCATGCGGTACCTTGAGGATCACCAGCTGATTAGTGACCGCCAATACGGTTTTCGTCGGGGTCGATCAGCTGGTGATCTTCTGGTCTACCTGACTCATAGATGGGTGGAGGCAGTAGAGTCCAAGGGGGAGGCATTGGCCGTTAGTTTGGACATTGCGAAGGCTTTCGATCGGGTTTGGCACAAAGCGCTTCTTTCGAAGCTCGCTTCCTATGGGCTTCCCGAGAAATTGTGCAATTGGATCACCAGCTTTCTTGCAGATCTGAGCATCAAGGTCGTTGTAGACGGTGCATGCTCCGACTACAAGCCTATTAACGCTGGTGTTCCATAAGGCTGCGTGCTATCACCAACGCTGTTTCTTCTGCATATCAATGATATGTTGCAAACCGGTAGCATTCATTGCTATGCGGATGATAGCACTGGTGATGCTCTATACGCCGGCCGTGCGAATATTTCTCGGGAAAACGTCGCCGAGTACCGGAACAAACTTGTGTCTGAAGTCGATTCTTTGCTGAACAAAGTCTGGGATTGGGGGCGACTAAATCTAGTCCAGTTTAATCCTCAGAAGACACAAGTTTGCGCGTTTACCGCTAAAAGAACCCTTTGTCGTATCTCCTCAGTTTCAAGGCACCCTTGTTGCCTCAGCCAGTATCGGAATCCTCGGCGTCGACATATCGAGTGACGTGCAGTTTCGCGGTCACTTGGAAGAGAAGGCCAAATTGGCTCTAAAAGCTTGGCGTGCTCAGCAGAGCGACAGTATTTCATGCCGGCACAACGCCTGCAAATTTACAAGGCGCAGTTTCGGCCTCACATGGAATACTGTTCCCATCACTGGGCCGGCGCTCCTCATTGCCAGCTCCTTCCACTTGACCGCATCAAGCGCAGAGCGGCTCGAATCGTTGATAACCGAGTTCTTTCTGATCGGCTCGATTCACTTGCGTTGCGAAAAGATGTTGCATCCCTTAGCTTTTTCTATCGCATTCACCACGAGGAGTGCTCAGAGGAATTGTTCGGATTAATCCCAGCCGCCACATTTCACGAACGCACATCGCGGCAGAGCTCCCGATACCATCCACACCATCTGGATGATTGGCGGTCCACCACTGTGCGATTTAGAAGATGTTTTCTTCCTCGCACAACTTCCTTGTGGAATAGTTTACCACCAGCGATTTTTCCGGACCGATACGACTTAGGGACCTTCAAGAAAAGAGCCTACTCCTTTTTAAAAGGCCGGCAACGCATCTGCAATTCCTCTGGTTCCCCTGGTGTTGCAGTTGTTCATGGGCGGCGGTAGTCACTTACCATCAGGTGAGCCGCATGCTCGTTTGCCCCCTCTCCTATAAAAAAAAAAATTAAATGGATGAATCATGTAAAATGCGTTGTCTTCAATAGATGATTTATTTTTTAAAAGCGTAATTATTGGGCGCTTTTCTGATGTCATCGGGCAAGGAGTTCCAAAGGCGTGTAGCCTGAACAGTGAAGGAGTTACCATAGAACTCAGTGAAGTGAACAGTAATACAGATTTTGTTGTTAGAAGAAGAACGTAGGACCCTATCATGAGATGAGGAGAGATAGTTAAATTTACTCTTAAGATAAGAAGGCGAAGATGGGTCATTTAAAATGGAAAAAAGAACAAGCAATATTCTAGAATTGCGCCTCTGACGGATTGTAAGCCAATTTAGCGAATATATTGCGAAATATGGTCATTTACACATACTTACGAAGCCCGAAAATAAATCTTATACAGTTATTAAGAAGGCGTTCCAGCTTGTTCAGAAGATCTTGGGACAGATCTGGGTAACACACATCTGCATAATCAATAATGGGTAAAATGAGCGATTTGACAAGCATGATCTTAGATTTTGTGGAAGAAAATGTTTTAAACGATACAGAGAGCATAACGTGGCAATGACTTTACAACTCACTTCTGAAACCTGGGTTCTCCAATTAAACGTGCTGTCGATGTGTAGGCCAAGGTTTTTAACGAAGATAAGATGCAAACCATTCCAAAGCAGTAGGACCAAAATTCAGATGAGACAGTATGGAAAGGAGGACTTCATGATCAACTATGTTGAAAGCATTTGAGAAATCAACTAGTACCAGTACTGTTATCTTTTTTTCTTCCATGCCGTGTCTAATATTATCAGTAACATTAATTAAAGCAGTAGTGGTACTATGACCAGGTCGAAACCCAGACTGAAATATACTCAGTAGGTTATGTTTACTAATATTGCGAGTCAAAACTCGCAATATCAGTAACAGTAGGTTAAGTCAGACAACACCACTTTTGACTAAGAACGTTGGTCAAGACCAAAAATAATACAATTTAACATAAGGAAATGTAAAGAAACTATTGACATTAAATTAAATGGGCAAAAACTAGAGGAAGTTCAAAATACAAAATTCTTGGGGTTACATATTGATGATGGTTGCACTTGGCAAAAACACATTAAAGAAGTATGTACAAAAATCAATAAGTTCATTTACCAATTACGAAGACTGTCAAAGACTTCATCTCAAAAAGCTGCTTTACTCGCCTATCATGGCTATGTAGCTTCCGTTTTAAGATATGGCGTAATACTTTGGGGAAATGAATCTACAGTTAACAAAGCTTTTATTGCTCAGAAAAAGTATGTAAGGGCAATCTGCGGGGTTGATCCATTGTATTCTTGTAGAGAACTTTTTCCATCCCTAAAACTTCTAACACTTCCTAGCATTTATATTTTCGAGTTGGGTATCTTTGTCAAAAAACATTCACAGTTTTTTACAAAAAATAGTGATGATGTTAGTTTTAATACAAGGTACAAGGATAAACTAGTTCTTCCATTTAGAAAGAAGGCAACCTCTCATAAGAGATGTTAGTCGATGGCAATAAAGGTGTTTAACAAACTGCCTAGCGACATAAAGTCATTGCCTCTTAATAAATTTAAAAGCAAACCTTTTTTGTGGTTGGTGGACAAGGCTTTCTATAATATTAAGGAGTTTTTTAATTACAAATAAATTCACTTGATCATGAATGTAATGTTTGTAATGTATTATGATTTTAAATATGACACTATAATAATAATAATAATAATTGTACTGTTTAAATAATAACTAATTTTAATTCAATTTAATTCCATTCAATCTAATGTTTGTAATGTTTTATGATTTTAAATATGACTACTATAATAATAATAATTGTACTGTTTAAATAATAACTAATTTTAATTCAATTGATCTTATACTTAAATATTTGCACGTCCTAACAGGACAAAACATGTTGATCTTTTATTTGATGTCACAATTTATTTACCGTGTTTTATGCAAATAAATGATTCTTATTCTTATATTCTTATTTTTAAGTCTTCACACAATTGGAGCCTATGTTTTTCTTATTTTTTCACACATTACTCAAATTTATATTTTGTCAATAAAAGATCGTCAAGGTCTTCCAGTAATGTGGCGGCAGATGTTGATTATGAATAACATGCTACCAAATTGATCACGATAAAAACATTTCAGGGACTTTGTCTAATGACAGTAAAGAGACTAAAGATGCCGATGCTGGTTTCGCAACGGTTGAAGAATCTTCAGTTGGAAGAAAGAAATTTCATAAAGGTGTATATTTTATTTAAAAAATAGATGTTGGTTTTACTTCCTCACCATTTAAAGGGCATTATATCATTAAACTATGACTTTGAAACATAATACGTGTTAGGGTTACACTGCAGCTACATAATGGTTGTAACATGAATGTGTCGGTTCGACTGAACCAGGACCACGCTCTCACAGGAACAGCGTAAATTAGTAGCTTAATACTGCTGTGTTTCGTATGGTGAGTAGAAAACCGGAAAACGAGGTATTCCATTTTATTTTGATCTGAATTTTTATTTTAAATCGAGACTTGATGTAAATGTCTATGGGCCACAGCACTTCCTTATCATCAGGTAGATTGTGTGCTGGTTTGTCTCCCTTATTCTAAAATAAAATAAAATTAGAGAATGCTGTATCAAATTTAACAAAAATTAAAACAGTTTTATTACTATCATGACTTTTAGACTGGACAGATGTTGAACTTGTAGCACAAGCTACTTTTTTCCTCTTCGCCGGATTTGAAACAATATCAACTGAGCTAGCATTTGCTTTGTATGAGCTTGCCCTAAACCCGGATATTCAAGAACGTTTGGTTCAAGAGATTGAAGAAAACGAATCTAAAAACAAAAATAGTGAGACATCACTTGACTATGACACAATACAGCATATGAAATACTTGGATATGATAGTTTCAGGTACAGTTTTTTTTTGTTTTTCTCTATCTAACCAAAAAAAATGTCAACCTCCTTCTGGAGAAGTTGGGTAAAGATCTTTTTCTTTATTTGGTGTATTCACTTTACAGAAGTGCTACGTCTATGGCCTACTGCAGCCGTCGTGGATAGATTATGTAATAAAGATTATGTTATAGGAAAACCAAATAGTAAAGCTACACAAGACTACATTGTAAGTATTGTTAATAAAATTTTATTTCCTAGAATTATTTTTATTGAACTATAATATGTATCATGGTAATGTCTCCAATTATATTTTTTATAATATTAAAATGGTTTTGTAGAGACAACATAATACTCGAGGAATACTTCACATGTTACTTTTTCAACAACGCTTTCTACTAGGTGATAGAAATCCTTTTTTGTGTAGGTGTTCGTCTGGGTAGAAACCACCCTCTTACTTATTTCTGCCACCGAATAAAAGTACTTGCACTGCTGTGTTTCGGTCTGAAGGATATAGAGAGCTAGGATAATTACAGGCTGTTAGGCAATCCATCTTAGTCTCCTTGTTTAAGGTAGACTGCAGGTGTCCATGGACTAGAAAAGATAAATTAAAAAAACTGTGGTTGTTCTTTTACCCTACTAAACTGTTAAAAATTTTTTAATCAAATATTTTGATTTTCTTACTTATTACGAGCCAATCATTGACTACAACTTAATCTGAGTGTATATGTTAGCTTAAAGAAAATAGTCATTTCTTCCTACTTTGTAATTTGAAGAAACGACAGAGGCTGTAAAATAATTCTACTTCAAAAAAATATTTTAATACTCGAAATAATTATAAAAAAATAAATGCTGTCTCTATTAATTCGATGATTCCTTTATTCACAGATTCGCAAGGGTGAAACGATACAAATTCCAATTTGGGCTTTCCATCATGACCCAAAACAATTTCCAGACCCCGAAAAATTTGATCCTGAACGATTCTCAGAGGAAAATAAACACAATATTAAACCCTTTACTTACATGCCTTTTGGTCTTGGTCCAAGGAACTGTATTGGTAAGCTTTGAAGACAAGACTATCTAAATTATTTCTTCGAATTACTTGTTGTGCCTTTTTCTTCTATAGTCTATTGTGGAGTTCCCACTGCTGGATATAGAATTTTTAAAATCTAAGTAAAAACATTTTTATTCAAAACACTTTGTAAGTCCTGTGGACTTGTCCGTACTCGCTTGGCATGGACTTGCATTTGGTAAGCACAGAGCCTCGCCTGTCTGTGGAATTTAGATGTGAATTTCGTCAAAAGTCTAAGATAAGTATATTAGCGAGGGAAATCAGCCATCGTTATTGGCATTCCTCTGCGGAAAGTAGGACTGTTACTTTTACTACTACTAAATAATCATATTATAATAGCAATTTTATCAGAAAGTGAACATGATTACTCATTTAAACACGTTTTTGCTTGTAGGTTCAAGATTCGCATTGTGTGAAATAAAAGTTTTGCTTTATCTGTTATTACGGCACATAGAATTATCTCCGTGCGAGAAAACTCCGATTCCCGGAAAACTACGAACAGACAGCATCCAAGTGAGGCTGCAAGGAGGACACTGGGTTCGAATGAAAATCCGGAAATAATTATTGTTGGATCCCATACGCTTAAATTTAAGGGAGAGTATAAAACTTAATTTATTTGAACTCTCTCTAAATTAAGTAAACGATTATTTTTAAAAACCTTATCCGAACGACTCTTGTCTCTTCATATGTTTCTTCGGTCTCAGTCTTGTATTCCACTCCTTGTATTTACATTCTCTGTATTCTTAGAGTGTTGTTAGCCTCTATGCTCTTACAGCTTCCCTATATCGGGTCTGATTAAAGCTAGTTGACTGTGTCGTATTTTATACTACACTGCCCGATCGAGTATGAGTAGAGTACTACCCTCATTTTCTTTATCCCTTTTTCTAGGTGACTGTGACATGTTATATACTATACTGCCCGAAATAGTGGGGCTAGAGTTTTATTTAGATGCAACGGCAGGAATCCTGATGGTATGGCTACGTGCGTAGACAATTCGGCAACCTGTCATCTCAGAGCTACCTCGCTTAGAGCCGAGGTGGCATTAGAGGCAGCTGAACTGAGTAAATTACACAAATATGAATATATGAGAGAACTATAATATACTTGTGCCACTACTGTTAAGTAATAGCCATTGAGCAAAGAAATGCAGACAGTGTTTTAGGGATTACACCGCGAGGAGTGGGGCAGTATAATAGTTTCAGTATTTAGTTATTATTATATTATTACAAATAATGTTTGTATATTAATATTATGTAAATAAATAAATTGTAAACTAAAATCATGATCTTTTAAATTATTACTATTGCTTTTTTAACAACTTTCCATTTTGAAATTGTATAAAATATGATGTGAAAAAGTTCAAACTTTAACATTCTTCCACGTTTTAGACACAGTCAAATTCTATCGTTTTTTATCGTTAGTTTTCACTATCCATATCTCGAGATGAGATAATGATATCGGCTCCAAACTAATTTTACCCGCCGTTTAATTGCACAATTATTACTTGAATAAGTTTTTATTAGTATTCATTATTTTTTTTGTTTAAATTAACAAAAAAAGGAATCAAAAATAGCCACTAGATGAGGCAATCCATAATATCGCATGGTCCATATCTTATTTTTGAGATTCAAAAAAAACTAGTGTAGGTATGTAATTAAAGTGTCGTGTGATGACGGAGTAATAGAATCCACGATCACGACTCGTAAATGTCATAAGAGACAAAGGGACTAATGAGAATGATAAAAAATCCTCTGCCTTTCGATGGATTGTCGTATACCATCTCATATAATACACCAGATGTAAAATCCAGATTGACGACGGACAGCCGCGTCCAAGTTACTGAGACGTCTGGTCAGTCTGGGGACAGCAGAGCCCAAAGGGGATTACAGGGGTGAAACTATGTATATACGAGTATGTATACTAAGCCGTGTAGTGCCAGTGTAAGTGTATCCACTACCCCATATCGTTCCGTTCGTAAGTAATAAAAAAAACTGCGGTTGCCCACCCGCCTGCCAAGCGTGGCAACTATGGCAAAATCATCCCTATGAAGGAATCTATAGGAAAGGCCTATCTTCAGCAGTGGACTTTTATAGGCTCTAATAGATAGATAATATACTACAAATTTAAGGTGGAATCAGGTAAAGCTTACCCTGGAAATATTTTCTAAATCTAGATTGTAGACCGTGTTCACAAATTTTTATTGAATTTATTGGTTCGCCTTCAAAACAGGATTAATCTTCGCTTGCATGGAGAGTGCTCGGAAGAAACTTGCCTTAAGTGAATAAACCGATATAGTCCAGTCAAACAAGCATTTATATTGACATTTCGAGCGATCCTGATACTGTTTCGATATAAAATTTGTTAATAAAAATGTTCCTAATTCAAAAAGATAAGCGCTATAAAAAAGTTCATAGTAAAAAACACATGAAAATAATAGCTTGACTTTTTGCTGTCTGCTGTCAAAATTAAAGGAGTAAGTGATTGCGCGTATTGCAGTGCGGTAAGTTGCTGTGCATAATGATTTCTTATATTTACGCGAACACTACACATTTAAATAAAACTAGTTTTACGGATTTTATCGCGTATATTAACTTATTTTATATTCCCGACGTTTCGAGTACTTTACAGCACCCATGGTCACGGGGGGGACTGAGGTATTTGACGTCCTAATGTCATAGTTAACCACAGTTACCACCAGATTAAAAATTATTAATTTTTGTTCTGATCTACGCAGAATGAGCTTACAGTATCTTGAAGTCTTGCAGTGGTATGCTTGGGTTGGGATTTAATATTATTAATTATAGGATCCCAAGCAGATGGTAGCACCCAGCCATCTTCTCTATTGAAATTAGGATGTTTTTTGATTTCAATAGCCTCGCGAATCATCTTTGGAAGGAATCGGTGTTCTTTAGCGAGGATTTGTGGTCTATCAAATCTAATGCAGTAGCGGGGGCGGTCCTGTACATGTTCACAGACTGCAGAAACAGAAACAGAAACTTTTTTATTCAATATAGATTATAAATAATACTTATTGAAAGTCACTCTTTTGTTTAATTACCACTGGTTCGAAAAAAAAACCTCTGTCCTGGGAAGAACCAGCAAGAAACCCAGCGGGACTTTTTTTTAAAATAACAGCTTACAATCATGTATGTTACACAATTAACCACACAAAACAAATTAGAAATAGCTTGGTAGCGAACACCTCATTCCCAGGGGTTATTATCATCCATAAATTCCTTAATATTATAATAACCCTTTTTATACAAACTATGTTTAATAAAGTTTTTGAATTTTGAGCAGGTCGAATTTTGTATATTTTCTGGGATTTTGTTGTAAAAGCGTATACATCGCCCCAAGAATGAATTACTGACTCGGTGGAGTCGAGTAACTGGTACTACTAGCTTGTGTTTGTTCCTAGTATTTACAGAATGATTATTATTTGTGACTGCTGCGAAATAAAAGGGTATTGTGCCTTTACGAGGTTTAAGTTTAGATTGCACGATAGTTGCAGAAAGACTTTTGAGTCTTGGAAAATATAGTGCTTTAAAGTATTAAAGATGTTTTTCATGCCATGTCTATTTAGTACTCCACTTTGCTTATAAAACATTGTGTTATCGTATTTTAGATTTAAATTGGAATCAAACAATATTGCATAATTATATTTACTTATATCTTGGTATAATAAGGTATTAAAAGTCTCAACTCTTGAGTTAAAGATGTTGTTATAACCATTGAATTTATAGGTAGGCAAACACAGTACTAGGTTAGTGTAGCTAATTGACATTAATGTTTCGCGTATACTTATAACTAGATCATAATAATTTGCAGTTGTCTCAAAGTCATGTTCTCCAATAAAATCAAACAGTAGTCCTGTTTATTGAAATTGACAAGCTTGGTGTTAATATTATCTAGTAGCTGTTTAATTCCACAGTTTGTCGAAATATAATGGCATACATCATAATTAGGAAACGTATTTAGCGCCAAGGTGAGAATATTATTTACTTTGTTACTACTAATAATACAGAGCTTTTGACTTGCACGATTAACTACTATCTGACCGGGATTAAATGGGGAGTGTGTGGGTACCTCTGGTTGTAGTATGTTGTTTACCACTTTGGGCTTTATATATGAAGATGTGCCACAATTTTCCTTTTCCGTAAAGTATCGTTTAATGGACTGGTGGCGCCATCTATTGGCGGGTCGCTGGTTAACGTATTCTGTCCGAGATCAATTAAACTCATGTTGTCTTCGTCATCTAATGTCAGCCTCAAGTTTCTTGACATCCTCTTCCTTGGCGTTATCGCTCCCGTCCCGGGTTCTGGACAAATTCTATGATATATTTGTAATTTTTGTTTATTTAGAGCGTCTTTTAACGACAAGTTCTCTTCGCTTAGTTTTACTATTTCTAAATGTGCGCTTTCGAGTTCGTTTCTAAGTTGTAATAATATTTTCTTAAAGTCTTCTTTGTCACTATCATATCCAGTAGACAGGTCCGGTAAACTATGTCTTCTTATTTCTGAATTAGTAGATTCAAATGAGAGATCAAATGATTCGTTCATCAATGTTTTTTGTCGACGTATTGTAACATTTTCATCTGCCATTCTAATTTCTTGATAACGTATTATTGGTATAATATTCAAAGATTCGGTAATTACAAGGTAGTAACTCCCCCTATCGTTAATTGTAAACAATTTGTATGTAAAGTATTTTAGTCAAATCACTACTATGTGGTTTTTATCTTCAAGGGTATTGCTAATTTGAAAGAAACATGTACCAAAAGAACTTTACCGTATCGGGTTTTGAACTTGAGGTTACCCGTCTACGATAATCTGTAGTAAACAAGCGATGCCTCTACGCCACGGTGTTATTATGAGACTTGTTGAAATTAAGATAAAGATCCTACGTTTTCTTTAATGACCGTTAATTATCTTCAATTTGAATTTTGTTGACAATTTAAAATTCACGAATATTTTCACAAAACGTCACTATTCTAGCAATAATTTATAAATTGCTTAGTTCTTATGCTTATATTCACTATTTTAAAGGCGTATTTGATATTGATCACTCAAATTTTAAGCTATTTTTAGTTTTTTATGTCTTTAGGCGCTGAGTTAATAAACCGTTTTAAAGACACTTATTCTTGATTTTTAGCTTAGACAACACTTGTACACGCGAATTGGCACTTCAACTTCCTAATTTACTATAAACTACGAGTTATTACGAAATAAAACTATTTATAATTATTTTAATGTGTGGAGCACTTGTTTACGTGGCTAGTAACGCCATCTCCAGTACACACTCATTAAACTCCTTCTTCACAGATTCTTCACATCAGCTATGTGTTCTTTAACGCGGTTTTATTGATCTTTTAGTTTGTCCTATATCATACTGTACCGTCCTAATGTCATAGTTAACCGTGGTTAACTAAAACATTAGAAGAAATTCAAGTAGCAGCCTGGAGTCAGGTATTCAGTAGTCAGCCGTGCATCGAAAGCACACACACACACACGCGCGCGCGCGCGTGTGTGTGTGTGTGTGTGTGTGTGTGTGTGTGTGTGTGTGTGTGTGTGTTTTAATGATTGTACAGAAGCAATCCTGGAGTATCATTATTAGAGGTCTGATGATGATACTACATGATGAGCTGAGATGAAAGTTTGGGTTTTGCATATTACGAGTATATCCTTGCGGCGTTTATACTTAAGAAGATCTGGGTTATAACGTAGGTGAGAGTGTTGTTAAAGAACGATATGCAGGATGAAAGTTTGTCTAACCGTTAGTACATCCCATTTTTTATACAGCTCGTCTGTAAGAAAACGGAAAGGGAAACCAGCACCTGCTTTGAGAATTGCACGTTATGCTCTCTCTACTTAAATGAGGTATGTTTTAGCTCCTCCTCCCCATGATTTTATACAATATTCAATTAGGAATTGACAAAAAGCGAAGTAAACTAACATTATAACACGGCGCTCTGCTATATGTTTTAAGGTTCTGAATATACATACATATATGAGCTTTCGCAGTCGGGATACTAAAACCTAAAAGTGGGGTTTAAATGTTAAGGTCTGATCAATCAAAATGCCAAGATATTTGATTTTATTGGTTCTTTCAATTAAGGAACAGTGACATCTGGAAAGTCCAAGACCACAGGTGTGGGATGTGATTGTCAAAGATAGTGGTGGAAGGAGGTTAGCTCTAGGACCAAATGCAATGTACTTTGTTTTATTAACATTCAGTGTTAAGACATTGTAGCTAAGGCATTTACAGACTTTATTAAATCCCACCTGAGCGTTCTTAAAAACATTATCCCAAGATTAATCAACAAAGAAAAGAAAGAAAGAAAGAAAGACTATGAGAGTAAAGGGATAAGAGAGTGCACCTGTCCTTGCGCATACACTCTGGCACAGATGCGCGCCACCATCTTGCGTAGATTACTACAGATGGCTTGAAATGTTTCGTTTAAATATACACAATTAGTGATGGGTCAACTCGAGTTAACTCGAGTTGCGCTTGAATCGAGTTAACTCGAGTTTGGACTACTGTACATGAACAGATCAAGTGAGCCAGCATAAGAGTAAGAGCGCAATTCGTTTGTTGTGTGCGCGCTTTGTGTTTCAAAGAATATTTAGCTACAACGAAAACATTTTGTTATTTAGAGATTTATAATAGCTACGTTATGTAATTTAATTTCTTTTATAATTTTGATTAATTATGATAATTATAGTTACGTAAGTCACAGACCTATTATTGTAATATCCGAATCGGGTGGTTAAGTTGTAAGATACATCATATTTTAGATCAAGGCCAAATGTAACACTTAACTTACAATAAATATTTTGAATTTGAGAAAGTTTAACTTTATTTAAGAATATTTTGACTGTTAATTAAACTATTAATAGCTTATGTACCTACATCTTAAAGTTAGACTAATATTGTTTCGTGAAGACTGCTATATAGCTAGTTTTGTTGTTAAATACAGGTACTTACTTTAACTAATATTAAAACCAAAAATACATAAGTATGTTATACATACTAAATATACCTTTTTATTTCAATCCCACATAATAAGTTTGGTAATTATAATTATCCCAACCCACCAAAGAGCTAAATAGAAAGAAGCAAATTTATAAAAAAGTAAATTGTAACAAATCATTTACTCTGTTTCGTACTGCTAACTCGAGTTGCGAAACTTGAGTTTAAACTAGAGTTGCGTGAATTTCAACTCGAGTTAACTCTTATTCGTACGTACGTAATTTTTCCAAGTTGGCACATCTATATACACAATGCCGCCTGAAATAAAACTTAAACTAAGTTAAACGTATGTTATAATATAGTGTACCAAAAACGCTTTATCAAGCATAATATAACAATGCATCAAGTTATAACAAGCTATAACTTTAAACACTTCTCTATCGTACCAAAGACAAGGCTCGTTGACTGCGAACACTTTACAAATCAAGAACTAAGCTTTGAGCATTCGAGCTAGCGTAATGAGTCCAACTGCATTCTGCACTAGAGTCACTACCTAGACTATATCGTAATTTTAAACACCGATCATTAAGGTACCTTAATTAGAACAACGCTGAAGCTCACCAAAATTATTCACTACGTCATATCAGTGATTTTACATCTGCAGCAAATTATTTTTAACCAGCGAATCTAAAATTTTTAAATTGATTGCTGTGTGAAGTGAACGGCATAGTCGGAAAGGGACGCCCTAGGCGAAAGATTATCGACCAAATTAGCGATATATTGAAAATGAGCCAAATTAAGAGTACCCTTAACCGACGAGCATGTACACGTAGGTATATGGATGTGGAGGAGGCGTGCCAGGGTCGTGCCAAATGGAAGTCCGTAGTCTCTGCCTACCCCTCTGGGTGAAAGGCGTGAAGGTTTATGAAATGTTGCTGTGTTTCGTATGGTGAGTGTAGAGAACCGGATCTGATCATTATCTGACAAGTAGAAAAAAAATTACGTTTATGGCAATGCCACAAATGAGTTCTCATTCGGCAATTGTCGATTTTTCTTGGACCTATCTTTCTGTATTAGGAATCTTATACTTATTAAATCTCATCCAAGGAGCTGGGTTCGTATTTTTATGTTTTTGTCTCGATAGTACAAAGTCGAAAAAATCATCAATTTTTGATACCTAAGTGGCTATGATTTTTATGTGGCGACCGAAAAAGCGTTTTAGTTGGAAATTTTTCGGAATATCATCGCTAGATTAACCGCTGACAATATTTGGAGTAAGCAGCAAGCAAATCTAGAGAGCTAATATAGCCATCAAAAACTGGATACAACGAGAACAATTAGTATTGATCCGTTTAAATTTGGACGAGCCGTATCTGCTGTATTTATTTTCAACTGGACAATTTCAGCTCTAAATATGACTAATTAGGGTTCCACATTTATCAAATGGATCAGACTTCTACCACGCAAAAGGGTTGGGGGACTATCTACTCAAACCAATCAGAATATCTATTTGAATGTATTTAATTTACTTAATTTTAACACATTGTCAACGACTTCAACGTTATCTACAGCAATAATTTGAATTCCTATTACAATTTTCTTGTGAACAATTAATCAACTATGTAAACACATTACTTACCACAGCTATTTAGTTATTTGCTACTCACAGTGCCACTTCCCTTCCCATACAGTGCCATAGTATTCAATTCTGTTCAATTTAGGTGCGATAATGTTTACAATTAAATAAAACATAGATTAAAGACGTTCAGAATTAATATCCACGCTAATATCCACGCAATAAAAAAAGATGTCCCCAATTGGGTCACTATCCCATCTAATCCCAAAACCACTACACTAGGAAAGACAAGCCTTCATCGATAATACAATAAAATATATAAAATGTATTATCGAGTACCTTTTTATCGCATGAAATTTTACATTCGTGTGATCACATAATCGAAGATTTTTATTATAATTGACTGCCGTGTTGGTTGAGTGGTCATAAACGCGATTGCGGGTCATGAGGTAACCGGTTCGAATCCCGGGTCGGGCCATACTCAGTTATAAGGTTTTTCTGTTTAGAAATTCTACATAATTATATTGGATATCTATTAAATACGTGTTAACAAGATGATGACGACTTTATAAAGGTGTTGTAAAATGCCAAAAACTTTCAACAATAATTTTAATGGTAATATTTAAGAAATAATATTTAGTTTTAGTTTAAAACCCCGGAAGTTGATATCTTAGATATAGTTAAGATTGTTTTAACTACAGGTTACAATAAATTTACTGTAGAACAGACCGACCCAATTAAAATAAATATTTTAAACCGTTTCGATTTTAAATTTTGAACTACTTAAGTCATCTTATAATCTTCATCGGAAGTTTGCCGTATACTACAAAATAAAAAAAAATTAAGCACAAGCAATACGCATGCCAATCTATATAATTATCTTTACAATAAAGCCAACAGCAGGTTGTATATGTACACTTTGACATCTACTAAAGTTAAACGTGTAGTAACGCAATATTTATTAAAACTTAATTACGATTAAACTGAACAGTTTGTTACTTAACTTTTATATTTCAAACAGTCACACCAATTGTAAAAGCGTTATTCGCATACCTACAACACACACACACACACACACACACACACACACACACACACACACACACACACACACACACACACACACACACACACACACACACACACACACACACACACACACACACACACACACACACACACACACACACACACACACACACACACACACACACACACACACACACACGCGCGCGCGCGCGCGCGCCGCATACACGCACTAATACGCACCAGTATTATATATTTCAAATAATATTTTATTCAATTTTGACTTTTGTTATTTATTGACTATCATTGTATTGTCTTGGTGGATGAGCGGAGTACCTAGTAACACAGGTTTCCAACCTTGTACACAGGCTCCTGCAACAAGCATAAAATGTATGTTTGTAAATCAATAAATCATTATTCAAATCAAATATTTTTTCTAACGTGACAACAAGTGGTTGAGTAACATCTCTACTATCAAGCCCCTTTAAAAATATTATCAACAATAAATTAAAAAGCAACCCAAGTAAACAATAGTTTATACATAACATACTTGGTATGGTAACGGCGGGCAGGGGTGCTAAGAATCTCCGGTGGAGGTTCGGTTGCCACCTAGGACGACTCGACCTGGCAACATATAACACACGCACGCTGAGGACTGACGAGAAGATCCTGGAGCTGGAAGACTAGATAGACAAGTTGCGCTGGAATATTATAGGAATATCCGAGGTCAGAATAGAGGGTGAGGACATGGTAATCCTCGAATCCGATAATTTGTTCTATCACCGGGAGGGTGAACATCTGTCCTAAGGAGGTGTTGGATTTATCGTCGCAACGTTGTAAAGATTGAGGGTGTGTCGACGAGGGTTGCGTACCTTATATTGAGAATCACCAAATGGCATTCGCTGAAGTTCATGCAGGTAAACGCACTAACCTCGGCACATCCCGATGAGGAGGTGGAGGAAATGTATGAGGATATATCTAAAGCCATGCATTCCTCCAAAACCCACTATACGGTGTTAATGGGAGACTTCAATGCAAAACTAGGCACGAGAGAGAACGGTGAGCTGAAGGTAGGGTAGTGGTAGGTACATTTGGAATAGGGCAACGGAACCCAAGGGGCCAGCAGCTGGCCGACTTCGTGGAGAAAGAGGGATTATTTACGATGAACTCTTTCTTCCAGAAGCGGCCCCACAGGAAGTGGACCTGGTTGAGAACCGACGGTTCGACAAAACATGAGATTGACTTCATTATGACCATGAGACGACAGCTGTTAAGTGATGTCTCAGTGATCGCGAGGGTGAAAACCGGCAGCGATCACCGAATGGTGAGAGGCACATTGAACCTAAACGTTAAGTTGGAGAGGTCTCGCCTAATCAAGACAACGCTTCGTCCCCCTCGTGCTCTAATCCAAAGTCCCGAAACCTTTCAGCTCGAGCTATAAAACCGTTTCCAGTGCCTAGAAGATTGCAATGCAGTGGACAATATGAATGACAAGCTCGTAGAAACTGTCCATACAGTCGGAGCTATGTTCTGCAAGACCCGCCGCAGAAGAACACAAAAACTCTCCGATCACACTCTTGATCTCATTGCTTTTCGACGGGAAATGTAGCTGCAGTACATACATACATACATAAACACTCACGCCTGTCACCCAGAGGGGTAGGCAGAGATTATGGACTTCCATTTGGCACGATCCTGACACACCTCTCGCCTCCTCCACATCCATATACCTACGCATACACGCTTGTCAGTTAGGGTACTCTTAATTTGGTTCATTTTCAGTATATCGCCAATTTGGTCGATAAATCTTCGTCTAGGGCGTCCCTTCCCGACTCTGCCGTTCACCTCTGCCACATAAATTTGCTTTGTCACTCTTTCCTAATTCATTCTTTTACATGACCAAACCACCGAAGCATTCCTTTCTTAATTCTGGTCACAAGATCATCTTGCAAACCACACTCTTCTCTTATCACACAATTTCTCACTCTGTCATTCAGATTCAGCCCTAACATAATCCTTAATGACCGCATTTCTACAGCATTTATTCTACTCGTGCTTCTTCTGCCACACCCAACTTTCACTACCATACATTAAAGTAGGGACTATCACAGCATTGTGAATTGCCATACGTGCCTTTTGGACCCATTCTGACTTTCAACAACAGAGTGTAGAGCCCCATTTACTTTATTTCCTGCGTTCACTCGTCGTTCTATATCCTTATCATACCTACCATCCCTGTAAGACCCGCCGCAGAAGAACACAAAACTCTCCGATCACACTCTTAATCTCATGGCTGTTAGACGGAAATGAAGCTGCAATCTTCAGTAGATTTGATAGCATACAGGCAACTGAACAGACAGATCTCCAAATGCATGCGGCGGGACTTGCAACTTCAATACAGCTCGTATTGAAGAAGCGATCGAGCGGAACCAGGGCTCCAAAGTCTTTGCCAGAGATCTGTCTGCCAGAAAGAGCCAACTGTCGAAGCTGAAGACCGAGTGTGGCAGCGTCGTTTCGGGACACCTGAGATTTTGAGTGAGATTGAGAGGTTCTATGGGCAGCTGTACACGTCATCGTTGGAGCCACACGCAAGTGTGAGTAACGATCCAGGAGCAAGTCTTATCCGACACTATTCCGATGATATCCCGGACGTCAGTCTGAGCGAGATTAGATTGGCTCTCCAGCACCTTAAAAACGGCAAGGCCCCAGGCGAGGATGGAATTACAGCGGAGCTTCTGAAAGCGGGTGGAAAACCGGTACTTGAAGTCCTTCAGAAGCTCTTTAATTCCGTCCTCCATGGTGGCACTACACCGGAGGCGTGGAGCAGAAGTGCGGTGGTCTTGTTCTTCAAGAAAGGCGACAACGCTCTCTTGAAGAACTACAGACCGATTTCCCTTCTGAGCCGCGTCTACGTGCTGTTTTCGAGAGTCATTACGAATCGTCTCGCACGCAGACTCGACGACTTCCAGCCTTCCGAACAAGCCGGTTTCCGAAAAGGCTTTAGCACCATAGACCACATACATACCCTTCGGCAAATTGTACAGAAGTCCGAGGAGTACAATTTGCCACTATATCTGGCGTATGTGGACTATGAGAAAGCCTTTGATTCCGTCGAAATTTGGGCGGTGCTGCAGTCCCTTCAGCGGTGCCAAGTTGACTGTCGGTATATCGAAGTGCTGAAGTGCTTGTACAGTAGGGCTACGATGGCTATCCGAGTACAGAACCAGAGTACAAAACCTATCCAACTGCAGAGAGGTGTAAGACAGGGTGACGTTATATCCCCGAAACTCTTCACCGCTGCATTGGAAGACGTTTTCAAGCTTCTGGACTGGAAAGGATACGGCATTAACATCAATGGCGAGTACATCACTCACCTTCGATTTGCCGACGATATAGTCCTTATGGCAGAATATCCTTATGACAAAACAAAGATCATGTTTAATGTCCATGTCACACCTATGCCGGTAGTTGTTGGGAGCACTAAGCTCGAAGTTGTTGACGAATATGTTTACCTGGGACAAATAGTCCGACTAGGTAAGTCCAACTTCGACCGAGAGGTCAATCGACGGATTCAACTCGGCTGGGCAGCGTTCGGGAAATTACGGCACATCTTCTCGTCAGGTATACCTCAAAACTTGAAAACGAGGCTGTACAACCAGTGCGTGTTGCCAGTGATGACCTACGGAACTGAGACGTGGTCCTTCGCTGCTGGCCGGATGAGGAAGCTCAGGTCGCTCAGCGAGCTTTGGAGAGGGCTATGCTTGGAGTCTCACTGCGTGATAAACTTAGAAATGAGGATATCCGCAGTAGAACCAGAGTGACCGACATAGCCCAACAGATTAGTAAGCTGAAGTGGCAATGGGCCGGCCATATAGCTAGAAGAACCGACAACCGATGGGGAAAAAGGTTCTCGAGTGGCGGCCTCGTACCGGCGGACGAAGTGTAGGGCGTCCCCACTAGATGGAGTGACGACCTGGTAAGACATGCAGGAAGTCGATGGATGCGGGTGGCTCAGGACCGTGCTTTGTGGCATTCCTTGGGAGGCCTATGTTCAGCAGTGGACTTGTGAAGGGCTGTAATGATGATGATGATGACCTACCATCCCTGCTAAATACACATCCCAAATACACAAACTCTAGATGAGTTGCTCGACCAATTCCTTCTATTCTTATTTCACATATTGTTTTACTTTCTTCTCTTTCAAAGACCATAACTTTCGTCTTACTTGCGTTCAGTTTCATTTCCCTTTCTTTTAATGAAATGTTCATTAATGTAACCATCATTTGCAACTCGGCCGCCGACGACGCGAGTATGACTTGATCATCGGCGTACAAAAGGCATTTGACGGTTAACTCACCCATTCTAACCCCATTCTTCAACTTTCAGATTTTCCAAACAACTGTCCATACATAGGTTGAACAGCCACGTGGAAGCCACACAGCCCTGTCTGACCCCTTTATGGATGCCAAACCAGTCCGAGTAGGCCCGTTGATCCTGACACAAGCACTGGAGTCCCTATACATAGACTTCAATGCCTGTATCAACCAACCTCAACAAATGAGTTCAGTGTTTGCCATAATACATCCATGTCCACTCTATCATAAGCCTTTTCCAAGTCCATGAACGCACAAAAAACCTTTTGGTTTTTGGCCAAAACTTCTCCGCGATCATGCGCATGGAAAAGACTTGATCCGTACATCCCATTCCCTTTCTAAATCCCGCTTGCACATCCCAAATTTTTCCATCAGTATCTGTCATAACTCTTTCAATTAGTTCCTTAGCATACAGTTTTCCCACAATGCTAAGAAGACTGATACCACGGTAGTTTTTACAGTCCTGCTGCGATCCTTTTCCTTTATATAGTGGGACTATCACGGCTTTGCACCAGTCTCCCGGTACTTGAAGTCCTTCAGAAGCTCTATAATTCCGTCCTAAATGTTGGCACTACACCGGAGGCGTGGAGCAGAAGTGCGGTGGTCTTGTTCTTCAAGATAGGCGACAACGCTCTCTTGAAGAACTGCAGACCGATTTATATTCTGAGCTGCGTCTATGTACTGTTTTCGGGAATCAATATGAATCGTCTCCCATGCAGACTCGACGACTTCCAGCCTCCCGAACAAGCAGGTTTTCGAAAAGGCTTTAGCACCATAGACCACATACATACCCTTCGGAAAATTGTACAGAAGTCCGGGGAGTACAATTTACCACTATATCTGGCGTATGTGGACTATGAGAAAGCCTTTGATTCCGTCGAAATTTGGTCGGCACTGCAGTCCCTTCAGCGGTGCCAAGTTGACTGTCTGTTATATAGAAGTGCTGAAGTATTTGTACAGTAGGGCTACGATGGCTAAGTGAGTACAGAACCAGAGTGCTAAACCTATCCAACTGCAGAGAGGTGTAAGACAGGGTGACGTTGTATTATCGAAACTCTTTACCGCTGCATTGGAAGACGTTTTCAAGCTATTGGAGTGGAAAGGATACGGTATTAACATCAACGGTGAGTACATCACTCACCTTCGATTTGCCGACGATATAGTCCTTATGGCAGAATCGCTGGAGGACCTAAGCACTATGCTGAATGACCTCAATAGTGTCTCCCAGCGGATAGGTCTTAAGATGAACATGGACAAAACAAAGATCATGTTTAATGTCCACGTCACACCTATGCCGGTAGTTGTTGGGAGCACTAAGCTCGAAGTTGTTGACGAGTATGTTTACCTGGGACAAATAGTCCAACTAGGTAAGTCCAACTTCGACCGAGAAGTCAATCGACGGATACAATTCGGCTGGGTAGCGTTCGGGAAATTACGGCACATCTTCTCATCCGGTAAATGTATAAATTCTAATTGGCAAAGTAAATAAAGATATTACTATTGGTTAACTAAGGATGTAGCCGGGCATATAAATATTTTTTTTTTTAGAATAAGGGTGACAAACGAGCACATAGTCCACCTGATGGCAAGTGGTTGCTTTGGCCCATAGACATCTACATCTATCTTCGTTTGCGAATTTAAATGCAGATGTATTGTCAGCCGTGAGGACTAAGATAGAATGCCTCTTTTCCAGTAAAAAGGGTCTCCGGTTCTCTACACTCACCATGCGAAACACAGCAGCATTAAGCTGCTATTTTACGCTGGTATTCGATGAGATGAAATATAGGCAGGGTTCACTAAATAAACACCTTCATTCGCCTGCACATAGTAAGGCATACCAAGAAAAATAGTTTCATTCCTCCGCTCCTAGACCACTCGGAGTCTGTTAATAGTGGACCCATTCACCACTATTACATTGGTGACCCAGTTATGAACACCGATAAGGAAGATCCCTGCAAGAATAGTAGGAAATATATCAAGGAGGATTTCATTATAAATAAAATCAGTGTAATCAAGACGTCATTATAGAGCGAAAAGCGAAGAAATCCGACGCATATACATCAAAACCGGCCAAGGAACAAGAAATGGCCGGTATATCTCTATCGTCGACAATACCACCGTTTTGGAGAGATAAACCCCGACTTTGGTTCGTCAGTTTTGAAGCCGCAACGAATGATTTAAAGAAGAGTCAAGCGCAACTAGCACAGATGGTGATCGCCCAACTTGAGAAATAAGGCATCGAACATATTTCGGACCTGTTGTACAACCCACCGGCATCCGACCAGTATAATTCGCTGAAGGATCGTCTGATCTCTGCATATGAAGAATCCGACAGTCGCCAGCTACAGAAACTTCTATCAGAAATAGAACTTGAAGACCAGAAGCCCACAAAACTCCTACGCAGAATGCGTACTTTGGCGCGAGATAAAGTCCTCGATTCGACGCTACGGCTAATGTGGGTAAACCACCTACCTCCACATGTTTGATCGGTACTAGCAGTGAGTGAAACATTCCGCACGCAGACGAAGGTCGACGAACTGGCACTCCTGGCGGACAAGATGATCGAAAACCGCAGTAGCTCACACATATCGATGATCGAAGGCACTTCAACCAAGGCCAATGATACCCAGTTTCTTCTCGAAGAAATTCGAAAGCTATCATTCGAAGTCGCCGCGCTCAAAGCTTCCCAGCATCAAACGTGTTACCAGCAACAGTACAACCAGCGCAATCAGCAACACCGAAGATCAACCGCTCTGCAAGTAGAAGTCGAACAAGGTCAAGAACAAGATCCCCTTACTGCTACTATCACCGACGTTTCGGTTCCGAGGCAAGAAAATGCACAACACCGTGTAAATTCAAAAATGAAATTATGAAGTCGGAAAACTAACTAATACGCTTGATGCGACGGGATCCAGCGTAACAGAAAAGTCCTACCGTCTTTTTGTCACCGATAAAATAAGCAAGCTTACCTTCCTTATCGACACCGGAGCGAATATCTCAGTTTTACCGCCGAGACAAGGACAGAAGATGAAGCCACTGGATTTTCAACTCTACGTAGCAAACAATACGGTGATTCCTACATATGGAGAAAAAACAATGGAACTAGATTTAAACTTACACCGACCATTCACATGAAGATTTATCGTCGCTAAAGTCAGCAAACCAATCATCGGTGCTGATTTTCTTCAACATCACCAGTTGATCGTCGACATCAAAAATAGAAGAATCATCGACGGGAAAACCAATCTTGCATCTCAGTCTTTCGTCCAAGCAACCAATCAGCCCACAATAAGAAGCATAGACATTCAACAAGTGTATCACAAGATCCTTCAAGAATATCCTGAATCACAAGAATAACTTCAATGAAATTAACACCGAAGCACGACGTTGAGCATTTCATCGAAACCAATGGACCACCACTTTATTGCCGTGCACGTCCAATCGCACCACACCGATAATAGCAAGTTCGAAAGGAATTCGAAAACATGATCGAGCAAGGAATATGCCGTCCAAGCAAAGCCCTGGTCATCACCACTTCACGTTATACCGAAGAAGAATGGAGAATTACGAGTTTGTGGAGATTACAGAAGACTGAATTCTATTACCACTCCTGACCGCTATCCAATACCGCGAGTCAAGGATTTCACTCATCATCTGTCAGACAAGACTATATTCTCCACCATCGATCTCAACCGAGCTTACCAACAAATAAAAGTACGCGATGAAGACATAGAGAAGACAGCAATAATTACTCCAATGGGATTATTCGAATTCCCAAGAATGACTCAGGACTGAAGAACGCCGGTCAAAACTTTCAAAGATTCATACACGAAGTACTTCATGGACTGGATTTCGTTTCGCATTCATTGATGATCTCCTTATTGCAAGCCCTGATAAAGAAACGCACGAAACCCATCTACGCACCGTGCTACAGCGATTAGAAGACAATGGAATTACAATCAACCCTTCGAAATGCATATTACGACAACAAGAATTTCAATTTCTTGGTTTCACCGTCAGCAAGGAAGGAATCAAACCGCCTACTGAAAAAGTCAGAGCAATCATCGATTATGCGAAACCTAAAACAATCGAAGAACTAAGGCGTTTTCTTGGGATGATTAATTTTTACAGAGAACACATTCCTAAAGCCGCTGAAATCCAAGCACCACTTCACGCTTACCTTCACAACACGAAGAAAAAAGATAAAACGTCAATAGGATGGAACGATGAAGCCACGAAGGCATTTGAAGCTTGTAAAGTTGCGATCCAAAATGCAGCTTTGCTCGCTCACCCATCACACGAAGCAACCCTTGCTTTCTTCAGCGACGCGTCCGATCTCTCAGCAGGAGCTGTACTCCAACAATACATCAATGGGAAATGGCAACCACTTGGCTATTTTTCGAAGAAATTCTCCGATACTCAACGTAACTACAGTACATTCGACCGAGAGTTACTCGCTATATACATGGCTATCAAGCACTTCAAAAACGTCCGACCTGATCGTTTTACCGACCACAAGCCATTAACATATGTACTTCAGAAGAAACCATCACCTTCGGAAACACCACGACGAGCAAGACAACTCATTTTCATAAGCGAATTCACGACCGACATACGTCACATCAGTAGAAGGACAACATAGTCGCCGACGCACTCAGTCGCATACCAATCGACAGTGTAACGTACCCTACATCAATCGACTATCACAAGATCGCCGAAGCACAAGACAGAGATAGCGACCACATCAAACATCTATCGAAGCAAAGTAACTTGACCATCAAGCAAGTTACAATGCCAATGACGCATCTACCTATCTACTGCGAAGCCTCAACGTCAACCATGCGACCGTACCTACCAGAAGAATGTCGTCGCGAAGTCTTCGATGCACTACACAACATCAGTCATCCAGGTGTTATAGCAACCAGAAAACTCATCACTGGAAAATTCTTTTGGCCTTCAATACAAGTGGATGTTGGCAACTGGGCGAAGCAGCCTAGATTCATTTCCACCTACGGAGAGATTCGGACACCTGCACGTTGACATCGTTGGACCATTACCTACTTCACCGCAAGGACATCGTTACTTCGTAACAATGATCGACAGAACAACAAGATGGCCAGTAGCAATACCTACCGATGATACATCAGCTGAATCCGTCGCGAAGATAATTTATGAAAATTGGATTACTCGTTTTGGATCACCTAAAACCATCACAACGGATCAAGGAAAAAACTTCGAAAGCAACCTATTCCTCAAACTTCTTCAAACTATGGGTATACAGAAGACACGTACAACGGCATACCATCCTCAATCAAACGAAATAGCCGAACGATGGCATCGTACATTGAAGACCGCACTCAAAACTCGTTTATCCCAACATACAAAGTGGATTGATGAAGCTACTTACAGTGCTACTTGGACTACGAACAACACCGCGTGCAGACACTAGTATTAGCGCCGCTCAGCTAACCTATGGCTGCAGCATAAGACTACCGTGTGACTTCTTCGCTTCAATATCGTCAAATAATCGAGAAATGAATTACGATTTTGTAACTCAACTTAGAGAATCAATTAACAAAGTCTTATCGGCGAAACGCACATCATCACACGGAATTAATAAATCAGTATTCATTCATCAAGATTTGAAAACATGCAAGCAAGTTTTTGTAACAAACGACGCAGTGAAGAAACAATTTCAACCTACCTACGATGAACCGTATAAAGTATTAGAGCGAAATAGCAAGACTTTTAAATTACAAATACCCGGAAGGAAGGAAATCTACAATTATATCGATCGACCGACTAAAGCCTGCTTATATTATTAACGAGAATACTTCAGAGGATTCATCATCATCATCATCATCATCTCAACCACCAGCGAGGAAGCTTGAAAACCCATCAACTACATCAACCCAGATAAAACCTATTTTAAAAATTACGAGCCATGGGCGAGTCGTCAAGCCTCCGGTACGCTTTCGCTAGGGGGAGAGTGATGTAGCAGCCAGGCTAATCAACCCTAAACAATAATAAATAATGTTACCCTGCTGCTACCATAACGCAGAAGGTGAAGGTCTGAAGAAAACATTTATTTACAAATTACCCCCGGCTACTGAGATACTGCGGACTGCATATCGATGCGAGATAATTTGACGTATATATTTAACGTTCTAATATAGAAACAAGAAGCAGCCACAAATATCTTCAGGGCCGCATCGTCTTCACACGCCGGCTATCTTCATGCATCCGTCGACCATATTCGAGCCGTTTCTTCAACGCCGCAGCTTCGCTTCTTCTTGCTGTTCCGGAGATGTGTCCCACGCTGCCGCCGCTCGCCGATTGCGCGCGCGCGTCCGTCACATCACTTCATCACTTTTATAGCCCGTCCAGCAACGCAGCTACGAGAAGCTATCTACGAGACTTACGCCGGCAAATGGAGCGTGACATATAATAGTTGTACATAATATTTAATTGATTAATCTTCATTGGTCAAAATGTATAAATTCTAATTGGCTAAGTAAATAAAGATATTACTATTGGTTAACTAAGGATGTAGCCGGTTCACTAAATAAACACCTTCATTCGCATGCACATAGTAAGGCATATCAAGAAAAATAGTTTCATTCCTCCGCTCCTAGACCACTCGGAGTCTGTTAATAGTGGACCCATTCACCACTATTACAAATGTATAGATGAGTACTGTGTAGGTCTACTCTGTGACCGCACAGTATATGATTTACATGTTAAAGTCAGAGTTGTCAAATACTTTCTAATATCCACGAGTTTAGTCCGTGTTGATCATCCAGCAACGTCGTCCGCACAAACAAGTTGCTTTATCTCTTTTGTCAATTATTAGCAGCGAGTTATCAAATCACTAAAAACAGTAAGTTGTTTTTAATTTTGATAAAAAATCGCACGTAAGGCGTATATCTTTATCTGTGTTTTTGTTTTATAACGAAACACGAGTATTATGGTAGGTTTTTTGGTATTGATTTTATAAAAGTACTTGTTTGCTTGTTATTTTATTTTTAATAATTTGTGTTATGTTTTTTGTGGTACTAAAGTGGTGTTTGATATATTTCATGGAAATTTAATGTTCAAAGACAACTTTTACAATCAAATTGTGAATATTTAAAATATGTATTTTTGTACGTGGTGCTACAGCAAAATTATAGTTGTAGCACGATTGGGTTGGCTCGACCGGGGAAGTACCATGCTCTCACCGAATACCAGCGTAAATTTGCAGCTCAATGTTGCTGTGGTTCGTATGGTGATTGTAGAGAACCGTCCTCAGGGGTTTTAACGCATTTGCATATTGATTCTTAATCGAATTTAAATTTACTGCTGTCCCTCCGCGACTACGGCTTTACAAAAATACTCTAGGGGTATGGCAGACAAGACTACGTGGAGTCGGGGCGTGCAGATTCAGTTTTAATATTCGATTTTTGAGTATCAATATCCCAGAAACTAAGCGAGATATCATAAAATGTTATTCTTACTTTACGGCGTATCTCGTAGAGATCTGTGCGAATCCGCCTTCAAATCGTGGTGCCGTAGGAACCGTAGAAGCCCCATTTTGAGTTATTATCAGGAAAATACTCCTTCCAATCTTTGGTTTTAGTTTTCCTCTGTTTTTTTTTCGACACTCACGGGAAGATATTATGGGGTAGTGGATATTCTTACACCGCCACAACACGGTTTGTGTGCAACGGCCAAATCTTGGCTTGTTAAATTACGCACTATATTTGTAATTTATATATTACGTAATTTGATGTTATATTACGCAATAAATTTGTTATAATATGTCTCGAAAAACTGCCACTAATTTGTACGAAAGATTCTCGATTAGCGGCATCGTGCCGGTATGCGAAGTGTAGAGCGCCCCGTTCTTGACGAAGTAATAACTTAGTAAAAGATGCTGGAGACCGATTAAAGTAAGTGTCTCCGACTGTGCTTTGTGACGTGTGCTTGACATTCCTTGAGGGAGGTCTATATTCATCAGTAGACTTGTGAAGGGAGAATGATAAGGACTTGTTTTCTTGAAGATTGCTCTTACAACACCCATGAGAAGAGAAAAGGTTCTTATGTTTATTCACAAATGTAAACTTAGGAAGGGTTGTAGTGATAATGATGATGAAATATATATAAAATAAACAAATTAATTTTTCTGTATTAAGCGTTATATAACTAAGATATACTCGAAGGCGCAATGGCTAAACGTTTGTCTGTGCTGATGCGAGCTGCGAGTTCGAATTCCTTGCATATTTGGTACGTAATGGCCTACAAAGAATTGTTCAGACTCTCGTTTTTTGTCCATGTAGAATTCGTAAGAATGTCTCCAAAATAACAAAGAAATTCTTAGTGTTCAAAGTCCTCGATTTAGTCCTTCAAGAACTTGCCTAAGGCACCGGCAGAATAAGAATGTCTCGGCAATCTTTCTGTAGCCTATTAAAGATGTTAAAAATTATTTAACTAAGATCCCCGTAAGTAAAGTACATAAAAGTTATGTGCCTCACCTCGTTCGAAGAGAACCTCCCGCCCTCCCTCAATTACGTACACTATCCCCGTCACCACTTATCCCAACACCACTATCTAGACACACCACCGTGTAGTGGTGTTGGAAGTAGGCTTTAATACGAGTATAATGGTTTCCGGCAAAGTAACGCCTGATTCTAATAAATATTTGTAGCATATGCTGAGTCGGCAACCGGTTTGTTGCTGCAGCCTAATTGCTGATTAGAATAAGAATAAGAATAAGAATCATTTATTTATAAAACACGGTAAATAAGTTGTGACATCAAATAAAGATCAACATGTTTTGTCCTGTTAGGACGTGCAAATATTAAGTATAAATCAGTTGAATTAAAATTAGTTATTATATAAACAGTACAATTATTATTATTATAGTAGTCATATTTAAAATCATAAAACATTACAAACATTAGATTGAATGGAATTAAATTGAATTAAAATTAGTTATTATTTAAACGGTACAATTATTATTATTATTATAGTGTCATATTAAAATCATAGTACATTACAAACATTACATTCATGATTAAGTGAATTTATTTGTAATTAAAACTCCTAATATTATGAAAGCCTTGTCACAAACCACATAAAAGTTTGCTTTTAAATTTATTAAGAGCAATGACTTTTGTCGCTAGGCAATTTGTTAAACACCTTTATTGCCATCGAGTAACAGCTCTTATGAGAGTTGCCTTCTTTCTAAATGGAAGAACTAGTTTATCCTTGTACCTATTATTAAAACTAACAACATCACTATTTTTGTAAAAACTGTGAATGTTTTGACAAAGATACCCAACTCAAGAAAATATAAATGCTAGGAAGTGTTAGAATTTTAGGGTTGGAAAAATTCTCTACAAGAATACAATGGACCAACCCCACAGATTGCCCTTACACTTTTCTGGGCAACAAAGGCTTTGTTAACTGTAGATCCATTTCCCCAAAGTATTACGCCATATCTCAAAACGGAAGCTACATAGCCATGATAAGCGAGTAAAGCAGTTTTTGAGATGAAATCTTTGACAGTCTTCATGTGGGTAAATGAACTTATTGATTTTTATACATACTTCTTTAATGTGTTTTGCCAAGTGCAACCATCATCAATATGTAACCCAAGAATTTTGTATTTTGAACCTCCTCTAGTTTTTGTCCATTTAATTTAATGTCAATAGTTTCTTTACATATCCTTATGTTAAATTGTATTATTTTGTTTTGCTTAAATTGACGTTAAGACTATTCTTGTAGCCAATCTGTAACACTTATAACAGCTGTCATTATTTTATCATTATAATTGGATTTTGTGTCAGTACTTATTATAATTGAAATGTCGTCAGCAAAAGTACAGACTTGCATTTGATAAAGTCAGGTAGATCATTCCGTAAAGTAAAAAGTAGAGGCCCAGGACACTCCTTGTGGGACTCACTTTGGTTGTGTTTATATTTAGATCTGTACGATGTCATTACATTATTAACGTCTATATCATTTATTTCAACATTCTCTACCCTTAGATAAGATTTTATCACTGTAATGCTGGGCTGCCATAGCAGTACAGCTTATCAATTAATATATCATGACATACTGCATTGAGGACCGTGGTACGTTACACAATAGCAACTTCACGCTGTGTCAGCCCTGGTCAATTAATGCTACTGCTTGTGCAACTTGTGCTGGTGTTAATGGCATTTTTATTGGCTTTAAAGCACCTTTAGTTATTGAATTAAGACACAAGATCACAATAATTGAATAACCTTACAGTAAGCTTTTCACAACACACAAATTTAAAATGTGAACTTAGTCGCTCAAATGACCCGATTCAACTAAAAATTAAAGAATTTGTCATGGTGCACTTAAACATAATGAATTACCCTCTTGAACTTGAGGGTAAACATTTTTTGACATACTTGCATAACAAACAT
Organism: Parnassius orleans; assembly: GCA_029286625.1. Lineage (NCBI taxonomy): Eukaryota > Metazoa > Arthropoda > Insecta > Lepidoptera > Papilionidae > Parnassius > Parnassius orleans. The sequence goes on along the minus strand of JAGSMP010000245.1, from coordinate 776,353 downwards.
TCATCAGAAACACTTAAAGCTTTTGCTATCGCGAGATAACCGCTTGGCCAAGATTCCGTGCCGCTGAGTGTATAAAGAATAAAAATTTTGTCTTTTATTTTAATAGTAGGTAATACTTGAATGGTTGTTATTACAATAAAACGAATTATTTATTTACATTTAGCGTATAACCGCGTGGGAAACTAAATTACGTTAATACACTTTGTCTGATCAACGACTTTATAAGTTATTATGTGGAAATTATTTTATTACTGTTAATTCCTTTCCTTCATTGTTTTTTTTTTAGTTAAATTTTATGTTAAGAAGTGCTAATGCGAGAAATTAATACTTATAAACAAAATTAAAAAGTTCAATTATGTCAGCAGGTCATGTTGCTTGTGATTTGGTCGGTGGTCATATTGGCCGCTGTGGTGCTCTACTTCCGTCAGTTGTACACCAGGTTCAGCAAATATGCAGTCAAGCAGTTCAATTGTTGGTAATATGGCTCGCATTTTGCTCCGCATGAGCCATTTCTCTGACGATACGCAAAAATACAATGCTTTACAATGCCTTTTTCCTGAAGAGAGGTAATAATATAAACAGTTTATAGCATAATATAGAGATAAGATAATAAAGACGTAGTACTCCTTTTCTGCCTAGTGGTTAGATTCACAGAATACGAGCGTAAAATGGCAGCTTAATGCTGCTGTATTTCGTATGATGAGTGTAGACAACCGGAGATCGTTTTTAACTAGATACGTATGTGGCATTCAACATTAGTGCTCAGGGGTGACAATGCATTTGAATTTTGATTCTCAATCGACGATAAATTTAAATGACAATGGGCCACAGTATCTGTATCAGTAATACAGTTTACAGTTTAATAAGAATAAAGAAAAGCCGGAAAAATTGGACGTTATGATTCTTAATTGCAATTTTATTTTTCTCTCTTCTAGGTTCATAGGAAGGTTTGAATTTCTGAATCCTTTGGTCATGATCAAAGACATAGAACTGATAAAGAAGATAACGGTGAAGGATTTCGAACACTTTCTGGACCTTCGCTCTTTTGTTAACGAGAATGTTGATCCTTTCTTTGGACGGAATCTGTTCTCATTGAAAGGTATCGTAATAATGATGAGACAAAGTCGTAACTTTAGGTTTAAGAGACAAATGCGTGTTTGACATTGTCAGTATGAACGTAAAAAATGTAACATAAATTATTTTATTTTATTTATGGTATTCGTAACACATATTATGTATAGATTTTAGCTTTCTGCTCTTTGTCCATAGTAAATTTTAACTAAGCCAAATCATCTCTTCCGTGCGCGCAATTTGCTTAAAGGGATACTTATGGATATAATGGATACTTTAATGGATAGTTTTCTCTTAACGTTTTAACATATATAAGATATATTGCTGCTATAAAGCAATTATTTTTTGTATTAGGCGATAAATGGAAAGATATGCGATCAACATTAAGCCCTACATTCACGAGCTCTAAGATGCGTTAGATGGTTCCATTTATCGTTGAAGTTGGGGAGCAAATGATAAAAACACTTAAAAAAAAGATTCAAAGTTCTTCAGGTAAGTAATAACCACATTTTTAGTTATTATAAGCCAAATCTTGTTAACAACCTCATCTTATGTTAATTGATGTAGCCCTAGTTGGTTTATCACTGTATAAGCTTAATAAAAGTCTTTTTTGAAGACGGATACATTGTGAACGAAGGGAAGTAAAGATACTGGCAGACTATTCTCCTCTTTTGCTGTTAACATTTTTAAAAATAAATGAAGTGAACTTACAGTCCACATGATAATAAGCGGCTACTGCAGTCCATGAATACTTGCAACCAAAAGCAAGTAAGAAAGTTACAGACGCGTTCTCACCTCTAAGAACTGAGATGAAATTTCCCACAGCTTTTAACTATAATGACCCTTCTTTGACGAAGTTATTAAGTTTTAATGCGTTGCATGTCGCCAATAAAGTGGTGGAGAACTGCAATGCTACTGGTCGTTACACTGTTAAAAGGGAAGGGATTTCCCTCAAATTTTCCTTCACCTGCTTTTTCTAAATCATGTAAAGCCGCGTAACGGAAATAAATTATTACTTTTAATATAATAAGATTGGTAAAATAAAAATAATCTTTTTTACATTTTTTATTCTTCTACATCAACCCGTGAAAGTTAACAGCTGGACCTATAGGCTTCTTCTCTAGTAAAGAGATTTTGCCTTAATCTTCAAGCTTGGCAGGTAGCCTTGACTAGTTATTTTACATCAGTTGTAGACGAAATGGTTATTCCGCCATCTATTTTTTTTTATATAGGAGAGGGGGCAAACGAGCATGCGGCTCACCTGATGATAAGTGACTACCGCCGCCCATGAACAACTGCAACACCAGGGGAACCAGAGGAATTGCAGATGGATATTAGAGGTTATAAGACTTTTTTTAACGGTGGTAGAGCCACGCGGCAGCTTTTGCTGTTGCACATATGGCCGGCTCGAGCCGGGTTGGTACCACGACCTCGAGATGTTGAGGATCATGCACCTTCCCTGTTGGACCTTCTGCTGACCTCTCATCCGGACAGATATCAGGTCTCCGTCGATGCCCCTCTTGGCTCCTCGGATCATTGTCTAGTCCGGAGCGTGGTGCCACTCACGCTGAAATCGCGGTTGCTTTCTGCAGGCTGGCGCCGTATTTGGCACTATAGGTCAGCCGATTGGGATGGGATGCGGTCTTTCTTTGCATCCTACCCTTGGGGCGGGTTTGCTTCTCGCCGGACGATCCCAACGTTGTTGCTAATTCTGTGGCTGATGTGGTACTTCTCGGTATGGAACTTTTTATTCCTTCCTCTGTGGTGCCCATCGGAGGCAGATCTCAGCCATGGTTTAGTCGCTATATATATAAAACTATAGTAGCAGACCAGGTTAAAAACTTAAACAGGGATTCTGATTACCATAACCTATTCGATTACTGCAAAATTATACCGGTGCATAAAAAAGTAGAATATACTCTTTTAAATGAAGAATTTTTTAACGAAGATTTAAAAAAATATGTCATTTCTAACTATTCTAAAATTTGCAGTTCGGCCAAACCAAAATTAGCTAAACCTAATTATAACAATTTATACGGAAAACGTACTATAGAATACATGGTTCCAAATTTAATTAATCAGTTACCTACCTCTTTTCAAAATGAAATTAATCATAAAAATATTAAATACAAATTAAAAAACTATTATATGAATTGTCTATATCAGACTTCAAACTAAAAAAAAAAAAACTATAATCCCCACTAACTATATTCCCTAAATAAACCTATATGACATAAAAACAAAGAATAATCATGATACTCGTCTACTATTAAATATTAAGTAATTACCTAATTGATGGAACCTAAACCCAAATTTTTATCACCTCCTGTATACGCGACGCAGGAACGACCGGTTTTTGACGTCTTTGCACTATTGCACTATTAGGTAATTATGTATTGCCGATTTACCGCCTGTTGACTGTGCCAATTGCTGTTTAGTAGTGTTGCGTTATACATATTTTGTAGATTAAGGTGTAGCTTATCTGTCAAATTTTAAGTCGGCGGCTTGTGGTACACGGTAAAGTTTTATTAAGCTTATGTTTTACCATAATATATTCTCCGTATTATCTATAATTTGTTAAAATAAAAATAGAAAACACTTTCTACCAGGTGAGCCTTATGCTCGTTTGCTCGCACTTCTATTAGAAAGGTATTTCTATCAATAAAAATAAATAAATTGTTAATGAGGATGAGAGGAAAAGATGATAAAATAAAATTATTAGATTTTCACATAAAAATTCATGATTGTCTAAAAAATAAAAATAAATATTTCAATGATATGCTAAGTCCGACAAAATGCATTAGGGCACCGCGGTAGACACTTCGTAACAGTAAAACTCTCTCAGAAATGCGGGAAGACCTGTGCCCAGCAGTGGGACGTAAGATGGTTTTAAGTGACTAATTAAAAAAATAAACATTGAATTAAATTTTAATTGTTTCGTTCATAGATCCTTCGTCTCTCTGTGTTCGAAAAATCGGCGAAAGATTTTTTTCTGGAACTTTGTGATTAATACAATGAACGAACTTGAAGCTAAGCAGATTTTCAGACCTGACATGATTCATCTTCTGATGGAGGCTAAGAAGGGTAAGGCTTTTTCTTAAGTAGACATCAAAAACCTTTTTAATATTTGAGTGACAAACTCGACTGCTGGTGGAACTCAACTACGGGGTTTCTCTTCGTCAGCGCAATTCTAGTAAGTTAGATTATCTCTGATTGGTGCTCGTTTTCTGCTGGCATTCCTCAAGGTGGAATTCTCTCGCCCCTCCTGTTTTTAGTCTTTATAAATCTCATTACATCCAACATTCGATGTTCGTACTATATGTATGCTGATGACTTACAAATTTATGCTCAAGCTGAGGTGGCATGTTTCGATGATCTCAACTGTATTTCTAATTGATCAGACAGATTTGGTATTAGGGTTAATCAATCAAAATGTCAGGCTATTGTGATTGGTAGTTCTCGTAGATTGATTAAAATTGATATGAAGGCGCCACTTCTTATAATTTTTAATAATGTTATTGTTCTTTACTCAACAACTCTTAAAGATCTTGGCTTAATTATAGACAACACCCTCTGTTGGCGACCGCATATAGGGTGCCCCAGAAGTCGACGTTAAGCCGAAATCGGATGATAGGTCATGTCGTAATAGTCAACAGAAAAATATAAAAAAAATATTTGCTGTGTATTTTAAAAATTGTAGGTATTTATAAAAAAATCGAGAAAATCTATATCATGCCACGGTTTTTTAACTCCGGTTGCTACAAATTTTAACTTGTTTTTAATTTTCTTTTTATGATGTAATCCTGAATAATGCTGCTAAAAACTGTTGCTTAAAATTTTCAGCCAGTTGCTCCATTCCAGAAGGAAATGTAATTTTTGCCCAACCAAGTATTCAAAATTAATACTTTGCCCAGTTTTCAATGACTTGTTGGGAAAAAATTACATTTCCTTCTTGAATGGAGTAGTTGGCTGAAAATTTAAAGCAATTGTTTTAGTCAGTAGTACAGTCTTCTACAGGTATGACAGCATACAAGCAACTGAATAGACAGATCTCCAAATGCATACGGCGGGACTTACGCAACTACAATACAGCTTGTATTGAAGAAGGATCGAGCGGAACTAAGGCTCCAAAGTCTTTGCCAGAGATCTGTCTGCCAAAAAGAGCCAACTGTAAAAGCTGAAGAACGAGTTTGAGCATCGTTTCGGGACACCTGAGATTTTGAGTGAGAATGAGAGGTTCTATGGTACACGTCATCGTTGGAGCCACACGCAAGTGTGAGTAACGATCCAAGAGCGAGTCTTATCCGACACTATTCCGATGATACGTCAGTCTGAGCGAGATTAGAATAGCTCCAGCACCTTAAAACGGCAAGGCCCCAGGTGAGGAAGGAATTACAGCGGCGCTTCTGAAAGCGGGTGGAAAACCGGTACTTCAAGTCCTTCAGAAGCTTTTAATTCCGTCCTCCATGGTGGCACTACTCCGGAGGCGTGAACTAGAAGTGTGGTGTTCTTGTTTTTCAACAAAGGCGACAACGCTCTCTTGAAAACTACAGATTGATTCCTTTCGAGAGTCATTACGAATCGTCTCGCATGCAGACTCAACAACTTCCAGCCTCCCGAACAAGCCAGTTTCCGAAAAGGCTTTAGTACCATGGACCACATACACACCCTTTGACAAATTGTACAGAAGACAGAAGAGTACAATCTGCCACTTTGCCTTGCGTATGTGGACTATGAGAAAGCCTTTGATTCCGTCGAAATTTATGGTACTACAGTCCCTTCAGCGGTGCCAAGTTGACTGTCGGTATATCGAAGTGCTGAAGTGCTTGTACAGTAGGGCTACGATGGCTATTCGAGTACAGAATCAGAGTACGAAACCTATCCAACTGCAGAGAGGTGTAAGACAGGGTGACGTTATATCCCCGAAACTCTTCCCCGCTGCATTGGAAGACGTTTTCAAACTACTGGACTGGAAAGATACGGTATTAATATCAATGGCGGGTACATCACTCACCTTCGATTTGCCGACGATATAGTCCTTATGGCAGAATCGCTATAGGACCTAAGCACTATTCTCAATGACCTCAATAGTGCCTCCCAACGGATAGGTCTTAAGATGAACATTGACAAAACAAAGATCATGTATAACGTCCATGTTATACCTACGCCGGTAGTTGTTGGGAGCACTAAACTCGAAGTTGTTGACGAGTATGTTTACCTGGTACAAATAGTCCAACTAGGTAAGTCCAACTTCGACCGAGAGGTCAATCGACGGATTCAACTCGGCTGGGCAGCGTTCGGGAAATTACGACCCATCTTCTCGTCAGACATACCTTAAAACCTGAAAACTAGATTGTACAACCAGTGCGTGTTGACAGTGATGACTTATGGATCTGAGACGTGGTCCTTCACTGCTGGCCGTATGAGGACGCTCAAGGTCGCTCAGCGAGCGGAGAGGGCTATGCTCGGAGTTTCACCGCGTGATAAACTTAGAAATGAGGATATTCGCAGAACCAGAGTAACCGACATAGCCCAACGGATTAGTAAGCTGAAGTTAATTGAAGCGGATTAGAGTTGAGTTCTTCGAGGTATATGGCCGGCAATGGGCCGGCCACATACCTCGAAAAACCGAGAACCGATGGGGAAAAAAGGTTCTCGAGTGGCAACCTCGTACCGGTAGGTGAAGTGTAGGGCGACCCCCCACTAGATGGAGTGACGACCTGGTAAGATATGCAGGAAAGTCGACGGATGCAGGTGGCTCAGGACCGTGCTTTGTGGCATTCCGTGGGGGAGGCCTATGTTCAGCAGTGGACTTGTGAAGGGCTGTAATGATGATGATGATGATGATGATGAATAATTTAATAGTTAAAATCAATTGCAATTATGATCGACAGTTAATTAATCTATCAGAATTAATCTAAAAAATAATTCTTTTACTTTATTTTAATTGACTTTCCGTTATTAATCCGTCCAATACTTTGAATTTAAAAAGAGGAACGTCAAACTATTAAAAATTTCTTGCAAGTTGTATTGTGATCGCCGCCCTCTAATTTTATATCGCCTGCAAACAAATCTTAGTAGGTAAATTTCGGTGCAACATGGCAGCGTTGCCAACACCAATTTGTCAAATTCTCCGAAAATCCATGTCAAATTCTCCAATTTAAGGACAAAACTTCAACAGATTCTCCACAAATTCTCAATTTTATTTGAAGAAATGAAACAATTTTCAACTTATTTTATAAGATTTATTTTTAACTAACATTTTTATTCTTTTTACCGATTTTTTCACACTGCATATTTTTGTAACAAGCATGTTACTCCATGGAGTATTTTAATTCCTTCCTTGTTGCCATTAAAGAGTAACACAGTATCTGCATTTATATGCATGCGGTTCTCTACTTTAAAATAAAAAATAAAGAAATGAAAAGCATTAAACGATACAAAAAGTTGCTGAAATAAACTGAAAATTGAATGTGGTGTAATGAAGATAATTAAAAAGGAATCATTCGATATTCTTAAGTAACCTAACAAAAAGTTAAGATAAGTATTCAGATCTCATAAAAAGGTTCTTGGCCCGGCACTTGGCCTTTGCGCCAAGCGCGTGTGTAATAGGGAAGGTTAGAGTGAGTAGTAATACCTAATGCATTGTTTCGTCAGTTTTGTACTGAGCTACAGTATATATATATATATATATATATATATATATATATATATATATATATATATATATATATACTTATTTAAAAATAAACTCAGAATAAGCATGAGAGTAGAATAAATGCCGTAGAAATGCAGTCATTAAAAAGAATGTTAGGGCTGAATCTGAATGACACGGTGAGAAATTGTGTGATAAGAGAAAAGTGTGGTTTGCAAGGTAATTTTCTGACTAGGGTTAAGAAAGGAATGCTTCCGTGGTTTGGTCATGTGGAAAGAATGAACGAGAAATTTATGTTGCAGAAGTGAACGGCAGAGTCTGGAAGGGACGCCCTAGACGATAATTTATCCACCAAATTGGCGATATATTGAAAATAGGCCACATTAAGAGTACCCATAACCTACGCGCATTTATACGCAGGCATATGGATATAAAAGAGGCGAGAGAGGTGTCTTGTTGGTAGTCTTGCCGACTCTTTCTTGGTCGTCGTCGGTGCCATTTTCTTATCTTTATCTTCATTTATTTACAATTAGCTTTGCCCGCGACTTCTTTCAAGTGGAATAAGTATATTTGTTAAGATAAATGACGATGATTTATTTGTACTTATAATTGTCGGTAAGGCCTAGATAGACAACAAATCTGGATAAAAACATTCACTTAGTCAGTCAATCAGACAAACTAACTAAAAACAAACACAAGAGCCCGCAAACGAACCTACGGACGGATCCACAAACAAACCAAGAAACGAATTGGGCAAACTACACGCTTGTATATCATATTGTAAATAAACAACAAAATGATCGCAATCACGTAATCCACAATTTGCTCCTGAATTCTTTTAGCAAACAATTGGTAACCCGTTACCCATACAACAGATAAGAGACTAAATAAGCAAGCTCCGTCTCAAATTATTGGTACTACGTCATGAGGCACCATATTGCCAATAATATAAAAAATATATTTAAAATGAAGACTAAAATCCCATGTCTACCTAAAATTAAGTACCTAATTACACTAATAAAATGAAAGAAATTACGTTAGTATCGATATTATGTCTCTACTTGTTTACAATGTATATTGAATAAAAAAAATCTATTCTTTTTTATTCCAAGGTCGATAAGCTCATGAGGATAAACGTGCTTTTGACATGGATGCTGGATTCGCAACTGTCGAAGAATCTTCTGTGGGAAAGAAGAACATAGATCGTGGTAAGTATTGTCATCTCTGAGGCAATATTTGATTTAAATTGATAATTTTCATTGTCAAAGTAAAATTTAAAATCCTTATACACTTAAGCCTCATCCTTCTACAGCTCTATCTTCTATTTACCCGCCTGAACCAGGAAAGTTATGTGTAGATGTGAACTTTTTCAGATACCTTAATTTTCTATTTTTCCATTTTTTTTACCCCCGAACTAGGATTTACTTCTGTATCGTGGAGGCACTACACCCCGAAATAAGTGCCTATTTGTAGGCCATAAAGGTACTTCTTCAGCCCCTGCACCACGGAGACGTCAAAAATATCAATATAATAATTACAACGGCAGCCTATATGCACACCGCTTAAAAAAACGCACAATGTAGGTTTCCAAAGTTGCCCGTCACAATACTTGAACTTAGAAGGGGCTTTCTTGATACTATGAGCATTATATTAAATGAGTTCGCGGTTTGACCACTATAAGACTAATAATGTGCCAAAATAGGACGATGGTAACTAAAGGACTTATTTTCTTTAACTTATGTTTAAGACTTTTCGATTTCGAAAATAATACAACCTACATCAAATCATTCACATGCCGGTACAAAAATGGTTTTAGTTCCCTATCCATCTATTAATTTCCGGCAGTGCAACCCTAAGATAAACATGACCGTTACTAACCTTCCCCTAAACCACCATTGCCTTAATCTATCCTGAGGGTCACCCGAGTAAACCAAGAGAACCAAATATGAAACTGCAGGCCTACAAAACAACTAACTAAAAAATAAGCGAAAGTAGTATGTCAGGATCGGTTTCTTGGCAATCGATCCTCTCTGTCTACCCCGCAAAGGAAAACTTAAAGCAATAGTAGTAATGCATAAGTCGATTTCCTCATTTTTTTTGTTTTTAGCTTACAGTTTACAAAGTAATAATTCAACTAGTTTTAGGCCATTTTCTATGGAATTGTAACGAAATTTTACTAAACCAAGTGCATTTTATGAGTTACTTTGCAATAACCGGATAAATTTGCAGAGAAGGTTCAGAATAAGTAAAATAGGCAAATGGTGAAGAAAAATTAATTAATTTTTTTTTTAATAAAAATGCGTGGTAATGCATTATTTTAATTGATTTTACTGCGCACGCATACACGGCAATAAGACAAAATGTATTAAATTTACAATACCTAATGTTAAACATGCAAATACCAATGTGCTCCTAAATGGGGAGAAGATGAGTCTTGTGGATACCACTGTTTTTCTTGGTATAACTATTGACGCGAAGCTTCAATGGGTGCCCCATATATCTAAATTCGCAGACAGACTTAGTTGTGCAGCATATGCTGTAAGAAAGCTTAGCAGTCTCACCAATGTTGAGATAGCTCGATTTTTAGTTACTTTCATAGCGTGATGTCTTATGGAATTTTGCTATGGGGTTATGCGACTGACATTGAAGCCATATTTGTTTTGCAAAAGGGAGCCGTACGGGCGATTTATAACTTAAATTGTAATGAGGCCCTTAGAGAAAAATTTAAAAAAATAAACATATCAACTTTGGCATCACAATATATTTATGAAAATGTAATATATGTACATGAAAACATAAATAGCTTAGATAAGAATAAAGATGTTCATACTTTAAACACTAGGAACAAACATAAGCTTGTAGTACCAGTTACTAGGCTCCACAGAATTATTATTTTGATATTATTCTAAGCCAGCGCTTAAGTACAATCCCACCTGATGGTAAGTGGTGATGTAGCCTAAGATGGTGAAGCGCATTGACGACGACCCGGAGAAACCGTTTACTCAGAAAATCCTTTACCCAGTACATCAGACCAGGGGATAAGCCGTACGCTGCAAGCTTACCCAAAAGGCTAGCGTACCAAACTCTATCAAAGGCCATCGAGACATCAAGGGAAACAGCAAGTGCTTCCCCACTGTTCTCGAGTGCCTCGCCCCATACGTGTGTGGCATACGCTAGAAGGTTCCCAGCTGACCGATTTCGGCGAAACCCGTATTGGCGGTCACTAAGGTCATTCTGTTCTAGGTATGCCATTAAGCGGGCGTTCAATATATGCTCCATAATCTTGCAGAGTATGGAGGTAATTGAGATTGGTCGATAATTGGCAGGGTCGGCACGGCTGCCTTTTTTTGAAACAGGCTGCATGTTGGCCAGCTTCCAGAATTTTGACACTATTTCAGTCCTTAATAGGAGGTGGAACAAAAGTGTCAGCACAGGAGACAACTCAGGTGCACAAGCCTTTAGAACTGTTGCTGGTATACCATCTGGCTCACTAGCTTTATTCACGTCTAGACACCCCAAGGTTTTAAGAACCTCCTTATTTGTGGAACGGACCTCCGACATGGATGTCCAGAGGTTGAATTTGTAATACTTTTTTGTAGGACTTGGCAGCCTGGTTGAAAGTTCTCTTCTTGGAGCTAATATCCGGAGCTTTGCAGTTTCGAGCGTCAACCCAGGATAGATATGCTAAAAGCTTGCGCTTTTCGAATTGGGCGCATTCAGCGTTAAACCATGGGTGAGCTTTGCTACCGATGGGGGCGTCAAAGAAGGGGATTAAATACTCCATAGCTTGACGCAACACATCGGTTACCGCATCCGCGCTGCTCGACGGATCCGCAAAAGAGAAACAGACCTCCCGCCAAGGTGAGGATGCATAAAAGTGTCGCATCTCATCGCAATCAGCTGACTTATACCGCCATATTCGTTGAACACCTTGGGACTCGTAATCAAGTGGAGAATATGACGATACAGATTTCACCAGACAGTGGTCATTCATTTATGGGGCAGTTATTCATTTATGGGGCAATGTATACGCTTTTACAACAAAATACCAGAAAATGTACAAAATTTTCTTGTTTTATTAAGGCTTTAAGAAGCCTGAATGACCTTGACGAAACGGCGACCGCAGAGATATTAGCCGACGTTAACACCGTCATGCGACTACTTTCTGTATTACTTAGAAAAGTGTAAAGATTAATAAACTGTAGAGGTGACAAGTATATAAATGATATACTGCCTATTATGCTTGCGCATCACTGAGAGTTATGTCGCGGTTAAGCATCTTCAATTACATTGCACGGTGTGGTGCTGCAGCTTCGTCCGGTAGGCATCACGAGCTATCAAGTGTTTAAGTTTTAAGTACGTAAGAGTTTTTATTATATTTGTTGAATCGTATTTATTTGTGTCCTATTAGTAGCTCTGGATCTAAGCGCTCGCTGTATATTTCGCCCGGGTTTGATCCCCGGCAGCAACAATAAAAATTTAATTGAAAACATCGTGAAGAAACCTGCATGTCTGAGGAATAAGAAAAATATTCGAAGAAATGTGAAGTTCGCCAATACGCATTGGGGCAGCGCGGCGGACATTTCCTTGCCCTAAACCCCTTTCAGAAATAAAAAGAGTCATGTGCCCAGCAGAGGCACTCATATAGCCTGTTACTTTACTTTTGTATCGTATACATATGCAATATTCATATTCATTTCAGATACAGAAGGGTACCTAATGCTGAGAAAAATATCATGTGGAGGCCACGAAATCGTAAAACGTCTGTGTTCAAGTGATTGTCAGTCATTTCATACGCCACATTTTCTCTAGAGTTTAGAACGTTTCAGATAGGGCAAAATAAAAATAATACAAAATTTGACGGTAATGATTTTTTAATAATATATACATTTATAGGTATTTATAATAAAAATAATGAACAAGCTGCAAGTTTCAACTGATAGTGTTTCTTGTAAACACAATTGTAAAATTGCTGTTCTCATTTTTATCAATAGTTAAATGAAACGTAGTAAAGATCACTTCATATAAAATATATTTGATTAAATTGGCACATGGCCTATTTGGCCTTCTACTTACAACTGGCGTGGTTTTCAAAAGCGTGATTAAGTATCAGCTTTATATCACCAATCAGATCCTAAACTTTTTTGACATTTATGTTTCTTTTTGTTATATCTTGTAAACTTTTTAAAAACTGACGCAAACTCATTAGTTTATTATTTGTTATATTTTTTTCGGTGGATAAGCTTGTAATTTTTTTTTATTTTATCACAAAATTTTCTCAATAAATTATTACGCTTTCTACAGTGATACTCTCCTCTTAGTTTCGGCGTGACTGTAGGATGTCATATAGGTACTGAGTTACCGTCAGTTACTAAGCGGCCACAAATCATAAATCATACAGATCTACATTTTTGTTTTTATTATTTTTGATTTTTTGAAACCTGGTAAAATTATTTTTTTCCATACCAATTGATGGGCCTGAGTATAATGCCAGTTGTGCTCTTTGGCTGAAGTTATTTTTTATTTTATGCACAATTGCAGACAAAACAATATTGATTGCGCATCTCTAAAACTTTTCTCCTTCTAATAATAGCTCCTGCACCTGACACGGCGGAATAGTTATAAGACCATTTGCAGTAACAATTTTTGTTAACAGTTATGAGTGTAACATTTTCATCAGCTGCTTTATTCATAGTGCCTTGAGCAACACTTTGCCGGTTTCTGTACAGAAAATGATGCTGGCTTTGGAATTTTTTATTTGAAATAATTCGTAGGCGTAGTGCTTCAGAAAATTGTTTCAAATAATGATGGCCGCTACCAATGAATATAATACCTGCTATGTGACACTTATTTACATAGAAACTTTAATTATCATCTGCATATAATTCTAAATAGCACTTTTTACAAAAGAAAGTAAACTTTGAGATTAGTCCATCTTGTTTTTTTTGGTAATAGGGTATTACACCCATTTTCAAAAAGTTTTAAATGAATCCTAGAGTGATAATGAACCACTATAATTTTTATATATTTTTTTAAAACCGAATAGTGCCATAAAAATTACTTTTAATCTATCGTTTTAAATTTTCGCGTGAAAACGCTAGCCGCCATGCTGTTCAACTCGTGACTGTATATATAAGAAATACTTGGTTAAAACTGGCAAGAAGAGACCCGAAGGCATTGTCTACAAAATGTAAACTATACTTCTGTGGAGATCACTTTGATGTAAGTATGACTTATATTTAACTATCGTTTATTCAAAACAAAACATCATGACATGATAGGTGCATGACCTACTGCAAGTCAAATTTTGTAATAGATTGTGTTAATCGCTCGTCTGTCCCGCCCTTTGTGGGCCATTTTGACAGCCCTTGCAAGTGCAGTGCAGTTTTTTACTTAATTCGTGTTTTCTTTTAATATATGGGAATAATGACATGGTTTGTACAAAAAAATATAACAAAACTTTTTTGCGTCCTTCTTTCTTACCTAAGCTTATTTTATAATATCTATAACATTAGTGCTAAAAGCGAAGTAATAAACTCGCTTTGATTTCAAATGTCATAAATATTATTGCATGTTTTAGCTGGAAAATTACATGGAAAATTACACACAATATAAGATTATGGGTTCTGTTAAACGAATTCGAATTAATAGAATAAACATTAATACTTTATGCTTTTACGAATCCGTCTTCCATGATGCCTCTTCAATAATCTTCATAACTTAAATGTGTTCACAGGAAAATAAACTAAAATATAATTTCAATTTAATAATGAATAATTTGACATGTAATAATAATTTAAAATTGACATTTAATATTTTATCACATACAATATTACAAACTATAATAAAAAAACTAAAACTAGTAACTCAGTTATCATACAGTCCTTTTTTCCATGGGGAAACGCCTACGCATACCCGTCTCGCGGGGGCAAGGACGGGTTATGTCGGACTTGCACCGACTAAAACCTCATGGTGTTCCACCTTCGCCGCATATTGGCAAGGCCACGGGAACGCTTTTGCACACATCCTCGGCCCCACCAGCGCCGGCCGCCCCATGGCAGCCCCTCCTCGGGGACGACTTCTCCTCCCCTCCTTCCTTTTTAGGTAAGGCGCATCAGGAACACATGGCGCGCCTTCCTTCACGGCCTCTTACTGCAACTGCGAAACGGACTCCCCGAGTCCGATACGCGGAGGCCATGGGGCCAGGAAAAACGAAAACTTGGAGGCACTACCTTTCCCGACCCCAGCGGCGGAAATGGTCTATGTCTCCGCCGCCAACCAAGATGCGGGAGAACAGCGCCGCGCAATACCGACACTCTTCTCCCCCGCTATGTCGGCGTCCTTCAGGATATTTCGGCATTTTTCGTGTAGGTGGGGCAACACCCGGCATGCCGAAGCAGGTACGGCTGCTTTGAATATTTACTTCCAAATATAATTTATCCAAAATCTCTTGTGTTGAATATATATTTTCCTTCTTCAGCAAAACTGTTATAAGCACTGGGTCCCACTCTAACATCTATACATATAAATAAAATTGAATAGTCTGTCTGTAATATCGAAATAGCTTACTTATATTGCGATGTGGGGTCTATTCGCATGCCATTAAGTCTTGAATAACCATTTTTCAAGATTCTTCCAAGTATTATTTATTTCATCGAGAATGATGAATATAGTTCTTTTCTTTAGAAAACACTGCTATGAACACTTGGTCCCAATCTGTCATCTATACATACCTATAAATAATTGAAGTGACTGTCTACCATTACTGTTACAGCCTATTAAAGTTTACTGCGGAAATAGGCTGCCACGCTTGGCCACCAGGTTGGTAACCACAGTTTTTTTAGTCGTTATTAAAAAGACGCTGCTGCCCATCTCCTGGTATGTTTTCCTTTGTCACCTCTTATGACATCCACGGGATGATATGGGGTAGTGGATATTCTTACACCGCCACTACACGGGTAGTAAGTGTCTGTCTGTAATACCAAAATAGCTGCCTTATATTGACCCATAAATAAATCTATTTGCATGCAAATCAAGAAAAAAAATCTTGTCTGTCCGGGCTAATCTTCAAAATAACTAAACCGATTGTAATGAAACCTCAGAAATAGATAGGGAACACTTCCAGGAATGATTTAGGTTATTTTTATCCGAAATCCTTGGACGTTTAAAAAAAGACAAAATTCAATTAACGCCACGTTAATTGATCTTACCCACGCAAAGCCGGGGCTGGTCGCTAGTATTAAATATAATTTAATTCTATGGATATAACTATATTATTGGCATATAATGTACTGTTGTTATGCTGCGGCATGCTTGGCCAAGTTGGATTAAATATGGTTTTATTAAAAAAAAAGGTTTTTACTTTTTATTTACAAAACAATATACAATATTTTATTATGTACAATATTAAAAACTATAATTAAAAAAAACTAAAACTAGTAACTTAATAATCATACAGTCCTACTCCCCGCGGTATCGTGCCAAGAACGCTAGCTGCGTTTCCCCGCTGAATGGGTATACTTAGCCTTTGAGCGAGAAAAGGACCAGCCCTCTTATCACCAGCAGCAACGACCAGTCGCGGTTGGAGTTCCTTTAGGAAGTTCATCGCAGGTGGACCCCACGGACCGATAGTCTCTTTTTTTATAGAATAAGGGTAACAAACGGGCATACAGTCCTCCTGATGGTAAGTGGTTGCTGTGGCCCATAGATATCTACATCTATCTCCGTTTGCGAATTTAAATGCAGATGCGTTGTCAGCCGTGAGGACTAAGATGTCATCTGTCAGAGACTCATATTTGCGCCACTTACTCAGTTCAGCTGCCTCAGATGCCGCCCCGGCTCTAAACGAGGTACCCCTGAGATGAGAGGAGAAAATTGCTTTTTCAGAAATTTTATGATAAAGCTAATTTTACAAATATCCACAAAAATATTTGCATACGACATCTAGCACCCCACGATTTTTTACAACAAAATGAATTAATTAATAGAATCAGGCGTTACTTTGCGGAAATCCATTATATTAAAGTTGTAAATATATACTTTGCCAATATCCGCTTAATAAAATAAAATGATGTGTCTTACCTAGTTTGAAGAGGTAAAGTTGGGAGCGGTTGCTTAAGTGGGGAGCGGTTGCGTCGGCGATTCTTATAAATAGCAGCTGTTTTTGGCTCGCCGCTCACTTGGCGGTCAGCCACCGTAGAGTCTACTACACCTGAAGATGCCTCGTGTAGAGGCGAAATACGTGTCGTATTGTCATCGGTGGTGTGTCTTTCCTAGTGTAGTGGTGAGGGGAGTAGTGGTGCTGGGATTAGTGGTGACGGGGATAGTGCACACAATTGAGGAAGGGCGGGAGGTGCTCTTCTAACTAGGTAAGACACATCATTTTATTTTATTAAGCGGATATTGGCAAAGTAAATATTTACAACTTTAACAAAATGAATGTTTTATATAAATTACTATTTTCTTATTTTAAACTTATTGAAAATTATTTTCTACTTTTTAGTTCGGTTATCTAAAAAAGCGTGTTTTTTTAGTTTTTTAAACTATTATTTATTTTCTATTTTTTAATGCGGTTAATTACAAAAGCATGTTTTTTTTTTTGGAACGAAGTTCTTTTACGCGGCTTACAGTAGATTGAACTGGCAGAAATCGTAGTTGTTTTATATTCATAAAACAACTACGATTTCTGCCAGTTAATACCAGTTATTCGCAAATCCTGAGGATCCTGAACTGGCAAGGGTAATGGGACAAACTATTTAAATTATTGCATTGTCATGGGTCCTTGAAAAGTGTGCGAAGTTTCAAATCACATTCAAAATTCCGTTACATAGAAACATAGATAAATACCAAGCTAATAAAAGCGTTTTAAAGATTCTATACACCTGGTGTATCAAAATATGCAAGGCATGTGCTTTACATAATATAAAACTATATTTCTTTCCCAAGGAGTTTCCTGGAAGAGTACTCTTATTAGTGTTAAGCTCGCCTTTGTATATCTTATTTCAATATTTAAAATTTTTGTCCTCTTTTAGTGTGTACAATAAAGAATAAAGAAATAATAAATCTGTTTTCGTATTTTTTTATAGGAGAGGGCGAAAACGAGCATGCAGCTCACCTGATGGTAAGTGACTACCGCCGCCCATGAACAACTGCAACACCAGGGGAGGAATTGCAGATACGTTGCCGGCCTTTTAAAAAGGAGTAGGCTCTTTTCTTGAATGCTGTTTTTGAAAAAGTGGAGCAAGATCGGCATATTAGTAGTTACAACATAGCCGAGGAATTGAAAATTGACCACAAAAAATTTTGACCCATTTGAAAAGTCTGACTGTACAAAAAAGCTATTTGCATCGATATTTGGGTACCACACGAGCTCACTGAAAGAAATCTAATGAATCGTGTACTCATTTGCGATTCTCTATTGAAACGTAATGAAACCGAACCATTTTTGAATATAGTGATCACTGGTGATGAAAAGTGGATGACCTACGACAGAATTTGCGGAGAAGATCATGGTCAAAGGGTAGTCAAACTCCACAGATTGTAGCGAAACCCGGATTAACACGCATTAAGGTGATGCTGTGTGTATGGTGGGATTGAAGGGCATCGTTAATTATGAGCTTTTACCGCCGAGTAAAACCATCGATTTGGATCTCTACTGCTAACAACTAATGAGACTCAAGCAAGAAGTTGAGAAAAAACGGCCGGGATTGATCAACAGAAAAGGAGTGGTCTTTCAACATGATAACGCCAGACCACACACATCTTTGGCCACTCAGCAAAAATTGAGAGAGCTTGGTTGGGAAATGTTAATGCATTCACTATATAGTCCTGACCTTGCAGCCTCAGATTTTCACCTGTTTCGGTTTCTTCAGAATTCTTTGAGTAGTGTCAGGTTAACATCAAGAGAGGACTGTCATAACTACTTATCGCATTTTTTTATCAAAAATCCGAAGATTTCTACAGCAACGGGATTATGTTACTACCTACGAGATGGCAACAAGTTATCGAACAAAATGGCGCATATATATTACAATTAAATATAATTAAACTTTGAAAAAAAAATGTCTTGAATTTGTATATGCAATATGAAGAAACTTTTTCCCCGACCTAATAGTTTCTTATTCAAACAGTTGCCCCAAAATGTTATACCATACCTTAATATTGACGCAACAAGGCGTTATAAGCTATTAAAGCAGTTTTACAATGTGATACATTTGAAAGTCTGCTCAGAGCAAATATGTGACTATTTAGGCGCTTGTCTAGTGCCTGAACGTGTGTTTTCCATTTCATATTTTAACCTATTTCTATGCCTAGGAATTTAGCGGAAGTTACCTCTGTAATAGGCAATCTCTTGTAATTAATGTTTAGTTCAAACGGGCTAGTTCTATTTTGGTGGAACTGCATGTGGGTCGTATCGAACAAATTTATACATAACTGGTTTTCTGTAAGCTAGTGAGCTAGTCATTTTCGTAAAGATTTCTCTATGTACATTTTATTACTGTCGTACTGTTGTCAGCAAATAATATCATAGGATGTCTTATGTTCTATAATAAATAATTAATGTATATAAGAAACATTAAAGGCCCAAAAACACTCCCTTGTGGTACACCATTAACGACGGTTCTTTATTTTGAGCAGAAGTGTTGTTGTCTGTTTTATAGGCATGATTTCAATAATTTCAATGTTTTCCCCTTACACCATACATTTCTAATTTATATAGTAATCACTGTTTACAAGATCAAATGCTTTAGTCATATCCGTGCACATAGCACAAACGGGTATACGCTTATCAACCTTAATTGTAGCATATTTAACTTATTCATAAATAGTTGATGAAGTAGATCTATTTTTACGAAACCCGTTTTGTTGTATAGTAAAAATATTGTGTTGCTCATAGAAGGAATACAATCTATTGTATATAGCTTTTTCTATTATTTTGCAAATAATGGGAGGAGTGCTATCGGCCTATAGTTTTCTGGTTTGTGTTTCTCACCTTTTTTATATGGAGGCTTTACCACCGTTTTTTAAGATTTTCAGGGAAAATACTTTTTCTGTAAGATTAACAATGAATGTAAAGGGATGTACTAATTCCTCTGCACAAAATTTAATAACCATAGTATTTATTTTGTCATATCCACAGCTAGTTGTATTTTTAACTGTTTTGTAATTTTATATATTTCACATGGTGTGCATGGTGATAGGAAAATTTAATTTACTAGGCTTAGTAAAAATTTGATTTTGTGAGATACTTTGAGCAGCATAATTATTACAATAATATAATTCTGTCAGGTCTATAAAGAAGTAATTTAATTTATTGGTATGTCAAATGGTTTTGTAATTACACAATGGTTTTGTTTGATTGTTTATTATTTTCCACGTTGCTCGACATTTGTTGTATGCATTTTTTATGTAATAGTTGTTATGCGCCCTTTGTGTGAGTGTGATCATCCTTTTTAGGCGTTTTCTATACGTTTCGTAATTAATTTTATTTTCTGTGGTTGGTTTTAATCCAAAGTTTTTGCCTTTTTCCTTTTGTACATGCTCTTATACCTCGAGATATCCATCTTATTTTCGTCTTGTTATTAATTTGAATTTTTTTGATTGGAAAGCATTGAGTATGTAATAAAGATATGATATCAATTAATGTATCATATGCACTGTTTAGATTTGATTTATTGAATATATAACAGAAGCTAAGGCTTTTCAGGTAATTTTCAAAGTTAATTAAATTTTTTTGTGAATTATCTCGTCCTTTATGTACCAACACTGATTTGGAAAGCTTGTAGTAATAGGGTATTTTATCAAAATAGCATTTAGGTCAGACAAGCCCAAATCCTTCACATTATATTCAAAGTTTCTGTGTATATTATCAACAAAATTGTCAAGATATGAGCCACTACATATTCTAGTTGGTTCTTTTAGTCGAAGCTTCAATTTAAATTTTAAAAGCATATTTTCAAACGTAATAGATGTTGTGTTTTTTGTAAGGTATTTATATTAAAACCCCCACATAATATTATACGTATTTATTTTATGTAAATCAGTTTAGAGAGAGCATTTTCTAATTGATCAAGGAAAATATTAACATCAAAATTGGGAACTCTGTATACACACATAATTATTAACTTATATGAAAACAATTTAATGGCGCAACATTCAAAATAGTTATCCAGTGATAAACTATTTATGTCGTTTAATACTTTGAATTCAAAACCTTTTAAAGTATATTGCTGAACTACCTCGTTTTGTTATTTCTACAGTAACAAGTGGCTAAGTTGTAGTTTTTAAAATGAAGTAGTATGCTCTCTCTTTCCAACATAAAATGCTCGGTTAGACACAATATAAGAATTTCATTTTTCGATTCAGAGTATTTGTTAATACACATGGTGAGCATTTCGATTTTGCTGAGCATGCCTGCTTTATTTAGATGTAGGATATTAAGCGTTTTGTGGACGAAAAATCTGATTTTCTTTTAGAGCTGCATTATAAGGAGAGTGTGTTAGATTGCACATAACCTGTTTATTTTCTGTATGATTCTTTATTTTAATATTGTTCTTTTTCATTTGTTCAAAGAAATATGGAATGGTTTCTATTTTTATTTCTGTATGTATTTTTTAGATAGTGTGGCACGGCGTAGTGCTTGTCAGCGTTACTTAGTCGAAAATGTTTACTACAACAGCCATTTTTGATGTAGTTAACTATGTTTTTAGGATCTAAGTAAGTTTTTTCAGAGTCATAATTCTCGACAGTGCAGCTAATTACAGTACAAAAATTATAATGCGAATAAATACTGTTTTTAGGAACTATATTTAAAAATTTACTATTTTTAATACAATTATATAATAGTTTCATTAATTCATTTAATTTGGAAGTATTAATATAGTTATTTTATACTATATTAGGTTTATACATTCTAGGTTTCTATAAAAGTTTTAGGGTAAGTATATGATAATTCTGCTACTAGTTTTAATACGTAAGAATCATTTGATCCTAAGCATAAAATGATTACGTCGTTCACAGTATATATTTTAGCCATTGAGTAACAGCTATCTAAATAGTCCAGTCAAATAAGGTCTGAAATCAAAATTTTGGCACTCAACAACTTTAATGATTCAAAACCAATGTGTAAAGGTTTTCGTGTCCGTAACCCCCTGCAAGGGTTAAAAAAAGTGTGAAATGTGTTATTTCGCAATTACTCGAAAACGATAAAAATTAAACAAAAAAGTTCTTATAAAATAGTGTAGAACTGAAAGATTTACATAAAAAACGTTTTTTTTTCCTGTGGTCAAATTTAACCGAGTTTGTAGTTTTTCAGTTTAAGGGATGAACGTAAATTTTAAAAAATCATAGGGAGTAGAAAAATAAGCGATTTTTTTTAAATTGCATAAAAAATCTTACTAAAAGGTTAGATTGAATAAAACTACTTTTACGGATTCTATCACGTTTAATTAACTTATTTTTATTAATTCCCGACGTTGGTGGCAGGTGTCACTGACAAGATTGGCTACATCTTGAAGCGAGCTTCTATTAGAACATTCTTCAAGCCGCCGAAGAAGATTAGTCAGTTCTTAGCATTCATCAAGTTCAATATTCCTCAACAAGATGCAGGAGTGTACAAGCTTGATTGTGAATGTAGTCTCTCATATATAGGGCAAACAAAACGATCAATAAAAACCCGCTTAAAAGAACACATAGCTGACGTGAAGCACCAACGTTCCGGGAAGTCTGCAGTTCATATCCTAGACGGCCCCCGCCATTACATTAGATATGATAAACCACAAATTCTCGCGAAAGAACATTGATTCCTGCCAAGGATGATACGTGAGGCTATTGAAATTAAAAAACATCCTATTTTCAATAGAGAGGGAGGCTGGGTACTACCACCTGCTTGGGATTCGGTAATTAATAAAATTAAAACTAAGCCCATGCAAACCACTGCAAGACTTCAAGACACAGTAAGTTCATTCTGCGTAGATCGGACCAAAATTAATAATTAAAAAAGCTGAAGGTACTCCGGGTTAACTCTGACATCGGGACGTCAATCACCTCAGTCCCCCGTGACCATGGGTGCTGTAAAGCACCTGAAACCTCCTAATAAATATAAGTTAATTAAACGCAATAGAATCCGTAAAAGTAGTTTTATTCAATGTGTAGTGTTCGCGTAAATATAAGAAATCATTATAAAAGGTTAGACTTTATAATTTAGAAATTAAAATTTTCGATACAAATTTTTTATTGTTAAAAAAATATAACAATTTGAAGCTTTCAAATTGAAATTTGAATGCTTAAAAATTAATGAAATATTTATTTTTTGACATATTTAGATTCCTCGTAAAATTTCCTAAATTTTACGATTGAAAAACAATTTTATCCAAGTATATTTCGGCAGGTGTAAATTTATACAGGTATAAAATCTTTTTCTAATCCTACGCCGTTGTATTAAGTCCGGAGTCCCGAGAAAAAGAGAGGACTATTGCTTACTCGTTTACTACGTATGCTTACTCGTATACTACTATACGAGGTCCGAGTAAGAGTGAGAAGGCATCATCGGAGAATCATAATTTTCGCACTCTCTTTATTCTACGATCTGTTAATTAAAATAGATCAGGTTATTTTTGCCTACTTGGTGATTGAATCCGAAACCAGGAAGTAATTTTTTTTTAACCTTTAACTGGTGACGTGGTTTTCTTGTAATGTTAGTGGTGACGTGAGGCCTGACAGGCCTCGGTTGAATATAAGTGTAAATCGCGATGTATAATAATTAATTTCTGCTGCCTGCCCATTTGTGATAATATAGATATTTAGGTATCAAATAAAATGATTTTGTGTATTCTAATTTTCACTTTTATTTATGAACTGACAATAACAAAATTAGCTCTTGCATCATTAGAAAAAAACGACATGAGATCAACTTTCAGTGATAAAAACCAAAAATCAACATTCTTATAGTACAGATTTGGATCGTCTTATAAAATTTCATAAATTTCTGATCACATGTATAATCACAAAACTGACAATAGGTAAAATTCACAAATTTTTATTGGCACTCAGGACACACACATCTTCGCGCACTGCAGGCATACATGTTTTTTACAAGAAACACATTGGTGAAAAGATTTCCGGTCCCGATTAGGTGGACAGGTGGAAACATTTTTTAGCGTCTTCTACATCATTTGCGTGTTTTACAGCTCAGGTGGCAAATCTGAGCCCAAAATGTGTCTCATGTTCAACCTTATTTCAAGTGGTATTCGTGAGTTATAAACTCCGCGCTGCATGTGCTGTAAAAAATACCTCTGGCCAAAATTTTGATGAAAGACCCTCTCAATGGTTCTGCTACCATCAGCTTGATACAGAGCATGTATGCTTGCCGTATTTGCTCTGGAACATAATTTTCTCCTAAATTTTCAGCTTCAGAACCGTTAGAGTCTTCACACCCCAACCATACTTCGATTTGTCTATCGACAGTTTAACTGGATCCCGGTATAATTTGTCTATCAGTACTTGGTACTGAATTTCTCTGCTCCACTACTCCACGTCTTTTTCTATGGTTCTGTATTATTCATCATGTATTTTGCAGGTACATTCTATAATAAACTAAAAAAAATTGCAACAGTGTTAAAAAATTAACGTAAGTGGTGACGTAGGGCCTGAGAGGCCTCAGTGAAACATTAAATCCATGCTCCCGCCGACACTATTATCCCTGTCCACAGCGTGGGCGTAACTAAACTCGAAGCTACTGAGACACACAAACCCAATCTAAAACAATTCAAACTATATACACAGATATTTACATAGTCATATATGCGCATACATACATGCTAAATTCCAAAACAAGAATTTAATTTTAAAATCTTTAAAAAAGATATAAAAACACTAGATAATTTTTCACGATGCTACGATTGCTCTCACACAAAATTCTCTGTTGTGAACGCAGAGCCGGAACTATACTGGAAACACATGATTTCTCAATAACAAATCACAGCGCGAGGAACTTGGGCCCCCATCAGCGGCATGCCTCGATAAGCTATCTTTCTCCTACTTATGGCTGCGCATTAGATTTTTTTGTCGTATTCATTTGTAAACTTTATTCACGTCTGGGAATTATTTAACACAGCTACATTTGTCTGGCGATTTGCAGGTATTATTAAAATTACTCAATAAATACGTGATTAAAATTTGAGATTGCCAAAAGTATATTTATATATTTATAATTTTAATATAATATTTTTGGAGCAGTCTGGTTATACTTTATAACCGACAAAATCGTCTTGGATTTTTTTTTGAATTATATTAAAACTAAATTAAAACATAAATAAGAAAACAAGTTGCCAAAACACATTTTTTTGGATATTTTTTTGCAAATGTTATATGCTACGCAGTAACGAAATAACAGACTCGCGGGACTGAATTCGCCAATTAACGAAATTATATTTTTCACAGTTTCAACTTGCCAAAAGGACCTTCCTTAAATTCGACGCCAGCTCATCGACTATTACTTTCAATCGTAGTTCAACGGATAACGTAGTGCAAACGCAAAATAGAATTAACGCTCGTAATAACAATTTTTCAAATTGTTTATTCCCATTTATAAACAATAACAGATATCGGAATAATCCCTTTTAATTAAAATACATTGCTTTATGTCTAGTTTACAAAAAAAAATCTACTAAAGATTTAAAATCTAAGCCAGGTTTAAATTGAACGTACATTATAATATAGTTTACTAACTAACCCTTCCTAAAGCATATAACAATGCATCAAGTTCTAACAAGCTATAACTTAAAACATATTTATAACGTACCAAAGACAAGGCTCGTTGACTGCAAACGCTTTACGAATACAGAACTATGTTTAGAGTTAGCGTAACGAGCCGTAGTCGTGTCCAACTGCATTCTGCACTAGAGTCATTATCTCGTCTATACCTTAATGTTCACCAACGAAACACTAAAGCACCTTAATGGGAACAACTCTGAAGTTCACCAAAATTATTCACTACGTAACGTCAGTGATTTTATATTTGTAGCAATTTACTTTCAACGTGCGTATTTAAAATGGAAAAGAGAACAATTTTTTTCGAATATATGATCGGACCTAACAGGTGGTACAACTATGTTGCAGCTATATTATAGTTGTAGCACAAATGGGTCGGCTCGACCGGAATATGATAACGCTCTCACAGAATACCAGCGTAAATTATTAGCTTAATGTTGCTGTGTTTCGTAAGGTGAGTGTAGAAAACGGTAGACCCTTTTTACTGAAAATGAGGCATTCCATCTTAGATTTCAGGGGTGACAACGCATCTGCATTTTAATTGTTAATCGAGGAGAGACGTAGATGTCTATCGACCACAGCATTCACTCACCATCAGGTGGACTATGTGCTCGTTTGTCACACTTATTCTATAAAGAAAACCTATTGATCAATCGATAGAAAATATTTTTGTTTTCTAAAATTTGATGAACGCACCGATAACAGTGCCATCTATCATGATCAATCCTAATTCGAATTGAACTCTCAGTACCCCCTCCCCTTTGACCATAGGTACTGTAAAGCACCCGAAACTGAAGCAAATAAGATATTCTTTGGAAGAGGCCAAAGATCAGCAGTGGAATTATGATGATGATGATGAATGATAAAAATTATAATCGTTTTAAAGATATTAAAATTATTTAGCTGAGATCCGTGTAAAAAATAAAAATAATGTGACTTACCTAGTTTGAAGATAAGTGGTGGTAGAGTGTGTGGGATTAGTGGTGACGAGTATAACTAAGGTTACTTTTATTTTAGAAAAAGAATTAGGGTTCCACGCAAAAAAAAAATTAAAACCCTAAATTACACGCGGGCGAATTCGTGAGGAACAGAAAGTAATAAAATAAATGCCAAAAATTGAAGTAGGACAACTTTTTTTATAGGATAAGGGTGACAAGCGAGCACACAGTCCACTTGATGGTAAGTGGTTGCTGTGGCCCATAGACATCTACTTCTATCCTCGTTTGCAAATCAAAATTCAGATGCGTTGTCAACCGTGAGCTCTAAGATACCTCTTTTCCAGTAGAATTCTTTTCCAGTTTTAGTGTGACATAGTAGACCCTACTATGTCACACTAAAACATTTAGAGTAATCAATTCGTGTTACAACCATAATACAGCTGCAGCGTGGCGCTACCACGTATATATATGTACGTTATGTCCTATCTTTCTTTGTTGGTCTGATATTCTAATCAAATAGCTACGAGTTAAAGACCTCTGCAAATAAGCTTCAATATAACACACTCGTCGGCTGACCGACATTCATTTCACGGTGGCTGCGATTGATAATTATAGATAAAACTGCTTATGAAAAATCTTACGAATGGAAAGGGTTCAAAGAAGATAAATTTAATTAGGACTAAATCTTACGCTCACCAGATGTCGCTAATTGGGTTTGAGGTGATTTTATTTATCACTAAAAAGGGTTACACAGTATCATCTTCATTGAAAAGTTACGTTTAAAAGAAATTTTTTTCAGTTTCTAGTTATATACACAAAAAAAAAATGCTCGGTGTTGTGTTCATTAATTTTTTAACCATTTTGGAACGAAGTTCCTTATCGCACGGTACGAATTTGATGGATGGGGGCTAGGTGAGAAAAAGTGTAAGATGTTCCCGTCACGACCCCCTTTCTATAGTGCGAGCGAGATGGAATAATATCTGTCCCTCTCGCACTTTTTCTTATCTTGCCATGAAAGAAATATTATTTTAAAAGAATCTTCATTTTAATACACGCTAGTAATTCATTTATTCGTATTTGTTAATCAATAATATAATACATTTATCAATAATAATATACTACGGAAGGAACTTCGTTCCAACCGAGTATTCCACGTCAGACACGCATGTTTTTTTTACCTTTTTTTTTATAAAAATTAAGGAATATTCGTAGTTTGCTGTATCCATTTCTAATCTAATTAATATAAAATATATCTTATATGTCAGAAAGAGACACTTTCCTAACAAATTAACTTCTCCCGCCACGAAATCTGTTAAAATATTTACACCTCATTTGATGCCCATTGCTATTAGATGCCCTGGCATGTAGATGATCATTCATACGGCAACTTTGTTTGTGAATCAACATGAGAATCAACTCTTCTTCTGGGTGTTATAAATGTTATTATCCCTGTTATGACTTCAAATAAAACTTAAAATCGATGACACCTTTGTTTTACAAAATATTATTTTTTTGATATTGAATTTGTTTTATTTAAAAACGATATTAAAAATATTATGTGTACATGCACACAATAGATAGGGTCAGTCATTCCTTTTTGGTTTTTCCATCTTTTGACTTTTATACACATGGAGAAAAATTGCGATGAGAAATACAAAAAAATTGGTTAGATATGCGATAAAATAAATTATGGTTAATATGCGAGAGCGAAGTGGTGTGATTTATATATGATATAAATATGATATATGCGGCAGGGATATATTATATATAACACACCTGTATGCTGTATGTGTATACAATTACGATAACAAAAGTAAATATTAAAAGAGTTACGTATATATATATATAGCATACAAATACTCGTAGTTGTCTAATACTCTTGTCAATATCAATTTTACTTTAACTATTAACATGACAACTTGAATTGGATAATATTATCGATATCATCTTTATTATCGATTATTGAGTAATATCGCTACTATCAAGCCCTTATAAATACAATATCAACAATTACTTGAAAAGCATATTATTTGCTCATATAACACAGAATAGATAATTCTTTATTGATTATTAAACATAATTTCGTTCGTTTTTTTTTAGGTTTTTCTCCTGTATCGTTGGGGCAGTTTAGATACATTAATTGCTCAAGAAAAACAAACAAATTCGGAACAATTATTTGTTGGTTAAAAAATACTTGTACTGTGCCGAATTACAACCCACGAACCTCACCGCCGCAACTCAATGCTAAGCCATTGCGCCATGAAGACTTGCATTTTTATTAAACTTTACCTCCCTAGGATTTTCTCCTGTATCGTGGAGGCAAGTCCAACTTCGACCGAGAGGTCAATCGACGGATTCAACTCGGCTGGGCAGCGTTCGGGAAATTACGACACATCTTCTCGTCAGGTATACCTCAAAACCTGAAAACGTGGTTGTACAACCAGCGCTTGTTGCCAGTGATGACTTATGGATCTGAGACGTGGTCCTTCACTGCTGGCCGTATGAGTACGCTCAAGGTCGCTCAGCGAACTATGGAGAGGGCTATGCTCGGGGTTTCTTTGCGTGATGAACTTAGAAATGGGGATATCCGCAGTAGAACCAGAGTGACCGACATACCCCAACGGATTGGTAAGCTGAAGTGGCAATGGGCCGGCAATATAGTTTGAAGAACTGACAACCGATTGGGAATAAAGTTTCTTACTAGGTAGTAAGCCTACTTTAGGCCTAGGTGTCTGTCTGGGTTTGTACTACCCTCTTACCTACTTCTGTCTCCTAACAGGAGTCCGTCTGGATTAATACCTCTCTTTGAAATAAGTTATGGTCTTACTGTGACATAGATATGGTGTTTTGTAGTAGAAATATGTACATATGATCAATAATTATTAGATTGTAGATGTGTAATTGTAATTGTAGTTTGTAAAAATAGTTGTCTACATTCTAGCATTAGGTGATAAACCTGTGATGAAAATTGTATCGTGGGAAATAAATAAATAAATACCACCCTCTTCCTTATTTCTGTCTCCTAGGAGAAGTCCGCCTGTGGTAGTCGCTCTTTTTTACCTATTTCTGCCTCTTAGCAAGTCTCTCTGGATTAATGCAACTCTCTCACCTATTTCTATCTCCTAGTAGGAGCCCGTCTGGGTTAGTAACACCCCCTTACGTGTTTTTGCCTAGCTGGAGTTCACCCCATGCTGTATTTACATTTGAAGGGTAAAAGATTCAATAATTACAGGCATACCATCTTAGTCCTCGGAGGTGACAATGTATTTTTAACCTTCCTTTTTTGGAGTTGGTTTCAGGTGTCCATGTACTGCAGTGTCCACTTACCATCAGCTGGACTGTTAGTAGAAAAAAATATTGGTATCTCAATACCGTGACCGTATAACATGTTGAAAAAAATAAATTATTGTCGGAAATGAGGGTAAAAAAATAAAAGGAAATACGAACAAATGAAGGTAGAATGTTAATCTTCCACTTGTTTTAGCAGTATAAAGTATCCTGCAGGCCACTAAGAAGATCAGTCAGTAATATTACGAGTCTCATTGTCCTTACTATGCCCGTTGGGGCATTCTACTAGTGTAGGCAAGGAAGATCGTGTTGCTGAGAAGCTGCCCTGTGTTACATTGAGATGGGTAGTGATGCTGTTGTTATCATGTAATTGGGTCTTGATAGTAAGCAGGGTTTGTTACCGAGTAGTGTTCTTTTATTTAAATAATTTTGAGGATAATTTTTAACGTCAGAAGTGGAATAGTTTCTTATATCAGAATTGGGATAAAGTCCCAGTTACCGTCTACATATAATCTCTGAGTATTGGTAAATCCAATTGGGCATGCCCTAAGCGCATTAAAAAAAATTACGTATTACGTATAACATGATTATACGGAATTTTTTAAAGTAGTTTAAATACACACAAGTTTTCACTAATAACCTTATTATACTCCCAATTTTCCGATAATTTTGTCAAACTTCAATTTTAAAAACTTTGGAAAATCTAAAAGTGCACGACTCATAATGCTCATATTATCATCATTCAGGTCACTCCATAAAGTCCAAGACATATTTAAGTATAAATATTGCATCCTACTTACTTTTAGTACGTACTAATATTATTTATTCTGTGCTTTTAAAATATTGTAACAAAAATCTCTTATTATTATTATAATCAAGTATGTAAGAAATTTGGTTTTTCGAATATTGTGTATTTGTACAGCGATCTTTGTTAGCCGCTGCAAACAACCGATACAGTGTCCACTCACGACGGTGATAGACGGGTGACGCAGTCTCTATTTAGTAAAAAATAAATTCACACAAGGCTGCTAAAACACCGAATATATCGACATTTCGCAGCCGAAAAAAAATAGTTATAACTTAACAAAAGAAAATTAAACTGCCAGTTACATTCAATGGCTTCCCACATGATAGATGAAGAGTTTTAAAAATAGATTGAGTTGAACAATTGATATTTTTAAAAGTTATCGTGATTACGAAGCCATGCAGACTTGATAAATCCACACCATAAGCCACTAAAACCCCTTTTTTATGTAAAAATAGCAATTAATCGATTTAAAAAAAATTAATAAGTTCCACAATCATTTATCTTTATTTTTATTTTATTTTTCTGACAATGTGCTTTTTATATCACTTATAAGTACAATATGATTGCTAGATACGATTTCATGCGACAAAACGTTAGAATCTAAATTTTTAGGCCCTAGTAGGGCATAGCTGCGCGCTAGCGCTTACGGCATGCAATAGTGTGAGGGTTATACGTTTGTAAAGGACTACGATGCGACTTTTTTTAATGTTAAATGTTGTAATTAAATTTGCTGTTCTATTTACGACATTCACGTATCATTAAAGTGTAAAGTAAAAGTATAAAATGAAATGTTTTAAGCCAAAAGTTAAATCTTTTTGTTCGATTTATATAAAAAGTACCCGCGAGTACTTTCATTGTTTCTTAACGTACCCAAATATGTTAACAAATGTCTAAAGAAATGCTGGAGGTATATATGAGTTATAATTTTGCATTCAGAGTTTTGTTATAATTTGATAGTTCATGTGAAATATGATCAGCATAGGCTTTATTTTAAAGTTCAAAACGTGTAGTAAATAAATGTTTAACTTTAACGTGCTGTGAGTTGAAAAAAATAAGTAGCCTTTTTGTATTCTAACATGTTGATAAGTATTACAGTTTACTCCAAATATTATGTAGTTGACAAAATTGGGGTTTGATGTCGAGAGGTTCGTAGAAGTCGCTACAACAATGATCAATGAGGAAGATGTCGTGACGGCTAATTGGACATGGTCGGGTGCGGCCGAGCCCTGATAAGTTTGAGGCTACACCGCTACAGCCTGCAACTTATCGGCGGATCTTGCGGCAACATGACATTCATTTGCCGCGCCAAGGCACATGGTGCTTTGGCGTGGCAAATGGATGTCTGACGCTTGCTCAGGTTTCGTTGCGAGTGGTGAGTCATGTCACGCGGATATTTATCCGGCCGAGACGATTAAATGAATGTTGCAATTAGTGTGGTGCCGTTTTTGCAATGTGTGATATTTTCATACAGTTGCTCTTTATATTTGCAATGTATGTAGTGGCCTATGCCTCTGCATGCAGTTGCCTTTTGCAATGCGTAGATCTTGCGCAGTTGCCTCCTTCCCTTTGGAATATGTGGTGGGATCAGTCTCTTAACATATTTTCTGTTTTTGCAATGTGTGCAATGGTTTGTGAGTGCCATGTCACAAACCATTGCACATTGGTTTGTCAGTGCACACAATTGCCGTTTCTTAAGAGAATGTGTGGTGAACTTTGAAAGTCCCGAATGCTATGGTTCACAATACGTTTATTTTCATTTCTTTTAATTTTTAATTTTGCAAAGCAGATTATTTATTTGTTTCATGCACCTGAAACGTTTTACATCTGTTTCAATCATAAATTACTTTGGATACATATTTTGCGAGACCTGTGTTGGATGTACTTAAGTGCACGCTTGTGCATCTGACGTAGTTGTCTCCATGTATTTTGATTTTTACATTAAAAATATGAACAAGGTTTTAGGTACTAATTAACGCTAACTTTGTGCTTATGTCAACAGCCACTTTGAGGTATGCAAACTGGTGTCTATGCCTACAATGTTGAAGTCTGGACAGCTCGCTGGCGCTGGTGCGGCGCAGCGGCTTGCTGGCGCTGGTGTGGCGCGACTGCTCGCGGGCGCGAGTGCAGTGAGACAGCTCGCTGGCGCAAATGCAGCGGAACCGCTCGCTGGAGCGCGTTTAGCTGCATTTGTGCCATGTGCGCAGTGTTCCACAGAAAAAATGTGTTATCTAAGACGTGCGTTAAACTCTAGTAATAACTTGTTGTATACTAAAATGTGATTTGGACGATGTTTTCAATTCTGTAAAAGTTTAGTCTGTATGAAATGTATTTAAGAGCTCACTCATTGTGTGCTGTTGAATAACAATTGGTAAAGATTTGAAAACAAGAGTTTATCGTTTCATGGTCAGAAAGGGCAGAGACGGCAAAGTTACATTAAGCCAATAACGTTACTTTAGCCTCCACACGAAGTGTGTGCTTGCCCCATGATTACTTTGAGGGTGAGTAGGTACACATGTATCAGAAATAGCTAACGTAGTGCTTCCTTTCTGAAAGAGTAATATTGAGATACGCTAATGTTGTGCCTCTTTCTCAAAAGTAGAAGGCGGACAAGCTAACGTCGTGCCTCTGTCGCGTCTAGCTTAAGTTATGCTAACGTCGTGTCTATGACTTAAGTACATGTTAAGTTATGCTAACGTAGTGCCTATGACTTAATCTGTTATTATTTTATTATGTTATGCTAACGTCGTGCCTATGACTTAATGAGTTATTATTTTGTTAAGTTACCTATGCTAAAGTCGCGTCGAGCATGTGATTTAATCAGTTATTTTGTAAATTTATGCGAACACAGTTCCAATGACTTAATCAGTTATTTTCACCGACTTCAAAAAGGAGGAGGTTCTCAATTGGACTGTGTTTTTTTATGTGTGTTCCTCAGAACTTTTTTCTAGGAGACCGATTTTGATGGTTCTATTTTTGTTTGAAAGGTGGTGCTTATCATGTGGTCTCATATAAATTTGATTAAGATCTGACCAGTAATTTATGAGTTATTCTTAATAATGCGTATTTATTAATAATTGACCTTTAACATAATTTTTAATTTTACTACTTGTGTTAAGTTATGCGAACGTAGTGCCTATGACTTACTCTGACGACACGCTGTACTAACGTAGAGCCATTGCCAAGCGCGTCGCCTGTGATCTACGTGGTGCCTGCATCCCCCATGCCGTTGATGGAGACTAATATTTAAAGCTAAAGGGAGCCCGAGGACGGACTCCTGTCAGGAAAGTCCGTGTCGGTAATGAGAATAAAAAAATAAAAGGAAATACGAAGAAATGAAGTTAGAATGTTAATCTCCCACTTGTTTTAGCAGTATAAAGTATCGTGCAGGCGACTAAGAGGATCAGTCTGTAATTCTAAGAGTCCCACTGTCATTACTATGCCCGTTGGGGTATTCTACTAGTGAAGGCAAGTAAGATCGTGTTGCTGAGAGGCTGCCCTGTGTTACATTGAGATGGGTAGTGATGATGTTTGTTAACATACGTTGGTGTTATCATGTAATTGGGTCCTGATAATAAGCAGGGTTTGTTACCGTGTAGTGTTCTTTTATTTAAATCATTTTGAGAATAATTTTTAACAGCAGAAGCAGAATAATTTCTTACATTATATTATATTACTAGCTACCTGCCCCGGCTTTGTATGGGTAGGTTCTATCAATCTAGCATTATTAAGATTCAAAATAATCAAAGGCCATTAATTTTATTAATTTTTCGTTGTTTAAAAAAATTCTCCAAGTGTTGTCGATAAAATATTACCCTAGATCATTCATAGCATTGCTCTCTACCTGTTCGTGAAATGTCATTACAATCGGTTCAGCCATTCCTAAGATTAGCCCGGATAGACAGACAGACACAATTAAAAAAAGGTTATTCATGTCTTAATGGCATGCGAATAACCCCCTTAGTACAATATAAAGCAGTTTCGATATTACAAACCAGCACTTCAATTTTATTTAAATGTATAGTAGATTCGTACTGTGTATGTCTACTCTGTGACCGCATAGCGTATCATCACATGTTAGGGTGGGTCTACACTTTTATCACACTTGTGTCATCATGAATGTCAAAATCAGGCGTATCGTATCGAGTATTTTTGGACGTCCATTTTGACCATATCGTATCTCTCATCGTGTCATGCCACAGTAATGCCATAAACCACGTCCACACTTACGATATTGTATCTTGTCAGCGTGTCACCAACGCGTGTCGTCATGTGTAGACGCTCAATTTTTCCTTCCTTGTGATTCTGTCAACAACTCTCATTGAGTTCAGGCATGGACCCAGAATCCATCTCTGTGACAGCTCAGAGTGAAAAAGTGACATATGCTTGTTTTATTGTAATGAGTCAAAACAGGGTAAAAAAAGACAATGACGTCATTGGTGGCAGCTGGAACTGTTAGAAACCGAAACCTACATGGCCAAAGAGCATTGCTGCTTGATTTACAGTTTCAACATATAGATCGTGTATCGGCATTACTTATCCCCTTTTCCAAATCACATTCTTATATCTAGAAATAACTGAAAACTTCAATGAGACAAATATTTATAAATAATGTTAATATATAAAGTAGTGGTAGCTCTTATTCGTCATCTAAACCTGATACCAGCGCAGAAAAATTGTTTCGGGAAAAAACCGCCTCGAGATGGATCGCGGTGTATCGTGTATCAAATAACATAGACGTATCGTGACACAGTATTAAAATGCGTCCATTCTACGATCATTCTTGCCGATCATGGTACGCGTATCCGATACGATATGTATTTGATACGCAGTTATATACGGATCGAAGTGTATCAAGCCATGGCGTGTAACATCATCGCGTATCATTTTGCGTCCACACTAGCGAAAATGATACACGTCGATTCCACGCGTCGAAGATCTGATACATTATGGATATACTAAAATAATACAAATGTGGACTCAGCCTTAAAGTCAGAACCATCAAATCGCTACTAATATCCACGTGTAATTTAGTCTGTGTTGATCATCCGGCAACGTTGTCTGCATATACAAATCCCTCTGTCTCTTTTGTATTTATCAAACCACTAAAATACGTAAGGTGTTTTTAATTTTAATAAAAAAAATCACGCGCCAACCATATATATTTGTGTGTTTTTGTTTCGTCAGGTAACACGAGTACTATGGTAGGTTTCTATGTAATGTTTTTATTAAAGTAGGTACCTATTTCTTTACTTTTTTTAAATCATTTGCAATAATATGTTATGTGTGATGTACTTTATCGACCTTCAATGTTCGAAACCAACTTCTAGATCACAAGCTTAAAATATTTAATATCTTGTTGCATTCAAAATTATCTTACACGACTTTTATTTCATGTGATGATTCTGTGGCCAAACCTTGTCTTGTTATATTACGCACTATTTTTTTTGATAATTTACATTTCCACTTGGCAACATTTTTCTTCTTTTCTAAAATTCGTGACAAAAGTCCACTGCTAAACAACCTCCCCCATAGATTGCCTCATAAGGGCGTTATTTACCGCAGATTTTTATTTTTAGTTGTTATTAGGAAGACACTATGGGGTAGTGGATATTTTTCAACGTCACTACATGTTGGTGTAGAATTACTTACAAATAATTGTTTAAATCTTAGTGTTTGTCCATGTGAAACTCCTCCAAGATATCAGAGAAATTCTTAATGTTCTTAGTTATTGTTGAAATGCTTTAAGATCATGCCCAAATCACTGGCCGTGTCAATGCCATGTTTCTGCATCTTATTAAAGAAGTAAAAAGTTAATTAGCTAAGATCCGCGTAAAAAAATAAAATAAAAATTATGTGCCTTACCTTTCTTGAAAAGCACCTCCCACCTTCCCTCAATTACGTGCACTATCATTGTCACCACTAATAAAAAGTAAAAAGACACACCACCGTGGAGTGGTGTTCAGAATAATCTTTATAGTGCATTCCCGCAAAGTAACGCCTCTCTATTCCGCTATTCTATTAATTAATTATATTAATTCCTCCGCTATAATAATATATATATATCTGTAGCATTATAGTTGCGTGGTAGAGCCAAGCTGCAACTATAATATTATGGTTGTAGCATAAATGGGTCGGTTCGCCCGGAAATGACCACGCTCTCACAGAATACCAGCGTAAAACAACAGCTCAATGTTGTTGTTTTGCGTATGGTGAGTGTAGAGAACCGGAGACCCTTTTTACTGGAAATGAGACATTCCATCTTAGTCCTCAGGGGTGACAACGCATCTGCATTTTGATTCTTAATCCAGGATAAATGTAGAAGTCTATGGGCCACAGCATCCACTTACCATCAGGTGGACTGTGTACTCGTTTGTATCCTTATTCTATAAAAAAAATGCTTAGTTGGTAACCGGTTTGTTGCTGCAGCCTAATATAAATTATAATATTTTTGTCATAGGTTTCTTGTGATATATTGTATTATAACTACGAATAAATATTATTTATTTCTTGCTTTTACTTATTTTATTATTAAAAATAGAAATTAGAATTAAAGACTATTTATTTGAGTACATAATACTTGAATGGTTATAATCACAGAAAAACAAAGCGTATGACCGCGACCTCACTAAAAACAGTTATTATCCTATTCTATTTATGGTTATCTTATCATTGTCGGCCCGTGCTAAAGAATAGTTTTATGGAGACACAAATGATAACAGTGATATGGAATTACAATCCATGAATATTGAAGACATAGGTAATAGCCATTTTAAGAGCGGCATCAACAATTACTATAATAATAAGCAAAAATTGTCTAGTAAGGGTTATTATACTACTAAAGAGTACATGACTGATAATAACCTCCTGGGAATGAGGTGATCGCTACCATACTGTTTCTAAATGTTTTCATGCTTAATTGTATAAAACATTATATTGTAAATTAATGTTTAAAAAAAGTCCCACTGGGTTTCTTGCTGGTTCTTCATAGAGGTTTTTTTTTTTACAATTCAGTAGTAAAACTTAAATGACCTTCAATAAGTATTCTTGTAATCTATATTGAATAAAAAGGATTTTATTATTTTCTAACTAGGCCACTGCGCCACGGAGCTGTCATTATCCGGCAATAAACACTGTTCACAAATAAAATCTCATGTTTCTACGTAGAATCTTAGATATATTATAATTCTTTAGAGAATTTAATTAACACAATTAACAAGTCCAACTGATGTTAAGTAGATATTAGCCATCTACCCACGTTGCTAGTGAAAAGTGTTTTTGGTTCTCATCAATCGGTAAACAAAACAGTAGCATTACAATGCTATTTTACGCTGATATCGTGTGCGAAGTAACAGTGATATAATATATACACTTGTTTTCATTGTTACATAAATAAGGTACATACTTGTGTACAGTTACGTTGCTGCACCGAATGGTTCGGCTCTGTAACGATTCATTATTTATATTCATTCCATCCTAGTACTCAGGGGTGGCAACACATTGGTAATTTATAAATAATATATATATAATACCAATGTATATACTACATATATATACACACATATATAGTATATATACCAGCAACACTAGGATCTTCTTCTCTATCGTGGAAGCAGTTTACATACATAAATTGCACAAGGATAAACATCCAGATCAGGAACAATTAATTGTAGGCCATACAAATACATGTTACGCGCGGGATTCGAACCCGCGGCCATCAGCGCCCCAACTCAATGCTAAGCCACTGCTCAACGGAGTTAAGCTGTGTGTTAGATTATCTTCCTTACTTCTATAAAAATACTCCTATAAGGATTCATTTCACTATTGCAACTCGCAACTTAAATTAGCGCTACGTTGGTTCAAATGTTATTTTTTTAAAGCAATGATGCGCGTATATACCTAGTTGAATTGCAACGACGAGCGTTGTGAAAATTAATTTTATAAATTATGTACGCTTATGTGCTTTGTTAATGCCACCCGACCTGGCTCTACCACGTATCTGACTGATTTTTTTCATAAAATTTGACTAGTGAACTTATAGTCAACTTGATGGTTAGTGACTACTACATTTCATTGATACCTGCACTCAATTTAAAATAAGGAAGACTAAAGATGTATTGTGACCCCTGAAGACTAAGAGGGAATATCTAATAGCTTGTTATTATACTGGCTGTGGCGGCGCTGTCGTCGCGCCACAAGCGAAAATACATCGAAGCCTAAATCGCGCTATCAAAGTTCCGAAGCAAAAACAGTATATATAGAATAGCTCCGAACTACCAATCGGAACGTTGGCCGCTCCCCGGACAGAACACCTTGCCCGGCGGGAGATCTCCCCTTTTCCTTCTACCGCTACAGTGGTGACCCCGACGTGATATGAACACGCAACCAACAACCTTCGGAAACTACAACTTCAAACCTTCGTCATCGTCCTCAAGTCCCCATTCATTCGCTCCCGAGCAGATATTTTCTGCAGTCTTCACATCCTGCAAGCCATCTAGCTTTACAAAGGTTCATCGCAGCACTATAATAATGCTTCCTGTTCCTTCAAGCTACTCTCTGCGCTACAGTGTTCGGCACGGCTCTGAGCCTTACTGCTTGCCTCTGCTTCACGGCACTCTCACAGATTACTTGCCTTCTTCTCGACTCACCGCAGACTACAAGGCAATTCCCTAGCACTTGCACATTCGTCGACATCTAGACTGCACTATCGACCTCCGGTCTGAGCAGGGGGGTGATGTGGCGGCGCTGTCGTCGCGCCACAAGCGAAAATACATCGAAGCCTAAATCGCGCTCTCAAAGTTCCGAAGCAAAAACAGTATATATAGAATAGCTCCGAACTACCACTCCGAGCTTTGGCCGCTCCCCGGGCAGAACACCTTGTCCGGTGGGAGATATATCTTTCAGAACGGAACACAGCAGAGTACGAAGTGCTATATGGCTGCATAGAGGGTTGTACATAAATAGACGAACTTCTAAACAGAAAAGGATTCCTACCACCTAATAAAATATAATGACCCTGAATAATATTTATTTAGAAGTGAGACCCATAAGCACTCAGTCCACCTGATGGTAAATAATGCTGTTGCCATAGGCAACATGTATAATGACATGTATAATACACTTAAAATAATCACACCAATACTTAAAATAATCCCACATAAATAAGAATTAAAAAACAAATTCGTTGCCACCCCTGAGTTCAGGACTCAGTCAAGGAAGTAATTTGCGTCCCATCCATTTAATCATTATGACAAACGACTTACCGGACGCGATCAAAGAATCAAAGTGCCTTTTATTTGCTGATGACTTAATTTGGTTCTCGAAAAAAGAAACACCTTGGACCATGGACCAGCTGCGGTATATATATTGGTATATATACACATCAACACCGTCTAGGGATATTAGAGATATATATTTTGTATAAAGTTAAACTCAAAAATACTGGCCGGTTTTAAAATCTTTTAAAGAAACCTTATTTTGTAGGCCCTTTTGCATGATTCCAAATTAGAATTTGAAAAAATAAATTAAAAACAAAAGATTTGCGCGGTATAACTTTAGCGAAGTTCAAAAGGTTTCAATTTACCTAGCGTAGTTTATGGTAATTTTTGAGTGTTAAATTAAAGTTTTAAAACAAGTAAACAGTTAATTTCGAATTTGTGCCACTATATGCATCATGCAGCGGCGTCGTTTAACGAGAGAGTAAATGTTAAGGGCAGCTGGCATGTTCAAAGCTGGGGCTACTGGACGGATTATTGCTGAGGAGATTGGAACAAAACAAAACGTGATATCAAAGTTACTGTCACGTTATCGTTCTACTAGTGAAATGGCTGAAAGACACCCAGACGGGAAGCGCATAACCACCCAACGACAACACCGATTTTTGTAAGTTGCCGCGAGAAGACAACCAAATGTCACGGCCATACAGTGGGTTCAAAGGCTCCAGTCAGAGCACCAGTTGCTTGTTAGTGACAAAACTGTGAGGAGAAGACTGCATGCAGCTAAGCTTCATGCTCGTAAACTACTTCTTACTCCAGCACTATGCCGAGGAAATCGTGGACGAAGATTGCAGTGGCCTCATGGGACATTTGCTCTGGGAAGATAACCAGTGGTCTGTAGTGGTGTTTACTGATGAGTCCCGATTCGGTTTCCATCCCGATTCGCGAAGAGTACGCGTAAGGCGAGCTTCTG
The DNA here is from genome assembly GCA_029286625.1 of Parnassius orleans. Taxonomy (NCBI): domain Eukaryota; kingdom Metazoa; phylum Arthropoda; class Insecta; order Lepidoptera; family Papilionidae; genus Parnassius; species Parnassius orleans. Next base: position 735,639 of record JAGSMP010000245.1, on the reverse strand, counting down.
GTCGTGAGAGCCGTCTGCAACACCCTCAGGAAGTCCATCCGTACTACGGCGCGACGATTATGGATTGGGCGGGAATTCGTGTTATTGGAAGAACAGAACTCGTTTGAATCAGAAACACCATGACTGCTGAAAAATAGCGTAACCAGGTGCTAGTACCTATAGTCTACCCCCATCGACTACATAATTAATGATAATACCAAGGTAGTTATTATCATTAATGTACTTTTTAGTATTATAATAACCCTTATTAAACAATTTTTGTTTGATAAAATAAATATACTGCGATATTATTATAATTTCATAAGCTTAAAATTATTATAATTTTAAGCTTTTTGATAGATAGGTCCTGCATATTTTCTGGGAATTTGTTGTAAAAGCGTTTGTTCGTTCGTTTGTTGCCCCATGAAGGAATAACTGGTTTTTATATGTGCGGAGTGAGTCAAATCGATAAACTAATTATGTAAATGATTTTTGAAGTTAAACTCATCTTATTTTTATTTTTTTTTATTATATGCTAGGTGCTACAAATCAGTAAATTTGAATCGTTATAGATATTAATCACGCCTATAAAACTATGAAATAAAATCTTAAAAAATTTTTATTTTGGGGACTTCCCATACAAGTAAATCGAGGATGATTTTTTTTACACCACTATTTCATCATGTCGGGTATCGTTGGATAGGTTTTCAAAAACATTGGGGGTGTGGAACAACATCTTGTCGATTCAGGGGTCCGTTTGCGAAATATTTAGCTTTAAAGTCATGTCCCGCCCTCTCTACCAACTAAACCGCTGTTTTTGGAAATGTGAAAAGTATACACAATAGTAGTATATATAATGAAGTTAAAAGAAAAACTATCACAGTTAAGTACAGTTAAGAAGTTAACGAGTAATAGTCGACCAACTTATGAAATGCACTTGAATTAGTAAAAATCTTTACAACTCCATAGAAAATGACCTAAAAATTGCTGCATTAATAACTTTGTAATGTTATTATACACTCTTAAAAATAAACATTTTATGAAGAATACGACTTATATGCATTACTACTATTAGCTTTGCTTTTTTTTGGCGGGTCTCAAATATTATATTTAAATCTTTTTTGAATACCACTCCCTATAAATCTGATTTGAAAATAAGTCTTTCAGTTACGATCTTCCTACTTGGGCCCAATTTTAGTAGTTATAGCGGACTATTAAACCGCGAACTCACTTATTATGCTTATTATCAAGGAAGCTCACGTATTGTGATGTGCAACTACGGAACCCTACCTTTACATTGTGCGTGGCCCGACACGCACTTGGCCAGTTTTTTATATTTATTACAGGTGATATCAACTCTTCGCTAAACAATATTTATGACATTCATAGCTACATATTACAACAAACTAAATTTAAACATACAACAAATTTAAAACCTATATGATCTGGGAATGGGCGTGTATAAGTATAAGCTGTTTTACTGCACCCTTAAATACCTTGGAACTTGGGTCAAAATATTTTTTTAAATATTTTTTCATGGAAATCTCTGCAAAGGGAGGACGAATCATTGACCTATGCAGCATAGGAGAAAGCCGATCTTTAAGGTTTTTGCGTCTAACTCGACTCTAGATGACGAGGAGAACATACCACCGACTATCCCGCGGTGTGAGTACTCCATGCCGGATGTACGGTTTACAATGCTCTTGGTACGCAAAGTACTCCTCTCACAGACGTCAACAAGCCGAGTGGGCCTAATGAGGTCCCCCTATTGTGCAAAAGACATATGTTCCCGAGTTGGCACCGGTTCTAATGGATATTTTCCGATACTCCTACTCTCCAGGCGTAGTCCCGAACTCATGGAAGACAGCTTTAGTGCACCCGATCCCTCAAAAAGGCGACCGCTCAGACCCATCCAACTACAGTCCTATGGCCATCACTTCCTTGCTCTTCAAAATAATGGAAACCATTATAAACTGCTAGCTCATGAGGTACCTAGAGGATCACCAGTTGACTAGTGGCCGCCAGTACGGTTTTATCGAGGTCACTCAGCGGTGCTCTAGCTTCTTTCAAATGCAATTGGATCACAAGTTTTCTTGCAGATCGGAGCATCAAGGTTGGAGTAGACTTGGCATACTCCGATTACAAGCCTATTAATGCTGGTGTTCCACAAGACTGCGTTCTATCACCTACGCTGTTTCTTCTGCATATCAATGATATGTTGCAAGCCAGTAACATTCATAGCTATGCGGACGACAGCACTGGTGACGCTTTGTACACCGAACGTGCCAATATTTCGCTGGAAAATCTCCTCAATTTCAGGGCACTCTCCTTGTTGCCTCAGCCAGTTTCGGAATCCTCTGCATCGACATTTCGAATGAAGTGCAATTTGGTGGCCATTAGGATGGAAAGGCTAAATTGGCCTCTAAAAATGGCCGGCACACCGCTTGCTATTTTAAAAGGTGGAGGTTCAGCCTCATTTGGAATACTGTTCTCATCTCTGGGCCAGGGTTCTTCAGCGCCAGCTCCTTCCACATGACCGCATCCAGCGCTGAGAGGCTCGAATCGTTGACGACCAAGCTCTCTCTGATCAGCTTTCACTGGCGCTGCAAGAGAACTTTGCATTTTCTATCGCATTTAACACGGGGAATGCTCTGAGGAATTGTTCGTATTAATTATGGCCGCCAAATATCACTAACGCACATCGGATCAAAACTTACGTTATCATCCACATCATCTGGATACTTGGCTATCAACTACTGTGCGATTTACTGGAAGTTTTCTTCCTCGCACGACTTCTTTAGCGAAGGATCAATTTATAGATTATAGAATGAAACCACGATTTCACGAGTAAATTTAAGGCATTCGAAGAACCGTGAGGAGTGCTAAGAGTGTACGAGTATGTGCGCAACTGCCCGAGGAATGAATAAGCCCCAATAATTTCTAATATGACGGTATACAAGAACCAAACAGTGTACATAATATATATATATATATATATATATATAGCCTAAGAGAACAAATAGTCACATAATAAATAAATATTTTATAATGCTTCGCTTACACTCGTATTTTCAAAAACTGCCATAACGGTATATCATTATTTATATATTTGAACTTAAGTTTAAAATTTGGCTAACTAAATAACCCTGTATAACATTAGTCACTGTTGATCGGCCTGTCACGAAAAAGTGCTTCTTGCTAGATTTATACGGCCTAATTTGAGAGTAAAAATGACCGTACAACGCAGATTCGAATACCTTAGCAACACAGCACAAAATGCTAATAGGTCTATAATTTTCGCAGTTGGACTTATTTACGGACTTGTGAATGGGAACGATGTGAGCCAATTTCCAAATGGGACACACTTTAAGGACTTATTAAACAATAATGTTAGAGGTTCACACAGTTTCCTTGCACAATTTGAGAAAAATATAGCAGGATTTCCATCATACCCTTGGCCCTTGCGTATATCTAATTTCTTTAGTTTGTCCAATATTGTGTCCTGACTTGGTTCCATATTACACATACGGTAATAGTTATATAATTTACAGTATCATTATTAACCAAATCCTGCTTGATGACAGAATACAATTCACATATTATTCCTTTGTTTGGTATTTTACGCAAGAAAAGATCCTAATAATCATTTTTCTCATATCACTTAATTTTTTATTAAAATTGTGCCTCTTACTTCTTAAAATTGGCGGTACTTTACTTCAACGCCATTTAAAAAAAAGCTATGAGTGTTAACCTTTTTGTTAATACCTTTTTTAAGTTATATGAATAGATTTCCAATTTTTATTTAAACCTATACTTATATACTCCCTAGACTCCACATAGTGTGGAAATAATCGAAAAAAAATGGGTTAAGCCTTTAGTGGTTTCCATAATTGAACGTTTTTTTGTAGAAGAAAGGTAACTAACGTTACGTTTGTGGTAGAATTTTTACGTGGTAGAGCCATGCTGCAGCTATATTAGTAGTATAGTTGTAGCACGAATGGGTCGGCTCGACCGGGGAAGGACCACGCTCTCACAGAATACCAGCGTAAAATATCAGCTTAACGCTGCTGTGTTTCGTATGATGAGTGTAGAGAACCGGATACCCTTTTTACTGGAAATGAGGCATTCCATCTTAGTCCTCACGGGTGACAACGCATCTGCATTTTGATTTGTAATCGAGGATAAATGTAAATTTTATAGGCCGCAGCAACCACTTACCATCAGGTGGACTGTGTGCTCGTTTGTCACCCTTATCCTATAAAAAAAAAGAACGAGCACGCAGTCCACCTGATGGTAGGTGAATGCTGTGGATCATAGACATATAGATGTCTAAGTTCTATAAATAAGAAATGTAGATCTATCCTCAATTAAGAATCAATATGCAGATGCGTTGCCACCCCTGAGGATTAGGATGGAATGCCTGGTTTCCAGTAAAAAGGGTCTCCGGTTCTCTACACTCACTATACGGAACACAGCAGCATTGATGCAGCATGGCTCTACCAGGTAAAAGAACTACTTGTCCAAAGAACACTATTATGTGTCTGCAAGGGATCTACGCGGACGAGGTTGCGGGTAATAGCTAGTCATGAATAAAGATAAATAAATAAATACACTTTGTTTGAGCAACGACTTCAGAAATTATTATATAGAAATTATTTTATTACTTTTAATTCCTTGTATTTTTTTTAAGTTAAATTTTTGTTAATAAGTGTTAAAAATAGAAATTAACAATAATAAACAAAAATTAAAAAAAAAAACAATTTTGTCAGCAGGTCATGTTGCTTGTGATTTGGTTCGCGGTCATAGTGGCCGCTGCGGCGCTCTACTTCCGTCAGTTGTACACCAGGTTCAGCAGATATGGAGTCAAGCAGTTCAAGCCAATACCAATTGTTGGTAACATGGCTCGCATTATGCTACGTATGAGACATATCACTGCCGATACACAAAAACTTTACAATGCCTTTCCAGAAGAGAGGTAATCTATACTAATACTAATATTATTTATATATAATATAAGAGATTTCCACCTATGTACTAACTCATAACGATATCTCTGGAACGTTTTGGCCTAGATACTTGAAATTTGGTAGGAATATTCCTTTTGCCGAGTAAAGGTCATTTAAGAACAGATTTTACGAAATTCCACCCGCAAGGGGGAATTCGTGGGCGTTAATTAAAAACAAATCACATTTTGTACTGACTCATCACGATATCTCTGGAACCATAAGGCCTAGAGACTTGAAATTTAGAAGGAATATTCCTTTCACCAAGTAGAGGTCAGCTAAGAACGGATTTTACGAAATTCCACTCGCAAGAGGGGTTGCGAGGCCCTTAATTAAAAAAATCACATTTTCATACTATAGCTCTTATAGGTATAAAACTTGGCCAGAATATTATTCTTGTATGTGTTTGAATGGGTCCCTAAATGGTTTCGATTCACAATTAGATCCGATAGGTGGCATTGTTGTCGATATCCCTCCCCGCCGTGATCGCCGACAGTAACGGTTTCGTTCACTCCTAGTTTTTTAAATAAAATAAATGTGTGTAGTGTTTAAACTTACTTAAAATTAATATCAATGGATGCAGTGTTTTATTAGTGTTCGAGTGGTTAAATCATTCAGTGTTTTCATGTAAAATTGTGATAGAAATACGCCAAAAAGTGTGAGAAGCACCGTTGTCATTTTTAAAAGTTGCAGTCAGTTGTTTATTTTGCAACGGGTATGCAATAAATTAGTCACGTCACTTACATTATTCAACAATCATTTATCTTCGTAAAGTGAATCGCTTATTCAAAGAATATCTCAGCGAACAATTAGCGCTGTGGCTTACGCATTAACGCAGCAAGAAAATAAGTATAAGAGGCGTTAGATCGAATCCCAACAGCTGAAGTCTTTTTTAACTTTATTTACAGAAATTTCTTAGTTTGAGATTAGTAAAACAATTAATATGAATTGCTCTGCCTGCAATAAGAAGCTACTTCGCACTGACCGCTTCTTAGCATGTAATCAGTGTCATTCAAAATATCATATTGAGTGTCTAAATTTAAATAAAGAACAATTTACGGCTTTAACTACTGAATATAAATCAAAGTGGATGTGTCCATCTTGTAGTAATATAACTAAACGTAAACAATCGAATGTTAATACGCCTGTACAACAAACGCTTGTACCACTCGTAGAGAAACCATTGAATTCGCCCCTTGAAAATTCAAGCTGTTCATCAACCGATTCCCAATTATTTTCCTCAAACGACGACAATCTCGTCACCATGGGTAAAATTAGTACCTTATTGGATAAAAAACTGAATAATTATTTATCGGATTTCGTGGAAAGTTTTAGAATAGCATTGAAGGATGACGTCAAAAACCTAGTACAAGCGGAGATGGACTCGGTTGTGCAGCAGCTTAAAGACGACTTTACTGTAACCACTAACTTTATATGTGATGAACAGTCTTCCCTAAAGCAAGAAATTGAAAATAAGAGTCACATAATAAAACACCTAGAATCTGAAACTCTTCGATTTCAAAAGGAGATTAATGTTCTGACTAATCGTTTAACATCAATTGAAAAAATTTCCCGTAGCAAAAATTTAGAAATTCAGTTAGTACCAGAAAGTCGAACCGAAAATCCAATGCTGTTATTCCGCAACCTGTGTAAAACAGTAAATATTCAAATAGATGATGAGAACATTCACTCTTGCCAAATACGACATCTCCTCCGAACGCCCTAGAAATATTCTTGTAACACTCATTAACCCACGCTTAGGGACGAAGTTCTCTCCGCATGTTATCGTTATAATAAAGCCAATAAAGAGAATCCTTGAATACCAACAATATCGGATTAAATTGCGAAAAGCGAAAATTTATGTGACTGAACATCTTTCTCCGGAATGTAAGGTCTTCTGCTGCTGCTAGAAAATTTGCAAAGGAGAAGAAATATAAGTATGTATGGGTTAAGTTCGGACGTATATACATTCGTAAGGAAGACACTGCGGCCTGCATACACATTAGAAATATGGAATTCTTAAACAAGCTGTCATAATATCTCAATTTTTTTTCTCAATTTTTTTTTTTTTTTTTTTTTTGCTATATTTGGTTTATGTATTTGGGAATTTTAATATTGTATAATGTTGATTTATTATCAAAATGTTAATCGGTTAAGATCAAAAACAAAAGAGTTCTATCTTAATGTACTTAATAATGATTACTACATTATCTGTATAACTGAAACAAACTTAAATAGCACTGTTGACGGTGAATTCATTGACACTCGCTATAATGTTGTAGGCGCGACAGATATCAATCAAATGCACGTAAATCTGAGGCGGGGAATTCTAATTGCCGTTAAAAAGAAATAAATTTTATTTATCAAGCTTCCTGGAATAGTGAACTAGAAGACTTGTGGATCAGCATATTGCCAAAAGCCACTAATGTTAAAATTATTAATATTTGTCTCTGTTATCTTCCGCCAGATCTGCCTTTAGACTGCATCGATAAATTTTTACAAACTGTCAAAAGTAATAATGCGTTATCGCAACACAGAAGAATTTCTTTGTATAGGGATTTTAATATACCTGACGTTCACTGGTCTAAATCATCACAGTATAATTATATGATTCCTCTTCATCCGCGGAGGTCAAAAAGCTAATCTGCTGTGATACCCTTAGAATATGTAACCTGATAATTATAACAGTATATCAAATAACAACGGACGATTTTTAGACCTAATTCTTTTCAGTTCGAATAGCATTCAGGTTTATGAAGTGGAGCCATTGAGCCGCTTAGATAACCACCACCCTCATTAGTTGCAGATATTAATCTTGTTGAAATAAACTCAAATAATTTTAAAACAAAAACAAAAACGACCAAATTTTTCAAAAGCAATTATTCAAAAATAAATCTTGAATTAAAATCAGTTAAATGGCATAATATCTTGTCAATTCATAAAGATATTGATAGTATGACTGGCATTTTACGCAGAGCTTAGGAATATTATTGCAAAACATACACCTATGACCAAAATTGACACACAACTATCAGTATGGTTCCACCTGCTTTAAGGCAAAGCTTAGAAGAAAAACTAAAATATCATCGTCGTTTCAAAAATATAAGAATCCTCGGGATTATGATACATTTTCCATGTTACGCAACAGATGTAAAAACTTATTAGTAATGACTATAAAATTTTGTTTCGTCAGTCGATCTTCTTTAGATGACGACATAAAATTCTTTTGGCGTTTTGTCAATGACAAGAAAAATAATGCTAATAGTATTCCCAAAACGATGAAATATGGTAATCACATCTCTTCCGATGAAAAGAAATATGTGAGCTTTTCTCTAATTATTTCAGTTCTGTCTTTGCAAACCCAGAGGAGACTATCTTATATTCTCACAATGAATTATCCAATCGTAGTAATTGTACCCTAAGTGATATCGCAATCACACAAGACGACATACAGCAAAAGATTGAAATTAGACCAAAGAAAAGGCTCTGGACCTGATGGTATTCCTCCTTTATTCGTTAAGAAATGCGGCAAGGAATTAAGTAATCCCTTGTATTATATTTAATGCATCCATTAAGGCAGGTATTTTTCCATCAGTATGGAAAATAGCTCATATCGTTCCGATTTATAAATCCGGCGACAGATCAAATTGCGAAAATTATCGACCCGTAAGCATCTTGTCTTGCCTTGGTAAATTGTTTGAATCATTGGTGTATGATTGTCTTTATCATCATATTCAACCTTTCCTATCGCTTCGACAACATGGCTTCATTAAGAACAGATCGACGACTTCTAATTTACTTGAATACAAACACTATCTTTGCAGTGCTTTCGCCAAGAGAAAACAGGTTGATAGCATATACTGATTTCTCAAAAGCATTCGATAGAGTAAATCATAATATTTTATGTATCAAATTAGCATGTTACGGAATACATGGGAGTCTATTAAGATGGACTGAATCATACCTCAACAGGATCAGTTAGTTACTATAAAAGGTTTCAAATCCTCACCTGTTTCTGTGACATCGGTGTGCCACAAGGTCCCATTTAGGTCTTTATTTTTTATTACGTTTATTAACGATCTCATTGATAAATTGACATGTCCATGCCTGTTGTATGCAGATGATTTGAAGCTATTTTCCGTTATCGATACACTCAGCGATTCGTTCAATCTTCAGTCGAATTTAGACTCCATTCATAATTGGTGTAAAAACCTAATGCATCTGAATACGAGAAAATGTTTTGTCTTATCATTTGGTAACAAAAGCACAGACTTACATTTGAGTATAAAATAAATGGACAGGTACTTGATAGGAAATCCGTAGTTAAGGATCTTGGATACTGTTTGATGAAAAGCTTACGTTCCACGATCATTACGATCATGTGATATCTAAAAGTACCAAACTTCTTGGCTTTATATTTAGAACTGCAAAGACTTTTAAAAATCCACGAAGCTTTCTTATTTTGTACTGTTCCCTAGTACGGTATTTTGAAGTACAACATAATTGTTTGGTTTCCATACTACGCTGTCCACGTAGATCGTATTGAACGTGTTCAAAAGAAATTTTATCAATCCTCTGCTATAGGTACGGTTTAAATAGAAGTCTGCCCTCCTATGAAGAGAAACTGAAAAAGTTTAACATTATATCACTACAAACTCGGTGTAAATATCAGGATATGACTTGCCTTTTCAAAATTATTCATTCCTTTATGGATTCCCCCACCCTCCTTTCATTTGTCAAGATTAATACTAAGCCCCATCGTCGGTATACTTTCCTAAATACTTTCGCTTTGCAAGTCTATAAAATAATACGTCCTATTACAATCCTCTTGTAAGAATGTGTCGCCTATATAATGACTTATTGATTAATAATAGTAAAAATATAGACATTTTTAATAACAAACTAAACAATTTCAAAAAATCCGTATTAGATATATTTTGTAAATAAGGCATTCAAGGCTTAAAATTTAAATTTAAATGTATAAGTAAATGAACATTATTTTTAGTATAGATTTAATTTTTCAAAACATAAGCTCATAAGTATACTATTTTTATAAGTAAGGTTATAATTATTTGTGCTGTAAAATCGTTACTGTTACTTATTATCATGTTGTGTGCATGTTTTGGAATACCATCAGATTGTAACCTTGTATTTATTATCTTCAATTGTTCATGTTTTGGTGTTATTCTGTTTTGTGTACCTAAATAAATAAATAAATAAATAGATATCCAGAAATCACCCGTGCGAAGCCGGGGCGGCTCGAATTTAGTATATTTTTGCGTAAATAATTAATCAGCATTGGTCGCGACGATTGATTGGACATTCTCATTTATCCTATAATATATTCTAAATATCTTTATATTTATATGATATAATTCTACTGTCCGTGTGTATGTGACTGAACTCCTCCTAAACGGCTGGACCGATTTTGATGAGATTTTGTGTCTGTGTGTGATTCAGTTGATTCGAGAAGGGTTTAGATTCACAATTGCACCCTATAGCCGCCACCTATTACCTGAGCGAAATTACCCGAGCGAAGCCGGGGCAGGCCGCTAGTATTATATAGAGGGAGTCCGAATTTTGTGCGTACATGTATATGTGGAGGGTAATCACCGGAACCACTGCACCCATTTGGAAAAATTTTTACCACTTTAAAGGTGCATTATTCCAGATGTAAATAGGCTATATATTATCTATATATACATTATATATTATGTCTAAAATTAATGATGATATTCGTCAACTACAAGATATCGGTAAAAGCCGTGTCTCTTAAAAGTTTTCATAGCGTGCGAGTCAACAGTTAAAGTTGCACGAAAATAATGTACGGCTAAACTCCACTTCAAAAGTTCTAAAAAAAAGTTTGCGACAGTATATATATCATAGTATATATATATATATATATATATATATATATATATATATATATATATATATATATATATATATATATATATATATATATATATATATATATATATATAAGTGCGGTGGCGGTCGCTGTGGGTGAGATATAATATAGATAAAATTGTTCAACTCGGGCAAACCTGGGGTGGGCCGCTAGTATTATATATAGTATTTACTGTAATATAGTATCATATTATATCCTAGATGGTAGGCAATCAATACCACCCGCTTACCTATTTATACCACCAAGCAACAGTTCTTGCACTGCTGTGTTCGGTCTGAAGATAGCGAGCCCGCATAATTTTAGGCTGTGAATCATTCCATATAAGTCCAGTAGTCAGTTCTAAGCCTTATAGCAGCAGACAACAAATCTGTTACCTTCTTTTTTGAGGTTGGTTGTAATTGCCCGTAGGCTGCAGATGACACTTACCGATAGTTGGATTGTAAGTTCGTTTATCACTTCAGTTAGAATTAAGAAATGCAAGAAAAATATGGGACGTCGTGATTCTTAATTAAAATTTTATTTTTCTCTCTTCTAGGTTCGTAGGGAGGTTTGAATTCCTGAATCCTGTGGTCATGATCAAAGACATAGAATTGATAAAGAAGGTAACGATGAAGGATTTCGAACACTTTCTGGACCATCGCTCTTTTGTTAACGAGAATGTTGACCCTTTCTTTGGGCGGAATCTGTTCTCATTGAAAGGTATCGTAATTATATTAGAACAATCAAATTTTATTTAGCATTATTTATTTTGTTGACTATAATATAGTATTATCTATATAATTACTATTATTGTATATTCTGATTTTTTATTATTAATGTATATGTATATTATGTATATGTATATGTATGTATGTATATTATGTATAATGTATTAATGTATGGGGTCTGGATGTTTGTCCTCGTGCAATTTATGTTTGTAAACTGCCTCCACGGTACAGGAGAAAATCCTAGAGTGGGGGTAATGTCTAAAAAAATATTCCTATTTTTTACTTTTGAAAAGTTCCCGAAATAACGTGTGAAACTCCTATGGTATGAGTAATGGATATTCAAAAATACAAACTTGAAATGTATGACAGCTTGAACAGAGACTATTAAGTGCTTGACATTGGCCTTGGAGTAGTAACGTACTTATGCTTACTCTGAGAAATTGGTAGTATGACCGTAAACGGTGTATCGTAACTTATTTAATTTTATTGAAAGTAATGTTAACACATTTGTTATATAGTTTTTAGCTTTCTGCACTCCTTTTCCATAGAAATTTAAACTTTGCTAAATCTCACACTAATCCGTTCGTACGATTTACTTAAAAAGGGGCACAAAGTTTTCTTTTCACGTTTTAGTATATAGAAGATAAATTGCTGCTTTAAGGGTTTTTTTTTTGTATTAGGCGAAGAATGGAAAGACATGCGATCGACATTAAGCCCTGCATTCACGAGCTCTAAGATGCGTTCGATGGTTCCATTTATGTTTGAAGTTGGGGAGCAAATGATAAGGTCACTTAAGAAAGAAATTAAGAGTACTTCTGGTAAGCAATAGCCACATTTTTAGTTATTATAAGCCAATTAGTGATAACAACCGCACTGCAGCTATGTTATAGTTGTAGCACGAATGGGTCGGCTCGAACGGGGTAGGACCACGCTCTCAAGGATACCAGCGGAAGATAGCACCCTAATATTGCTGTGTTTCGTATGGTCAGTGTAGAGAACCGGAGACCCCTTTTTACTGAAAACGAGACATTTTATCTTAGTCCTCAGAAATGACAACACATCGGCATTTTGATTCCAAATAGAGAATAGATAGAGTGTCCATGGACCAAAGCATCCACTTACCATGAGGTGGACTGTGTGCTCGTTTGTCATCATATAAAACAATTTGCTTAAAAAATATTGTATGCCACAAAGATAAAAATAAAAAGATAAAGTATATCAAAAAAAAAAAAGTAATAATACATAAAGATAAAAAGCAAAATTAAAAGGGCTTGTATTAGGTCCTTACATACGAAATTGGCGTTTTGTACGGGAGGAATATAAAGTCAATTTTCTTTGTAAAATATATTTAATTAATCAAAGTATGCACCGTTGTTATCTATGCACTTTTGCCATCTCATACGTAGTTCATTGATCCCTTTACTAAAAAACCATGGGAGCGAGAATCATTAAACTCTTTGAAGGCGGTTTGGACTTCCGCATCGGAGTTGAATTTTTTTCCTTGTAAGAAGTTGTCCAAATTCCGGAAAAAATGGTAATCTGTTGGAGCAAGGTCCGAGGAGTATGTTGGATGTCGCAGACATTCCAATTGTAGCTCATCTAACTTAGTGGTTGTTTATTGTGCAGTGTGTGGTCTTGCGTTGTCGTGAAACAGCAGTGGCCTAGAGCCTTCTTCATTCATGGTTTGCAGTTGCTGACAATAGATATCTGCCGTAATCGTTTGGCCAGATTTTAGAAAGCTGTAGTGAACGACACCGGCGCTAGTCCACCAAACACTCACAAGTAACTTGTTCTGACTCAATTTTCGTTTAGGGCAGGATTTGGCTGGGTCTCCAGGGTCAGCCATTGCGACTAGCGCTTCCGATTATCGTACAGTATCCACTTTTCATCACAAGTAATGATTTGATTTAAAATCCCTTCATTATTGTGTTGGTTGAGCAAAGTAACACAGCAGTCGACGCGTGTTTGCAAGTTCGATTCACTCAATTCATGAGGCACCCATCGTTCAAGTTTTTTTACTTTCCCGATTTGCTTCAAGTGGATTAATACAGTTTTATCACTTACCCTGAAGCCAGCAGCTATCTCTGAAGTGCTTTGTGATGGATCCGCTTCCACAATAGCCTTTAATTCTTCATTTTTCACTTTGGTCCGCCGTCCATGGGGTTGGTTCTGAAGGTCGAAATTTACAGAACGAAAACGTTGAAACCAAAAACGTACCCTGCATTTTTTTGCGACACCAGCGCCGTACACATCATTAATCCTTCCAGCTGTGTCTGCAGTACTGGTGCCACGGTAGAACTCGTACTCGTAAATATACCAATATTTCATGTTTTCCATTGTGCGGTAATAAGCGACGCCAAAGAATAAAATTGTGAGAAAAAAACAAATGAATGACTGTTTTCAAAACTCAAATGTACCAGCTAAATGTATTTATAAATTTGAATTTGGAATTCTTAACCAAAGAGGTGATATTTCAGATCAAAGTGGTCAGTACGACAAAACGCTCATTTCATATGTAAGAACCTAATATAAAACTACTTTTACGGATTTTATCTCGTTTAATTATAATTATTTTTAAATTCCTGACGTTTCGGGTGCTTTTCAGCACCCATAGTCACGGGGGAATGAGGTGATTGACGTCCCGATATCAGAGTTAACCCGGAGTACCTTCAGCTTTTTAATTATTACTTTTGGTCCGATCTACGCAGAATGAACTTACTGTGTCTTGTCTTGCAGTGGTATGCTTGGGTTTAGTTTTAATTTTATTAATAATCCATCCTCCCTCTGTATTGAAATTAGGATCCGATTGAATCCTCTGGATTGAATCCTCAGATTTCAATCCCTCTGGATTGAAATCTGTGGTAATTTGTGGTGTGTATATTATCGTTGTAGAACGAATGGTTTGGCTCAACCGGGGTAGAACCACGCTCTCACAGAATACCAGCTTAAAATAGCAACTTCATGTTGCTGTGTTTCATATGGTGAGTGTAGAAAACCGGAGACCCTTTTTACTGGAAAAGAGGCATTGCATCTTAGTCCTCAGGGGTGACAACGCATCTGCATTTTGGTTATTAATTGAGCATAAATGTAGATGTCTATGGGCCACAGCATCCACTTACCATTAGATGGACTGTGTGCTCGTTTGTAACTCTATTCTATAAAAAAAATTAGGATGTTTTTTTAAATTTTAATAGCCTCACGTATCATCCTTGGCAGGAATCCATGTTCTTTCGCGACAATTTGTGGTCTATCAAATCTAATGTAATGGCGGGGGCCATCTAGCATGTGATCTGTCTAGGTAGTCTGCAGTTTATGATCATATCCTAGACGGCCCCACTACCACTGCAAGACTTCAAGACACAGTAAGTTCATTCTGCGTAGATCGGACCAAAACTAATAATTAAAAATCTGAAGGTACTCCGGGTTGACCCTGTCGTCGGGACGTCAATCACCTCAGTCCCCCGTGACCATGGGTTCTGGAAAGCACCCGAAACGTCGAGAATTTAAAAATAAATATAATTAACGCGATAAAATCTGTTAAAAGTAGTTTTATTCAATGGGTAGTGTTCGCGTAAATATAAGAAATTATTATACAAAAGGTTTGTTTAGTGAAATTGAAAAATACCCATTTATATTTATTTACACAGTACTTTCAGTAAGTATTGCGTGTTGGGCCACGCACAATGTAGCGTTAGGGTTTCGTAGTTGCCCGTCACAATACGTGGGCTTTCTTGATAATGAGCACAATAAGTGAGTTCGCGGTTTGACCGCTATAACGACTGAAAATGGGCCTAAATAGGAAGATCGTAACTGAAGCACCTATTTTCAAATCAGACCGGCCTGGACACGGGGATCGGCGGCACGAACGGCGAAGCGGCGTGCGGGGCGACAATTCGCGCGGCGCGGTTTGAGGGCCACGGGCAGTCACTTTCGCCGCCGCGACCATATAGGCCGAGAGTGAAATGTCTTTATCAAAGTTATGTCGATATTGCTTAGAATGTAATCGTTTTTTGGTTCAAGACATAATATTTGGAAGACATTGTGGAGTACATGATTTGAATAGGAATCGGGTGATAGATGGAGAATTCTACAAGAAGTACGAGAAGTACAGAATGTATCCAGAAATTTTTTTCGAGTATACCAGAATGAGTGTCGAAACCTTCGATTATATTCTTGTTAATATTCAACCAGAATTGGAGAAAAATGTCAATTTATTTCTTCTAACAATCTTTTCACTACGTGTTTGAATTTATGGTGTAGGTGGCTAGACTTCCAAATAGCTAGCCTAGCAAGTATCTCGGCAATAAAAGTTTCAGTATTCATTTTTTCGCGGCGAAAACTACTAAACTATTTTGTTTCCTATGCTATTCGCTGCGTCTGCCGCTCGACTTCGTGGCTTGCGCCGTACTTATTCATGCCTTTGATTCAGTCGCCCGCCTCGTCGCCAGTCGCCCGCGCTGTTCGCTCGGTAAATTTCGCCGGTCGCTTCGCCACTCTCCTCTGTGCGTGGCTTGATCCGTACATTTCTATACATTTATTTTAGTCGCTAGACACCTCGTCGTTCGCACCGCGCGAATATTCGCTATGGCGAATATCCCGTGGCCTGGCTGGTATTATAGGGAGTGGTATTCAAAAAAGATCAAAACAACTTTTCGTTTTTGAAAATAATACAATTTACATCCAATCATTCACATGCCAAGGTACAAAGATGATCATAGTTGACTATCTATCTATATATTCCCAGCAGTGCAACCCTAAGATATACATAATATATGATCGTAACGAACCTTCACTTAAACCACCACTGCCCTACATTATCCTGAGGTCTGTATGAGGCTATATGATTATATGAAAACTTTGAATGAGGCCTTAATGTATACTAACTAAATGGCCTACTAACTAAAAAATAAGTGAAAACAGTAAGTAAGTAAGAAAGATCCTCCCTGCCTATCTCGCAAATAAAAAACTAAAGCTATAGTAGTAATGCATATAAGTCGTTTTCTTCATAAAAGTTTATTTTTAACAGTTTACAATAACATTACAAAGTTATAATGCAGCTAGTTTTTAATAATTTTCTATGGAGATCTAACGAAATTTTTACTAATCCAAGTGCATTTTATAAGTTGGTCGACTATTACTCGTTAAATTCTTAATTGTACTTAGTTGTGATAGTTTTCTTTTAGCTTCATTATAATAATAATAATAATAATAATAATTCATTTATTTCAGACAAAGTACCCATATTTGTTAAAAAATTATAATCTAAACACCTACAACATTAAAGAAAATTAAAATTAATATATATAAACATTAAATAAAATTAAAATTAAAATACTACTCTTGGTCGTGGCGTGTCTAATTTGCAGTATGCAGATTTATCCAACGCCCCAACATTGGTGAATCCCATCTGTTCGCTAGTACACTGAGAATGATGTTGGAGCTCGTCCGCATGCGATTCAGCATGGAGGCACATCTTTTGGGCATTATGGCTTCAAACCCATCAACATGAGCCTCTGCAAACATGCCAGAGGCGCTACAATACCGAGGCAACCCCATTATAATTCTCTACGCATTATTGTATTGGACGCGCAGATCGTTGTATGCCCTCCGTGTATAGTTAACCCACAGGCTGCATGTATAGAAGGACTGACAATATGCTTTGAAAAGCGTAACCTTAACCTGTTTTGTGCAGCGTGCAAACCTGCGAGCCAACATATTACATCGGACAGCCAACGACCTGCGCTCCCGCTCTATATCAGTATTATCAGTTAGGTTTTCGGTGACCCAGTGGCCCAAGTACTCTATTCAGACTACTCTATTCAGACTACTACCACAGAGTGTGACATGGTAGTAAGAAGCACTGGCTGACTGATTTGAAAATCATTATTTCACTTTTCTGTGTTGAACTTGAGCCCGTGGGCCGCGGCGTAAGACTCACATATCCTTAACAGTCTCTTCAATGCACCGATTGATGGGCTTAGCAAGACCATGTCGTCTGCAT
This sequence comes from Parnassius orleans, assembly GCA_029286625.1. NCBI lineage: Eukaryota > Metazoa > Arthropoda > Insecta > Lepidoptera > Papilionidae > Parnassius > Parnassius orleans. The sequence goes on along the minus strand of JAGSMP010000245.1, from coordinate 718,038 downwards.
AGCTTATATTATTGATGCATACACCGTCAATATGACATCCGACTTTGGTGCTACTAAGCTCTTCGATGCCGTGTAGTGGCGGTTAAGAATATCCACTAGCACATATCTTCCCGTGGGTGTTGTAAGAGGCGACAGTGGGAAACAGGCAGGAGATGGGCAGCAGCATCTTCCTGATAACAGCATTATCACAATAAAAAACTGTGGTTGCCAACCCGCTCGCCAAGCGTGGCAACTATGGCAATATACCCCCCCAATGAATAAAGTTACGAAGAGACGGCCCCCAGTCCCCGGCGGCCCCGCTATTCCTGGCTACGGTGGCGACCATGGTAACGGCGGGGCAGGGGGTGCTAACAATCTCCAGTGGAGGTTCGGTTGCCACCTACGACGACTCGACCTGGCAACTTATAACGCACGCACCCTGAGGACTGACGAGAAGATCCTGGAGGAGCTGGAAGAAGAGATAGAGAAGTTGCGCTGGAATATTATAGGATTATCCGAGGTCCGAAGAGAAGGGGAGGACACGGTAATCCTCGAACCCGCTAACTTGTTCTATCACCGGGAGGGCTATCTGTCCCAAGGAGGTGTCGGATTTATCGTCCACAAGTCTCTCGTTAACAACGTTGTAAAGATTAGGAGTGTGTTGACGAAGGTTGCGTACCTTATACTCAGAATCACCAAACGGTATTCGCTGAATGTCATACAAGTTTACGCACCAACCTCGGCACACCCCATTGAGGAAGTGGAGGAAGTGTATGAGGATATCTCTAGAGCCATGCATTCCTCCAAAACCCACTATACGGTGTTAATAGGAGACTTCAACGCAAAACTAGGCACAAGAGAGAACGGTGAGCTGAAAGTAGGGAAATTCGAAATAGGGCAACGGAACCCAAGGGGCCAGCTGCTGGCTGACTTCATGGAGAAAGAGGAAATCTTTATGATGAACTCTTTCTTCCAGAAGCGGCCCCACAGGAAATGGACCTGGTCGAGCCCGACGGTTCGACAAAAAATGAGATTGACTTCATTATGACGACCAGACGACAACTGTTCAGTGATGTCTCAGTGATCGCGAGGGTGAAAACCGGCAGCGATCACCGAATAGTTAGAGGCACACTGAACCTAAATGTTAAGTTGGAGAGGTCTCGTCTAATGAAGTCAACGCTCCGTCCCCCTCATGCTCTAGTCCAAAGTCCCGAAACCTTTTAGCTCGAGTTACAAAACCGTTTTCAGTGCCTAGAAGACTGCAATGAAGTGGACGATATAAATGATAAGTTCGTGGAAACTGTCCATGTGGTCGGAGCTAAGTTCTGCAGGACCCACCGCAGAAGAACACAAAAACTCTCTGATCACTCTCTTAATCTCATGGCTATTAGACGGGAAATGAAGCTGCAGTCTTCAACATATTTGACAGCATACAAGCAACTGAACAGACAGATCTCCAAACACATGCGGCGGGACTTACGCAACTTCAATACAGCTTGTATTGAAGAAGCGATCGAGTGGAACCAAGGCTCCAAAGTCTTTGCCAGAGATCTGTCTGCCAGAAAAAGACAACTTTCAAAGCTGAAAACCGAGTGTGGTAGCATCGTTTCCGGGACACCTGAGATTTTGAGTGAGATTAAGAGGGTCTAGTGGCAGTTGTACACGTCATCGTTGGAGCCACACGCAAGTGTGAGTAACGATCCAACAGCGAGTCTTATCTGACACTATTCCGAAGATATCCCGGACGCCAGTCTGAGCGAGATTAGAATGGCTCTCCAGCACCTTAAAAACGGCAAGGCCCCAGGTGAGGATGAAATTACAGCGGAGCTTCTGAAAGCGGGTAGAAAACCGGTACTTGAAGTCCTTCAGAAGCTCTTTAATTCCGTTCTCCATGTGGCACTACTCCGGAGGCGTGGAGCAGTAGTGCGGTGGTCTTGTTCTTCAAGAAAGGGGATAACGCTCTCTTGAAGAAGTACAGACTGATTCAACTTCTGAGCTGCGTCTACGTGCTGTTTTCGAGAATCATTACGAATCGTCTCGCACGCAGACTTGACGACTTCCAGCCTCCCGAACAAGCCGGTTTCCGAAAAGGCTTTAGTACCATAGACCATATACACACGCTTCGGCAAATTGTGCAGAAGACCGAGTGCAATCTACCATTTTTCCTTGCGTATGTGGACTATGAGAAAGCCTTTCATTGCGTCGAAATTTGAGCGGTGGTACAGTCCCTTCAGCGGTGCCAAGTTGACTATCGGTATATCGAAGTGCTGAAATATTTTTACAGTAGGGCTACGATGGCTATCCGAGTACAGAATCAGAGTACGAAACTTATCCAACTGCAGAGAGGTGTAAGACAGGGTGACGTTAAATCCCCGAAACTCTTCATCGCTGCATTGGAAGACGTTTTCAAGCTACTGGACTGGAAAGGATACGGTATTAACATCAATGGCGAGTACATCACTCACCTTCGATTTGCCGACGATATAGTCCTTATGGCAGAATCGCTGGAGGACCTAAGCACTATGCTCAATGACCTCAATAGTGTCTCCCAACGGATAGGTCTTAAGATGAACATGGACAAAACAAAGATTATGTTTAATGTCCATGTCATACCTATGCCGGCAGTTGTTGGGAGCACTAAGCTCGAAGTTGTTGACGAGTATGTTTCCTTGGGATAAATAGTCCGACTAGGTAAGTCCAACTTCGACCGAGAGGTCAATCGACGGATTCAACTATGTTGGGCAGCGTTCGGGAAATGACGACACATCTTCTCGTCAGGTACACCTCAAAACTTGAAAACGAGACAGTAAAACCAGTGCGTGGTGCCAGTGATGACCTATGGAACTGAGACGTGGTCCTTCACTGCTGGCCGGATGAGGAAGCTCAAGGTCGCTCAGCGAGCTATGGAGAGGTCTATGCTCGGAGTTTGTCTATTTTTTTTTTTTTATAGAAATAGAGTGACAAACGAGCACACAGTCCACCTGATGGTAAGTGGTTACTGTGGCCCATAGACATCTACATCTATCCTCGATAAATAATATGGATAATATTGTCAGCCTTGAGGAATAAGATGGAATGCCTCTTTCCTGTAAAAAGGGTCTCCGGTTCTCTACACTCACCATACGAAACATAGTAGCATTAAGCTGCTATTTTACGCTGGTATTCTGTGAGAGCGTGGTCCTTCCCCGGTCGAGCCGACCCATTCGTGCTACAACTATGCTATAAATATAGCTGCAGCTTGGCTCTACACGGCTCTACACGTCTGCGTGATAAACTTAGAAATGAGGATATCCGCAGTAGAACCAGAGTGATCGACATAGCCCAATAGTAAGCTGAAGTGGCAATGGGCCGGCCATATAGCTCGAAGAACCGACAACCGACGGGGAAAGACGTTTCTCGAGTGGCGGCCTCGTACCGGCGGACGAAGTGTAGGGTGTCCCCCCACTAGATGGAGTGACGACCTGTTAAGACATGCGGGAAGTCGATGGATGCAGGTGGCTCAGGACCGTGCTTTGTGGCATTCCGTGGGGGAGGCCTATGTTCAGCAGTGGACTTGTGAAGGGCTGTATTGATGATGATGATGAAGCTCTTCGATCAATTGATTCATATATAGGTTGAAGAGACGAGGAGAAGTCAACCCACCCTCTCTTACCCCACTCTCTAAAAAGTACTCTTTGGAAAGTGTTTTTGCCCATCTCACACAATTTTTCTGATTATTGTACCAATATTTCAATAGAGATATAATCTCTTTGGGTAAACTAGTGTCATGTTGTATCTTTTTCAACAGTTCATTATACGATATCATATCAAATGCTTTTGATAGTTCCAAATAACAGGCATATACCGGTCTTTTTCTTGCTGTTTAATATTGTACAGTCTGTTTGAGGCACAATATAGCACTTTCGGTTGAAAGTTTAGGCCTAGAGCCAAATTGTGCATCGTTAAGCTTCAAGTGATTACTCAATTGATCGTCAAGCAGACTGTCCCGAACTTTAGCAATAACAGTGGCTAGTGAAATTGGCCTGTAGTTTGAATTATATAGTATATACTTTTCACATTTATTAAAATAGCAGTTTACTTGGTAGAGGAGGGGGGGGGGGACACATGACTCTAATGAAAAATACCACTTTAAAGCTAAATATTTCGCAAATGGACCCCTGAATCGAAAAGATGTTGTGTTTTTGACAGACCTATCCAACGATACCACACATGATGGAATAGAGGTGTAAAAGAAAAAATCTTCCTTGATTTACTTGTATGGGAAGTCCCCAAAATAAAAATGTTTTTTAAGATTTTATTTAACAGTTTTCTAGGCGTGATTAATATCTATAACTATATAAGGTTTCCTTGTTGTGTAACTACGGAACTCTAAAAAGTTTCATACAAACTGTTAAACCCTATTTCACACTCTTAAGAGTTGAATTTTCCAAAATATTTGCTTAGTGGATGCCAACGTCATAAAAGGCAGTTACGGTCCAAATTTCAAATATCTACGTCAAGCGCTTTGGACTGAAGAGGATATCGTATTTCATAACATTATAATTTTTTTATTTAACAGGTGAATATATTGACGTGGAGGGTAAAGATCTGACGACGAGATATGCTAACGATGTCATCGCTTCCTGTGCCTTTGGACTGAAAGTAGACTCACATAGCGATAAAAGCAACATATTCTTTAAGATGGGCAAAATTGCTGCAACCTTCAATTTCAAGCATTTGCTAAAAGTTTTCGCGATGGCTGCTTTTCCTTCTGTGACTTCGGTAAGAGTTTGAATTGCTGCTATTAAGAACAAAGCCAATAGCAAGAATTAAACCAAATGCTAACAACTTATTTATTGGTATTTTTGAAACGCCATAATGATTTGATGTTTGTGGTAGCGCCAGGCTAAAGCTTTATTATGGTTGTAGCACGAATGAGTCGGCTTGACCAGGGAATTACCACGCCCTCAGAAAATACCAGCCTAAATTAATGGCTTCATGCTGCTTTGTTTCGTATGGTAAGTGTAGACAATCAGGGTGACAAAGCATCTGAATTTTAGATCTATGATCACACTCAGGTGGACTGCGTGCTCGTTTGTCACTTTCACTCTATTAAATAGTCTCTGTGGTGTCTTCTATAAGGTATTTTAGGTGGAATATGTCAATCCTTTCAACTTCACCACGACAGTTAACGGAAATTTCATCCAAAAACTTCGAAATGACATTTCGAATTTTATGTTAGCCACCAATGCGAAGGTACCTATCTTGTCAATAAAAAATACATAAATTGTCATTCAAATTCTCCATTTATTAAGAAAAGAAATAAAAATATTGGTTTTTCACATAAAAATACAAGATCTTCTAAAAAAGAAATTAAAAAAAATTCGATGACATGTGAAGTCCACTAACATGAATTAGGGCACACTTCCGTAAAACTCTCTCAGAAATAAGTAGAGGCATGTGCCTAGCAGTAGAACGTAAGATAGCTATAAGTCTTTATCTAACAAACAATACAATTTAGTTCAATTTTACTTAATTCGTTCATAGATCCTACGTATCTCTCTGTTCGAAAAATCGGCGAAAGATTTTTTCTCGAACTTGGTGATTAATACTATGAACGAACGTGAAGCTAAGCAGATTTTCAGACCTGACATGATTCATCTTCTGATGGAGGCTAAGAAGGGTAAGGTTTTTTCTAGCTACATGCTTACTCTTTTTTAGACTACCTCGTTGGTCTAGTGATCTATAGCTCGACTGCTCGTCATGCGTCCCGGGGTTAAATCTCTGGTCGGGTCAAAATCTGTTATTGGGTATTTCTGTCAAGAACTTCTCAGTAACAGCCCGTCAGGAAGTCGGCACTGTTTCACTTCATACTATGTTATCGTGTGAGCACGCACAGGAGCACTCTCATAATAAATTATTTCGGAAGAATCAATTATTATTACAGAAATATGAAAGTGAACTCTACACCGGGAAATGACTATGAATAATTTACCTACGACACCTTCAATTATTACGCACTTCACCAAAAAAACTGAGCGATTTTGGACGACTGAACTTGCTTTATGTGTGGGTGAATACATACATTTCTCATCCTAATTGGCACCTTTACTCACCCTGCATAACACCATTATCTATACACATAAATAACATTGATGTGTCTATCTGTTATACTGAAATGACTGGCTTCTATTAAGTTCAAGGGTATTTGAAAGCTATTAAGACATAAAGAACCGTTTTTAAAAAATTTGCCTGTCTGTTTGGTTTGTCTGTCCGGGCTAATATTCGGAATGGCTGGACCGATTGTGATGAAACTACTAACAGACATAGAGTCATGTCTGGAGGGATCTATAGGATCTATACGTGGTAGAGGCATGCTGCAGCTATATTAGTAGTATAATTGTAGCACGAATGGGTCGGCTCAACCGAGGAAGGACCACGCTCTCACAGAATACCAGCGTAAAATAGCAGCTTAACGCTGCTGTGTTTCGTATGGTGAGTGTAGAGAACCGGAGACCCGTTTTACTGGAAAAGAGGCATTCCATCTTAGTTCTCACGGGTGACAACGCATCTGCATTTTGATTCTTATTGAGGATAGATGTAGATGTCTATGGGTCACAGCAACCACTTACCATCAGGTGGACTATGTGCTCGTGTGTCACCCTATCCTATAAAAAAAATCTAGGCTATATTTATCACAAAAACTTGACGATTTTTTTTAAAAGCTAAAATACGTTAGTATCTGTGTTATGACTCTACTTGTTTAAAATGAATATTGAATAAAAAATATTCTATTCCATTTTATTCCAAGGTCGATTAACACACGAAGACAAAGGTGTTATAGACACGGATGCTGGATTTGCAACTGCCGAAGAATCGTCTGTAGGAAAGAAGAAAATAGATCGTGGTAAGTATGATCATCTTTTGAGCAATGCTTGATTTTAACTGATAATTTTCATTGTCAAAGTAAAATTTTCTACAGCGCCATCTTCCTTTTTATTCGCCTGGACCAGGAAGTGATGTGTAGACATGAGCTTTTTCGGATACATTTTTTTTTTTTTCCTTTTTTGCACTCCTGCACTAGAATTTTCTTTTGTATCGTAGATGCAGTTCACCCTGGACCAAATATTTAAAAGCCGTACAAATAAAAATACTTGGTCCGTGAGATATTAAAACCCACGAACCTCAGCGCCGCAATTGATTGCTAAGCCACTGCTCCACGGAGACGTCAAAAAATCGATATAATAATCATACGATCAGTAGTAAAATTGATAGCATAAAAACGATTGTGCATCAGATGGCGCTGTAGCCTGTGTAGTAACGCTCTGTAGTAAAATAATCTTTTAAAAATAATTTAAGTGTTAGTGAGTAATAAAAACAAGTGAATTGGTTAAAAGGCATATTAAGTATTATGTGACATTGTTATTTATAAAATTTATTAGTTAATTTATAAGTGTGAACTCTAAAGTTTGAAGTTACCGCCAAAACTATTAATTCACAACGTTAATATTGTAATATTGTGCTAATAAGCAAGGGATAAATATCGATATTAAGTTTATGTGAGTACTGTGCAATTAAACAGTGCCATTTAAAACATGATTTATAAGTTAAAAGTGGAAACAAATAATAAGACACATTAACCTAACAGATTGTAATTTGTAGTACAACCCACATATACTATAATTATAAAATGGACTTTGAACTTTTCGCCGCACAATAACTAAATGTGGTGTAAGTAGTCAACAATTACAACGTCTTTTGTTGTTGACAAATAGCGCAGGAGCCGACAACGTACCTACATCACTAAAGGTTGTGTGTTCGAGTCTCAGTAGACTTATTTTTCCTAATTATTTGTTTTTATAATTAATTAGTTATATTGAATCAACAAAATGAATTTCTTTGAAAACATTACTTTACGACGGACACGAACCCGTTCAATGGAAGAAATTTCAACGGACGCAGAGTTCAATAATTCGACACTAGATGGCACCACTAACAGTATGCCTAACGTATCGGATGATGATAACGAAATACAAATTTTGAAGCAACAAATAGAAAAACTGCAGTTAGAATTAGGTGCTGCTCATGAAGAAATAAATAACTTGTCTATCGAAAACACAGAACTTAAAAGAACCATCAAAAATTTAACCTCCAAACATGAAATTGTTATCAAAGCAACTAAAATGTTATCGAGTGAATTGGGCACCCCAAACAAAAATATGAAACTAGCTACTCCTCGTTGTTTATCTAAAAATATGCAAAAACGAATGCCAACAAATATAACACAAACTCAAGTGCTACCACAATCTGAATTAGTAAAAACAGTACAGAACACTAACCAAACAACCGAAACTCTAAAACAAGAAAAACATAAGCTGTGCATTTTAAGCAGTAATAAATCAAACAAGATCCTTAAAGTTGTAGAAGACACATTGCCAAATTTCCAAATTTGCCATTACTTGACACATGACAGTGGAGTAAGACAGATTATCAGTGACATTGTTAAAAAACTAAAGAGCTATACATTAAATGACTTTTGTATAATTTTAATTGAGAAGAGGACTTTCGAAAAACAAATAATTATTTCGATCTGATAGTTCATATTCGTGAAACTCTGTTAAAATAAAACACACAAATATTATTTTATGCCTACCTACCTTCAAACTAAATGAGTGCTCCATGATGTTTAACAATAGAATAGAAACATTTAATAACCTGTTATATCTAGATAATTACACTCATAATTATGCATGGCTATACGATTCTAACCTAAATCTATCATATGATTATAAAATGTTTTTGAGGAGCAGTGGTACTCTCAATAATCGCGGTATTAAATACATTTTTGAAAATCTTAGAGAAATGATAAATACTGAAATAAAGGAGTATAATAAAGATACACACAGTCCCTTAGACATAGAAGATATAAGATCTTCCTCTCAATCCTGTAGCGAAACTAACACAAATGAGCTGTTTTTTCTCTAGTTATTATCTCAATGTACTACATCAAAATATCGCTGGCCTAATAAAAAAGTCAAAAGCTCTTACTGTATGTTTGTGTGAACTATTTGAAAAACAACTAAATGTTGATATTTTGTGTATTACCGAGCATTTTATCATGGAAGGCTATGAAAATCAACTATACGTACCGAATTACTGTTTAGCTTCATATTATTGCAGAAAGGATGAAAAAAGAGGTGGAACTTGTATCCTGGTAAAAAACGGACACCAATGGAAAGAGCTACCAAAAATAGCGAAGTTATCATCGCCAGGTGTGCTTGAATGTTGTGCTGTCGAACTTATTAATTATAAGACAATAGTTGTTTGTATATATAGAATACCAAATGTAAGCAATTTTAATGACGCTATGAATAAACTTGAAATTATTTTACAAAATATATCAAATATGCGCTTTAGGAACATTATTATCGCCGGAGATTTTAACATTGATATACTTAAAAATAATAGTCAAACAATGGCATTTGAGTGTCTGCTATTAAGTTTTAACCTAAAATTAGCATTGAAACAACCGACACGTATGGCCAGCATGACATGCATCGACAACTTTGCGTACAACTCTGATAAGCAGTGTAAGTCTAATGTGATAGAGTTTGCATTATCAGATCATACAGCACAGATTTTACAATACCCTGTTCAGAAATGTTATGTTACTAACTATTGGTATAACACTAGAAGGGATTATAATAACGAAAACATGTTAAAGTTTAAAGATTGTTTAAAAAACCTTTCCTTTTCAGAAATTTACTGCACAGATGATCCTAATGTAGCATACAATAATTTTATCGATACTTTTAAACTATTTTATGATCTATGTTTTCCGGTTATCGTACACAAAGTCAATGTTTTAAAAAAACCTAGGTGGTTATCTCGAGGTGTTAAATTATGTAGTAAAAGAAACGAAAACTTTGTGGCAGTCGAGATTAAAACCTAACCATATCAATAAAACAAACTTTAAAATTATTCTATTATATTCAAAAAATTATAAACCTAACTCAAAAGCACAAAATACCTATAAAACAAAAACTTCCAAAAATAGGTCAAAAACGACTTGGCAGATAATTAAGCAAAACAAAAATAATACTCCAAAACATTATATAAATAAAATTGAGGTAAGTAGCCAAGTTATATCTAACCCAGCGAAAATTTGTGATGTATTTAACAACTACTTTGTCGAAAAAATTCAGCCAAAACTTCATGCCGAAAGTAAACCAAAAGCAATTAATATAAACACTGTACCTAATTCTATGTTCTTAGAGCCTAGTACAACATATGAGGTAAAGGAAATAATAATGTCTCTGAAAAACACATGCAGTGTAGGTTATGATGACATTTGTACAAAGGTAATTAAATATGTGGCTAATGAGATATCTAATCACCTGACTTATATAATTAATCTTTGTGCTGGCATATATCCAGATGCCTTAAAAACCTCTATAATAAAACCATCATTTAAGAAAAAATAGAGAGTTAATTGAAAACTATAGACCAATTTCACTCATTCCCATAATTTCAAAAATAATTGAAAAGTACATATACAATAAACTATATAAATATGTAGAAAACATAACATATTGTGTGAGGAACAGAAAGGATTTAGGCAGCGTAAAACAATAAATATGGCAATATACGACTTTGTACACAATATTGTTAATAATATGGACAAAGAACACCAGTTTGTGCCATATTTTGTGATATGACCCAAGGTTTGACTATGTCCACTACCCTACCCTCTTATATAAACTACACGCCTATGGCATCAGGGTAATGTACTTAACCTTATAGAATCTTATCTTAACAATAGAAAACAAATAACTGAAATTAAGAATTTTAATGAGGTTAATAATACGAAGAGACATTCCGATCATCGGAACGTAAAGTCAGCTTTGGAGTTCCGCAAGGAATGTACTGGGACCGTTACTATTTATTTTATATATTAATGACCTACCTAAATACACAGAACAACCTTTGACGCTATTTGCAGATGACAGCACCATAACAATACCTTGTAAAATATTAATACGTACGAATATGACATAAACAATTCTCTAAAACAATTATAAAATGGCTAGATCACAATAATTTAATAATAAATTTAAGCAAAACAAAGGTTATACATTTCAGTCAACGCAAACACGATAATAGTAAACTCATAATACAATATAATAACTATAACATTGCCGAAGTCAAGCACGAGATTTTGGGGTTGGAAATTGATGAAAAATTGAATTGGAAATCGCACATTAGGAATCTTTGTAAAATATAAGTAAGTCTGCTTATGCTCTAGGCATATTGTCAACTATAATTTGTACGGATGGACTCCTTACTGCGTATTATGGTACGGTAGAAACATACCTACGATATGGTGTAATATTTTGGGGTAACTCTTGCGAAAAAGGAAAGGTATTCACGGCCCAAAAAAGGTGTATACGCTCCATGTTTAAGATGAAGAGTACCGATAGTTGCAAGCCATATTTTAAACAATATAAAATATTAACTGTACCTTGTATATATATATTAGAGATGGCAGTCTTTGTAAAGTCGAACCAGAACCGTTTTAAGTGCCTAGCAGACCTTGCCCCAAGAAACAGACGCGACAATAGTAGAGTTTACGTTCCTAAGGGAAAAACAGCACTAATACGCAATAGTGTCTGCTGTATGGGGCCGGCTATTTACAACAAATTACCCAAGTGTTGGAGGGATCTCAACACTTCATTATTTAAGACAAGGCTACGAAACTTTTTAGCAGACAAGGTGTACTATAATATTAATGAATTTTAATGGACAAAATGTTATGTTAAAATTTGTACGTTTGTCACATGGATATTTATTTATAAATTGTATTATTATTAATGTAATTAGTTTGACGATGGCTTATAATAATTAAATAATAGTGATAATAATGTACCGATTGACTTATTAGACTTATATGTAATTTGAAGAGACCTTATTTTTTTATTTTTGTTAATCTAATGTGATATTGTGTTATGAATGACATATCTACGTAAATTGATAAAATAATTAATTAATTCATATTTTTTGCATGCCTTCTGGTAAAATATGGTGGAATCTATACTATATATTTGTCACCACATTCTGTATCACCCATATTTGCAAAATAAAGAAATTCATTCATTCAAATTCATTCATTCATTCATTCATTCATTCATTCATACGACAATCAACGTGCGCACCGTTTGAAAATGAAACAGCAATCGGCTTATTTGTTTTTTATAATATTTGTTTTTACTAATTAATATAATAATATGATAAAATAATATAAGAATTACGAGCCGATAAGAGAGCCGCCATTGTATATAGAAAAGCTGCTTAATAGGTCCCTGCAGGCTAAGGCAAACTGAGTATTTCTTAAATATAATAATTACATACCTACACTTTCACTATAAAGGACTAAAACCATAGTGCTGGGCTAATGTTTGAAAAAATAGGTTTTACTCATCCTACTAATTTACATTATATTTTTTTTATAAAAAAATGAAGTGACAAACGAACTTACAGTCCACCTGATGGTAAGTGACTACTCGGACCATAAACACCTACAATCAAATTTAAAAAAAAAAAACTATAAATGCGTTGTCGTCTCTAAAGACAAAGATTGAATGTCTCGAAGCTTGTTTTTATACTGGCTCTATACCATTCAGAACGGAACACACCAGTACAAACACTGGTTTTTAGCGGCAACAATAGGTAAATAGATGGTAACCTACCCAGACGGAATAACGGCAGAACAGGAGTTCTACCACCTAAAAATATATAATAAAATTTTGTTACTAATTTTGAATGTCTAATTCTTTAGTGTGGACTGACAACGACATAGTGGCTCAGGCAGTGCTGTTCTTCATTGCTGGTTTCGATACTATTTCTTCTGCTATGTCGTTCGCGCTCCACGAAATAGCTATGCACCCTGAAGTCCAGCAGCGTCTGTACGAAGAGATCAAGGAACACGACAAAATGAACCGTGGATCTTTAAATTACAATTCAATACAGAGTCTGAAGTATTTGGACATGGTTGTGTCAGGTATATTCAAATATTATTACTTACGCCTGTTTACTACATTTTTTTTAATACTAGCAATGCTTTTAGAAATTGCTATTATTCTCGTAATCACTCCGTTAAGCTTAAAATGGTTGTGTTAGTAGTGGTTCTCTTCTTTTCAGTTCGCGGTTTGCACTCTACTATTGGGCTACTGTGGCTTAATTATTATATTATTAATCTATACACATATAAATAAAATTGTAATGTCTGTCTGTAATATTTAAATAACTGGCTTCTAATGCTAATAATGCTATTAAGGGATAAATAACATTTTTTAAATTTTGTCGTCTGTTGTTTCCATCTGTCCGGGCTTCTTTATACGTCTTTCTAATTACCGGAATGGCTGAACCGATTGTGACGAAACTTTATGAACAGATAGAGAGCAATGCCAGGAGTGATCTAGGCTATATGTTGTCCGAAAAAAGACATTTATAGATCCTAACCAGGCAAAGCCAGTGCTGATCACTAGTATTATGTAATATATAAAATTATGTGTATTCAAATATCATGTTGTTTTCCAAAACGATCCGTTTCATATTTCTTTGTACTTAATTCTTATCCTGTCTTAGGCATGGTTGAAGCCAAATTGTTTTACTTTGGACTTTATGTATACGGGCTATTTGTCTTTTAATGATAAATATGTTTTGATAGAATTTGTTGCTTATGTATTTTATCTGTGTATTTGTATTCTAAACAACATAGAGTTACGCCTGTGATCCCCGAGGTATTAGGCAGAGTCTTAGGGCAGTACCTACGCAACTTGGACGTTCTCAAAAAATTCTAATATCGCATTAGTCGCTTTTTACGACATGCTAGGCAAGTAACACAGTTGGCACGGGAGGATAACTAACATAAGAAATTATTAGAGCATCAAATTTAAATCAGAAATTAAGAATATTGAATGAATTGATTCTGTAAACTTTCAGAGGTGCTTCGGATGTGGGCTCCGGGCGTTGCATTGGATAGACTTTGCATCAAAGACTATAATTTAGGAAAACCAAACAAACAAGCTACACAAGATTACATAGTAAGTAAGATAAATTAAAACATATAAGCAGAAAATCACGTTAAATATATATATATTTTTTATAATCATCATCATCATCATCATTACAGCCTTTCCAAGTCAACTGCTGAACATAGGCTTCCACCAAGGAATGCCACACAGAACGGCCCTGAGCCACCTGCATCCATCAACTTTCTGTATGTCTTACCAGGTCGACACTCAATCTAGTGGGGGTCGCCCTACACTTCGCCGACCGGTACGAGGCTGCCACTCGAGAACCTTTTTTCCCCATCGGTTGTCGGTTCTGCGAGCTATATGGACGACCCATTGCCACTTCAGCGTACTAATCAGTTGGTCACTCTGGTTCTACTGCGGATATCCTCATTTTTAAGTTTATCACGCAAAGATACCCCGAGCATAGCCCTCTCCATAGCTCACTGAGCGACCTTGAGCTTCCTCATACGGCCAGCAGTGAAGGACCACGTCTCAGACCCACAATTCATCACTGGTAACACGCACTGGTTGTACAATCTCGTATTCAGGATTTGAGGTATACCCGACGAGAAGATGTGTCATAATTTCCCGAACGCTGCCCAACCGAGTTGAATCCGTCGATTGACCTCTCGGTCGAAGTTATTATTATTTTATTATTTTTATTATTTTTTCTTTACCCCCACACTAGGTTTCCCTCCTGTATCGTGGAGGCGTCTACAAACATAAATTGCACGAGGACAAACATCCAGACCCGGAACAATTATTTGTAGGCCATACAAATACTTGATCCGTGCGGGATTCGAACCCGCGGCCCCAGCGCAACAACTCATTGCTAAGCCACTGCGCCACGGAGCCGTCAAAGTTGGTCTTACCTATTCGCACTATTTGTCCCAGGTTGCTGTTATCAGGAAGATGTTGCTGCCCACCTCCTGCCTGTTTCCCACTGTCGCCCCTTACGACACCCACGGAAAGACCATATCTTTCGGTAGTGTATGTTTTTAACCGCCACTACACGGCTATTTTTTTATAATATACAGGATTTTGCAATATACGGCAATAAGTAATATAGGCAAATGGTGAAAAAAAATTACTTAAAAATAATCTCAAACTTTCTGTCCTTTTTATCTTTTAAATTCAGAAGGCGTGGTAATGTCTGTTATAAAAAAATGCTTATCTCAGTTTGCCATGCATTTTGTCAATCAACATTACAATACTGCATATTATAATGGGGGGGGGGGGCATGATGTAAAACTCTTTTACTTAAGCTAGAATGTGCACAAAGAACAGTATTAAAAACTATGACTTTTAAAAATTATCGGTATCCAACTCATAATCTCTATAAAGAAATTAACATTGTTACTGTGCGACAACTTTTCTTAAAGCAACTTATATTACAGCAACCTAAACAGCCCTCTGTGAAATCTTCTGGAAACCGAAGAGAGGATTTAGTTTTTAACCTTCCTAACTACAAAACAAAATTTACTCATTCTTTTAGTAAATTTCTAGGTCCATTAATTTACAATAAAATTAATAAACAAATAAATATAAAAAAAAGACAATACTTAGCACTCAAAAAACATTTAATTACCTTTTTCAAAAAACTGAACTACGAAGAAACAGAAAACCTCTTAAAGTCGATAACCTGAGCATGAATTGAAAAACTTACACTACACATCATAACACATAAATTACACACCATTTATATTTATGTATACAGTAATTATATTTAAAAAAAAACAATATTAGCGTATAAGTACAACTGGATTAACTCACACTCAATTACTCTCCATACACATTTTGTTTACATTAAACTATATGAAACGATATATATATACTTATTACTTTATATATCCTAGTTTTATAGTTACTGATTCTAATATGTAGAAAAGGTAAATAATAAAATCCTATATTTTATTATTTACCTTTTCTACATATTAGAAGAAAAGAATTAACAAAGTATCGATAAATTTTGTATGTACTATGTTTTAGTGTACCTTCAAATTTAGTATTTGTTTATCGCAAAGTCTGTTGATGTAACACTGTTTAATTACTTCATAACGGAGAATACTGCATTACTGTGATACGGTTTTTTCTATAAAATCAGTACAGAATGTAGGGTTTCTAATATGAGTTTAAGCAAATTACATTGTTACGAAAAACTTAAAGTTGCGATAAGTTACGTTAGATTTGATTTGTTTATGATTTGTATATTATGTTTTTTCTTAAATAAATAAATAAAAATGCAAAAAAAATGCATTACACCCATGAAATCCTCTACATGACATGATAAGCTATTCAAACTGACTATTCTTAAAGTTCGAGTCACCCCCCACCACATTTCTAGTCTTTACTTCCAATGAACTTAAATACAACATTTGGCTACTCTTTGAAAAATAACCCTGTATTGAACAAGGTACAATAATATGTCATAGTAGTAAACCAATTTTTTAATAAAATAGCTAATATTAAAATTAAAATTTTGAATTATAACGCAACAATTACTTGATTATGTAATCACATCGTCATAATGTAATTTCATTGAACGTGATCGATTTTATTGATTTTGAAATATTTTTCAATTAAATTTCTACTAAATACGATACCAACCATTTATAAGTTTTAACCTTTCAAATAATCCATTATTGACTTTATAAATACAACTTTTGTTCAGATTTGTAAAGGGGAATCGGTTATGATACCCGTGTGGGCAATCCACCACGATCCCAAATACTACCCAGAACCGGAGAAATTCGATCCGGAGCGATTCTCCGAAGATAATAAGCACCTTATCAAGACATTTACCTATCTTCCATTTGGTCTTGGCCCTAGGAATTGTATAGGTGAGTGTTTTTATTTTTTGGGACTCTTTTCATTAGACATAATATGTCAGCCCCATCGTTCCTGAAAGCTCTAAAAACATCCGAGCAACAACTAATGCAGTTTTTGACAGTATGGTCTGGGCCAGGCCTTTGTCTTAGGTGAGTACGTACGAGAAGAAATAAAGAAAGTTAAATCATCAAGGGCTATCAACATAATTTCCAGGACTTGCCACGCCATGGATCCGGTGGTCGAATGTCAGCCGAAGTCAATATTTGTTTTTGTTTTCGGGCATGACTACATAGCGACAGGATTTGTCTCAATCATTACGATTGGCAGTACAACAGTGTCATACCTTTAACTCTGCCGCCCGTCGCTGGTCTGAATATTTTTGGCTGACGTAATTATTTACGATGGTTATGATTACACTGCCATCTTTCGAATGCCATAATATGATTTTTTTATGGAATACGTGTGACAAACGAGCACACAATCCACCTGATAGTCAGTGCATGCTGTGACCCCTAGACATTTATATCTATCCTCGATTTAGAATTAAAATGAAGATGCATTGTCACCCCTGAGGACTTAGACGGTATGCTTCGTTTCCAGTAAAGATTCTCCGGTCCTCTTACACTCACCATTAGAAACACAGGAGCATTATCCTGATATTTCACGCTTGTATTCTGTGACAACGCGGTCGTTTCCCGGTCGAGCCGACCTATAACCACAATATAGCTGCAACATGGCTCTCTAACACGTATAAATTTATTTTGGCAGATTATTAGATTATTCTAGCATAGGACTAAGAAAAATTTGATAACGGGATTACTATCGGGATGAGTACTGAGGAATTAATTGAGATCACACATGAAGCGGCATATCGCCCTGTCTTTTCGGTGTTCTATGCGGCTATGGCCTGCGTAGAAGCACTTGTGTCCATGATCGGGTCTATGGCGGGTATACTTTTTGGGCACGGATGCAGCACATATACGATTATGTAGGGTAGGAGAAACCAAAACAGAATGAACGTTTCCCTCCCCATAGATTACCTCAAAAAAGGGATATTTGCCAAAGTTGCCACGCTTGTCAGGCGGCTTAATTTTCTAGTTGTTATTTGAAAGACGCTGTTGCTCATCTCCCTTGCCCATCCTCTGATTTGTTTCTCCCTGATCCCTATTACGACACCCACGGGACGATATGGGGTAGTGAATTTCTTACACTGCCTGTAAAAAACTTTAATAAAGTACGTGTACCTAATACGAATACACTTACGCCTGAGAGCACTTCACTACATAACACTTTCAGGGTTAAATTACATTTTATTAGTAGCACTCCATCAATAAATGGCATCCAAGTCCCTTTGCATTTGTATTACAGTCGGTTTGTGCTATCCTTGCCTTTGAAAACCATGTGTTAGGGTAGTATGGATACTGGTGTTTGGATACCGGTTGCCATGTCCAGACAATTTTTTGTTTCTATTTTATTGCTGGATTTCTGAGCAAGTTCTTTTATTTTTTCTTACATTGTTTTCCAGCAACAAAGTATAAACGAATTTCGAGCAATTATTTGATCCAATTGTCATTGATTTCGTTATTTTACTGTATACTGTTTATGTTGCAGTAACTTATTTTTATAGAACCAGTTTCAGCTAGAGAATCGGTTTTTAGTAACTACATATTTAGCTAAAACTTCCCATGCTGACTTTTCACTGGTAGCTTGATGGAATTTATTGTTTTTAATAGGTTCCAGGTTTGCGTTATGCGAGGTGAAGGTAATGCTGTACCAGCTTCTCCTGCACATGGAGTTGTCTCCGTGCGAGAAGACCTGCATACCAGTGAAACTCTCCACCGGTACTTTCAACCTTACCATGCAAGATGGACAATGGTTCAAAATGCGATGTAGAGTACAATAGAATAGATTTAGATTTATTCATAGATAGAACACTAAAAAATTGTTAAATAGTAACTTGAACATAATGATGATTTCTTATATATTACGCGGATAAAACTAATTTTGCGGATTTTATCATCGGTCTATTGGGTGTAAAGTACGTGAATAAACACGAAAAAATCAGAAAAATAGTTTTATTAAACCTTAATAGTATATAACCCATGACGTGGCAAATGAAAAATATTCCGCACTGAGCATGATGTTGCGAATTTAGCCATAAATATGATGTTCAGTAAATACCTAGTTGCATTAAGGTTTTTTTTTAAAGAAGAGGGGGCAAACGAGCATGCGGCTCACCTGATGGTAAGTTACCACCGCCGCCCATGAAAAACCGTAACACCAGGGGAATTGCAGGTGCGTTGCCGGCCTCTCTTCTTCTCTTCGGCTCTTTTCTTGAAGGTCCCTAAGTCGTATCGGTCCGGAAAAATTGCCGGTGGTAAACAATTCCACAGAAAAGTTGTACGAGGAAGAAAACTCCTAGTAAAACGCAGAGTGGTGGACCGCCAAGCATTCAGATGATGAGGATAGTATCGTGAATTTTGACATTTTAAAATTTGGCGGCTGGAATTAATTCGAACAATTCCTCAGAGCACTCCCCGTGGTAGATTCGATAGAAAATACAAAGGGATGCAACATATCTACGCAGCGCCAGTTAATCGAGCCGATCAGAAAGAATTCGGTCGTCAACGATTGGAACCGCTCTGCGCTGGATGCAGTCAAGTGGAAGGAGCTGGCATTGGGGTGCCCAGACCCAGAGATGAGAACAGTATTCCATGTAAGACCGAATTTGCGCTTTGTAAAGTTGCAAGCGATGTGCCGGCATGAAATACTGTCTCGCTCTGCTGAGCACGCCAAGCTTTTTAGAGGCCATCTAAGAGGTTCACATCTGAGGATTTGTAACTAACAATTCATAAAACATCCTAGCTACAACTGATGCAGGCTTCGACTGTATAGTCTGGGCCAGGCCCACGTCTTAGGTGAGTATGTAAAAATTAAGAAAGGTAATTTATCAAGGACTATCACCATAATTTCCATGACTTGCGTCCTGTGGTCGAATTCCAACCTAAGCCAACATTTGTGCAGAGACACAAATTGTTGTTTATTTTCTTTTCGGGCCTGATTGCACAGCGAATAGATTTTCCACAATCGTCACACTTGGTAGGCAGATTAACAAGTGCAATACCAGACGTGTCGTACCTTTGACTCTGCTGCCCGTCACTGGTCTGGTTTTTCAGTTTTAGAAGCCGTAATATTCTGGTATCCCACTTACAACATGACACAATAGGACGAAATAGGGTTGTAGCCTTTACTTACGTCGACACTAGACGATGATAAACGCCATGCTCTTTCACGTCACACCTTATTGGACAAGCTTGTGCAGTCATTTTGGAAGCGTTGGAGGGCGAAATATCTGCATACATTGCAGTCGCGGCAGAAATGTATATGTCAGCTAACCAAATAACTGTCGAAACTGTAGTTATTCTCACTGAAGAGAACGCGCCGCATCTTCATTGGCCATTAGGGATCATATTTGAGTCCGTACAACCGGACCGTCTCTGATCCTTACCTAACCAATAGTTTCGATTTGATTTTCTAGGTTAGTAGTTTAGATTAGGTTTTAGTAGTAGCTTTAGTTTGTTTTCAAGAGAACCCTTCATGCCAAGAGAGAATTGTTGTGCCAACGCGCACATCTGTACTTTTGTATTTTTAAGTTGATGTATTTTGTTGACTAGAATTGGTTGACACAAAATTGAAAAGAGTTATTGTATCTCATATTTTTTATATAGTACTAGCAATCCATGCTAGCTACGCATCGATTATTTCTGGATTTCGACAACAGCTCCGCCTACCGGATTGAATCTAAACCATCCAGGGACCCGGAATGGTTTAAATTCAAGCAAAGATCAAAATCGGTCCAGGCGTCTAGGAGGATTTCAGTGACAAACACATATAGAGAAGAACTATATACCTATTATATTAAAGATAAATGCATTTGCAATCATACATATTATTAAAATCATTAGATATTAACATTGTCAATAAGCTTATATTAATTTCTTTAATTACTTAAAATTCAAACTTTAATATTCTCTTTGGTGAAATAGGACTCACTTCACCGTGTAATGCTAGTGTAATTATATTCACTACCCCATATCTTCCAATGGTTGTCATAAGAGGCGTGATATGGAAACAAGACAGGAGCTGGACAGCACCATCTTCCTAATAACAAGTAAAAAAATAATAAACTGCGGTTGCCAACCCGCCTACCAACCGTCGCAACTATCGCAAATATCCGAATTCGTGACGCAGCAATTTTCAGGGTTAAATAACATTTTGCTAGCAACACTCCACCAATGAATGGACGGCTCCTTGGCGCAGTGGCTTAGCATTGAGTTACTTCGGTGAGGGCCGCGAGGACAAGTATTTGTTTGGCCTACAAATAATTCTTCTGAGTCTGGATATTTGTTCTTGTGCAATTAATATATGTAAACCGCCTACCCGATACAGGAGAAAATCCTATTATAAAAAAAGAAAATCCTAGTGTATAGTAAGAGATTTTTTTTAAATAAATGGCATCAACTTTACTTTGCATGCCATTATAATCGGCTTGTGTTATCTTGTCTATAAAAACAGTGTTAAGCGTCTCCCACACAGAGGCGGTTTGCGGTGGCGGTCGCGGTGGCGGGTCTGTATGTAAGTGATTCTGCAAACCCGTGCGGCCATGTCGCGGCCTTCCAGTGGCTGGCCGCGACCGCATGCCCCGCCCCCTCCGCCTGTTAGCGAAAGTGCGGCCTCTATCGGTGGCCGGTGGCCGCAGCGCGGTCAGTTGCAAATTCTTGCAACAGGCCGCGTATACCGCGGGCAACATGGCGCTAAATACAGAGATTTTAATAGAAACAGTGCAAAATTATCCAGTAGGTACTTTATGATACTTCACACCTTGATTACAAAAGCATTAGGATTAAAAACAAAATATGGGATAATATTGCTGAATATAATAAGAATAAAAGGACATCGTCACGTTAGCCATGTTAACTGAAGTCCGACCGTAGCACAGACACCACAGCGAATGGAGCTTGAGGCGCCACTGCGACCGCGGTGGTGTGTTGTTGCAGCGGCTGGAGCCGCGGCTCGCAGTTAGCCACCACCTCAAGCCGCTTGTGTGTGGGAGACGCTTTACTGTAATTAGTTACATTGACACTGGTAGTTAGTTACCGGTTGACAGCTCTAGCTAATTTTAGAACGAAGTTCTTTATCGGACGATACGGATTTGGCGGATGGGGGCTAAGCGACAAAAAGTGTAAGATTTTTCCGTCACAACCCTTTTTGACGTAGTGTAGACGGCCTTGGCGGCTATAAGGAAGCGAGATGGAATAATATCCATCTCCCTCGCACTTTTTATTATCTTGCCATGAAAGAAATATTATTTTATTTTAAATGACGCTTCATTTTAATAGACGCTAGTAATTCATTTATTTGTATTTGTTCTATTCTATTCTATTCTATTCTATTCTATTCTATTCTATTCTATGCTATTCTATTCTATTCTATTTTACTTAAAACTACACCGATTTAGTTACCAAAACAGCACCATCTAACATCAAATGGAAAAAGTCGTATATTTTGCCTTCAGTTAATAATAAATTAAATAACATAAATAACTTACATTTATATGTTTAAATAACTAGATTTTTAAAATTATTTAAAAATTATAAAGTTAAATTTTTAGTATTTTTGTTATTTTATTTTAAAAGTGTAATATTTTCAATAGATATTAGTGACATCTATCAAGAATATAAAAATTGATAAGGTTTTTATTTCAATTACTAATCTATATGTAAACTGATTAAAACAGATGTGTCTGCAATTATTGCAAATTTTTTATTATCATTATAGTTTTATTAAAGAGATTCTATCATTTCGTTAAATGGTGTGGTCATTTCATGATATTTAACACTGTTTGTTGACCATATCATGATATAGCTTGAACAAATCAATGAATAGAAATCGTTTGAAGATATTAATAACTAAACACAACGTTGCTATTTCATGATATGGTCATATGACAATATCATTAAATAGTTTTTGCGTATTTTTTAACAGAAACAGAACTTTTAACAGAATTGACATCACTTTATGCCTTATTGATAAAATAAATAAATTTTCGCTAATAAATAAATGATATTACTAGATAGTATAGTTTTGGCTTTCATTATTTCATCTAATAATAGCGCCATATACTTACTTCTAAATAAACTAAAATGGTAAGTCACTGATAAAATTAAATAATAGAATGCTACTGAATATACGATATAAATAATTGAAAATTCATTCGTAGCGTCGTTGGATGTATAATTACTAGGCAGATGTGGTCAACAATCATGCAAAAGCTTAGTTTCAGTTTTTCTGAACTGTATTTAAAGAAATACGAGGGCCGTGTAGCTCGCCGTTAGATTTCATCATGGCACGGGAGCAAAACGTGTACGATTCACTCGAGGATGAATGTGTTATAGAAAATTTTACGTGCTGACTTAACACGTGTCCGTTAAAGTTATGAAGAATAACTTCGTGGGGAAACTAGATGTCTGAGTAATTAAAATAGTCGTGGAGATGTGAAAACCATTAATATGCATTGAAACATTGCAGTATATTCTATTTTTCTGCCCACAAAACACTATAAATGAGGAGGTAATGAGGAGCCCTGTCCACAGTAGTGAGACGTATATTAGCTTCTACTTTACTTTTTTATTTTTAACGAGACTTATAAATCGGTTTGTAATTTAAGATAGCTTTCATATTTTCAGACATATTAAGATATTTGTGACAGTCCTAGTTTCATAGCCCATATGAGTATATGTAAATGAACAGGCTCTTGCGGAAAAATACTTTAATTAAAGAAAGAAGATTTTATTTAAACAAAGGTTCATTTATTTTACTTGTCAAAGGCGGTAATCAAACTGATTAAAACTTAAATTTCATGGTACGTAAGCATTATTATTTATTTTAGCATATATTTTAATTGCAATTTGAAGTGTCAATTTACCACGTTCTCGGCGGTGACGAACCTGCCTATCTGAGAAGTTTCCCAATTGTGGTCATCCCGCGTTGGAATCAGCGCAGCGACACTTTTTTGGCTAAAACCTCTCTGTGGCCTGTGCCCAGTAGTAACATGTATGTAAGCTGCTACTGTTTTACTTTTCATGGGGCAATATATGCAGTTTTATTTCATTCATATTTTCGGGTATGTTACTTTTTTGTTTTCACAAAGTTTTGTTAAATACTAAGTTTTGCAAAGACGAGTAGAACTCATTATCGACAGCCTATCAAATGTCCACTGAAATGAACATAGGCCTCCCCCATAAATTGTCAAGTAGCTGGATATTTGCTATAGTTGCCACGCTTGGTAAGTGGGTTGTCAGCCGCAGCTATTATTATTTTGGTCTGTTGTCAGGAAGATGATGTTCATCTCCTGTTTGTTTTCCTATGTCGCCTCTTACGACGGGACGCTATGAGGTGGCGGATTCCCTTTCGCCGCCACAACAATGTGAACAATTTTCTACTCCCTTTCATGAGTGTAGTGCTTCCCACGTTCACTGTGAATGAAATTTATAAGGAATAAAACTAATTTTAAGGATTTTATCGCGTTCAATTTAAAAAAAAAATAATTCCCGATGTTTTGGGTACTTTATAGCACCCATGGTCACGGGAGGACTGAGGTGTCAAAGTTAGAATAGAATAGAAAAAGAATAGAATAGAATAGAATAAAAGCAGTAGTATGCTTGGGTTTGAATTTAATTTTATTAATTATGGGGTCCTTAGCAGATGGTAGCACTCAGCCATCTTCCCTATTAAAATTAGAATGTTTTTTTAATTTCAATAGCCTTGCGAATCATCATTGGTAGGAATCGGTGTTCTATTGCAAGGATTTGTTGTCTATCAGATTCGATATAATGGTTGGGAATCGTCCCAACCATCGTATCGACGAAACATGTTGACATACTTTAGACTTCCCGGAGCGTCGGTGCTTCACATCAACGATATGTTCTTTACGCGGGTTTTTATGGAAGTTTCATCCAAAGATGCGAAATAAATCCCGCGTAAAAAAGTTTGAATTAAACGTGATAAGATCCGTAACATTCGTTTTATTCCATGTGTAGTATACATCATTATAGAACTGCATTTATGAAATTTTGAAGTCTACTCGAACGTAAAAAAATGTCTACATCTATTTTATGGTGCCAATCAATATTAAATAGGACCAATGATATGAATAAAATATCTCAAATAAACACTATACCGTAAATTGATATAAGACTATGAAATTCATCATTATTTTGTTAAAATAAATTAACTTTAATTATGAATGAATGTAATGAGTAAAATGTTAGTTATAATAATAAATTTTGATTCCAAGACAATTTACCTTTCTTATGGATACATCGGAAGACACGCCCGATATAAAAATAGTAGGTGTTTCTAGATATATATATATTCACGTGTTCCTGTAGCATATTATATATTTGCCAAATACCAATCATCTACGTCTAATAGTCTTTTAGAATTCAAAAAAAAATTTTGACAGACATAGAGACACAGACACCGAGGTGACTCTAAAAGTGATCGAATTTTGCTAAATTTGTCACGGAACAGCATTTAAAAATGATCCTAAATTCAAGCTCACGCGAGCGAAGCCGCGGGTAAAAGGCTAGTCAATAATAATATACCACGAAAGGATCTTCGTTCCAACCGAGTGTTCCACGACACTCACGCATGTTTTTTGTTTCTATTTTGTTGCTGGCTTTCTGAAACATCATTTATGTTATTTCTGATTTGCAACAGAATCTTTTACTGCATCTTGCCTTTAAATATCGTTTATTATGGTATCATTATTACTATGGAAATATGAACACTGATAGTTAGCTACTGGTTGCCAGGTCCAGCAAATTCTTGGATTATTTCATTTTTCTTACACTGTTTTCCAGCAATAAATTATAAACAAATTTTGACCAATCGTTTAATCCAACTGTCATTGATTTCGTTATTTTACTGCAAGCTTGATGAAATGTGGCAGTAACTTGTTTTTATAGAACCAGTTTTAGCTACAGAATAGGTTTTTAGCAACTACATATTTATCCTCCACCAAATCTAAGAAATACATTCTGATAGCTGTCATATTTATTGGACTAGGCATTCCAACTGCAAAATTGCTACCTTCAAAATTCTATTCTTAAGAGAAATCGATATCCATTCTTAAAAGTGGGTATTTATTTACAGTTTTATCTAGATTGATATCAGAATAAATTAGAAACAGAAAACTCAAAACAAAAAAAAATATAAGTTTCTTCATATTTATTGCTTACTACTTATTTTAATATATAAAGTGATATGAATTCAATACTGCACTAGATTAAAAACAAATTTATTTAACCATTTTCACTACAACTAATTGAACTGTAGTCGTCATCATCGTTGTTTACATTAATTATTATTTCATTTTCTACAATGCATTCAAAATTCTAAATGAATGTCTTTTTTATAGTCGTTCATAACAATTTTATTTGTTTTCTCCATGATTTAGGCCCAGTCATCCCTTGTGTAGTAGTTGTATTTTTTTTACAAATCCTCTTCCGGTGAATCCCACATGGCAAATGATGAAGCGCTCACCTTTTACCACGGGCACGTGTCGTCTGTCCATCTGTCCGTGTCTGCGGCACAGTTGGATTTTAGTCATGTTACATCAATGAATATAAAGTTGTTCCAATTGATTTTATTTTTAATTTCTCGTAAAAATGTTATTCTGTGCATTCATTTCTCTTAAAAACACGCGTGAGTGTCGTGGAACACTCAGTTGGAAAGAAGTTCCTTTTGTAGTTTTTTTTTTTTTATAGGATAGGGTGACAAACGAGCACACAGTCCACCTGATGGTAAGTGGTTGCTGTGACCCATAGACATCTACATCTATCTTCAATAAATAATCAAAATGCAGATGCGTTGTCACCCGTGAGGATTAAGATGGAATGCCTCTTTTCCAGTAAAAAGGGTCTCCTGTTCTCTACACTCACCATACGAAACACAGCAGTGTTAAGCTGCTATTTTACGCTGGTATTCTGTGAGAGCGTGGTCCTTCCCCGGTCGAGCCGACCCATTCGTACTACAACTATACTAATAATATAGCTGCAGCATGGCTCTACCACGTAAATAGTATACTATTATTGATAAACGTATTATATTATTGATTAACAAATACAAATAAATGAATTACTAACGTCTATTAAAATGAAGCGCCATTTAAAATAATATTTCTTTCATGGCAAGATAAGAAAAAGTGCGAGGGAAATGGATATTATTCCATCTCGTTCGCGCTATAGAAAGGGTCGTGACGTAAAAATCTTACACTTTTTCTCGCCTAGCCCCCGTCCGCCAAATACGTACCGTGCGATAAGGAACTGCATTCCAAAAATGTTTAGGTTCGATTCATCTTATGTATATATATATATATATGAAATATAGAGAAGATAAAGAATTATACATGTTATCATAAAATACAGATAAATACATAATTCTTTGGATTTACGTAAAAGGTTATTTTAAATTGTGTGAGTACGCTTGTACAAAGTTATTGCGGAACGATAAATGTGAAACGTCAAAAGGTATTTCTTATATTTGATAGAGTATACCTATGACTTCCTATGCTGACTTTTTACTAAGTGGAATTTATTGTTTTTAATAGGTTCCAGGTTTACGTTATGCGAGGTAAAGGTAATGTTGTACCAGCTTCTCCTGCACATGGAATTATCTCCGTGCGAGAAGACCAATATACCAGTGAAACTCTCTAGAAGTACTTTTAACCTTTCAATGCAAGGCGAACAATGGTTCAAAATGAGATGTAGAATACAGTAGAAGAGATTCATGTTAGATTTATTCATAGATGGAATACTAAAAATTTTGAAATAGTAACTTGAACATAATAATGATTTTCTTATAAATTAGGATTTTATCGTAGGTGTAAAGCACTTGAATAAACACAAGAATATCCATGAACATAGTTTTATTAAACCTTATAGTATGCAACCCTTGACATGCTAAATGAAATGGTCCGCACTAAACATGATGTTGCGAATTTAACCATAACGATGATGTGTATTAACCTAGTTGCACTGAGCACACCGTTTGAGTTATATACAGAAATCTATATATAAAACGGAAATTAACAAAAGAGTGACTTTCAGTAAGTATTATTTATAATCTATATTGAATAAAAAAGTTTCTGTTTCTGTTTCTATACACCGTCATCATCATCGTCATGACAGCCCGCCACAAGTCCACTGCTGAACATAGGCCTCCCCCACGGAATGCCACAAAGCACGGTCCTGAGCCACATGCATCCATCGACTTCCTGCATGTCTTACCAGGTCGTCACTCCATATAGTGGGGGGACGCCCTTCACTTCACCTACTGGTATGAGGCTGCCACTTGAGAACCTTTTTTCCCCATCGGTTGTCGGTTCTTCGAGCTATATGGCCCATTGCCCCTTCTGCTTACTAATCCGTTGGGCTATGTCGTTGGGCAGGAGATGGGCAGCAGCATCTTCCTGACAACAGCAATAGTACAATAAAAACCTGCGATTGCCAACCCGCTCGCCAAGCGTGACAACTATGGCAACCCCCCCCCCCCCCCGTCCATGAAAGTTTCTATAGATACATACGCAGAAATAAATTTGATTTGATATTAATTAATAAATTTGATTTTAATTGAAGTGTATCTCTATATAAAAAGTGTATGTATATATACATATATATATATATCGGAATAAATTATTTGGATGCTATTAAGACTTTTGACTAACTGAACCATAGTCCTTTAATGGTTACTATGATTCAACTGCGAATAATTATTACGAAATCTATTACGCCGGAAAACTCTCAGCATAGCCCTCACCATAGCTTGCTGGGCGATCTTGAGCTTCCTCATACGGCCAGCAGTGAAGGGCCACGATGAATCCCACGATGATGGATCTCAGAACCACTGGTAAATTAAAAAATTATAATATTGTCTGTGAACTATTGGCCTTAGAAGCGCCAGACTGCAGAGTAATATACAGCTGCATCAAGGATGGGAGTGCTTGAACAGAGAAGTACCACGCTCTCTAAGAATACTAGCGTAAATTAGTAGCAAATTGCTACTTGTGAAATTCGTATGGTGAGTGAAGAGAACCGGAGATCCCTTTTTACTGGCAAGGGACCTTCCATTTTACTAAGTGGTGATAATTGAGGCATCAGTATTTTGTTTCTTGTCACAGCATCACTTAACATTAGATGGATTGTTTGTCACGTCCTGTTTATTTTTCTATAAAGAAGACAGCTCCTTCTTCTTTTTTGTCTACGACTCTTCCTGTTACGGGGAGAGGGAAGGGTTTTTCTAATCGTTAGGCGCCATTTACTTCTCTGGAAATCATCGTCAACAGGCAGACCCAGCACCTTCATGTCTCACAGGACGTTCAACATCCAGGTCGTTAGCACCTATCCCTATCTTTTGAGTAGCCATGGAAAGACACTCACTCCATAGTTATCGGGTCTTCGCATAACATGTTCATTGTTCATACCACCTTTTTATATAGAATAAGGGTGACAAACGAGCACGCAGTCCACCTGATGGTAAGTGGATTCTGTGGCCCATAGACATCTACATCTATCTTCGATTAAGAATCAAAATACAGATGCGTTGTCACCCCTTAAGGAATAAGTTGGAATGCCTTGTTACCAGTAAAAAGGGTATCCGGTTCTCTACACAGTAGTATTGAGCTGCTAAGCTTAGCCTGGACTCCGAAAGTATCTCGGTAATAGGCACTACTTTAAAACTTCTCCGTATATGTTTATTTTAACTCTATATTAAAGGGAAGCAACGCGGGAAAAATAAATCTGTTCAATATTCAGACTTAGAAGAACAGCATTAACGAAGGATTTGTCGGCATTCGACAGGCTCTCGTCTCCATTGCTCATTATTGTTTCCTTTCTTACGCAAGGCATCGTCTTACGTTTTACGAACCTATAAAATCAAAATGTTTTCTTTTTAAACACGATACTTTTATGTATTTCACTGATTAAATCTGAAAGGATCGAGTTTATCACAAAGTTATGTTAAAAAGAAAAAAATCCGATTGATTATAACAATGGAAAGAAATCAAATCTTGATATTGTTAGTACTTTAAGATTGACAATGTCAATCTTTTCTGTGTACTTTTTTAACACGGTTATATTAGTTTGTGCTGTATATATTTATTTTTATTTATTTATTTATTTACACTTTACTGCACAAAGTAGTACAAGTCTACAAACTTAATACCATATGGCATTTACCTGTTAACAATCAGGCAAAACAGAGATAGACATATAAGTGTATGTATGTATGATTTAAATGGATACTGTAATTCAGTTTTCAACCAATTTCAATAATCAATCAATGAATCAATATATTATTTAGTATACACCAATACACATTTAAAAGAAACAAAATGAAATGTACATATAGAAAGTAAAACAGGCGGTCTTATCGCTCTGGAAGCGATTTCTTACAAATAACCTTTTTTGAGAACTGTTGTTTACAATGAATTGCGAATAAGGAAGGTGTACATAAATTTAACAATTTAGAAAAATAAAAAAATAAAATATAAAAATATGATGATAACAGTTGAGGATAGGTAGGATATATTTCAATAAACTAAAATTTTCAGACGTACTAAGAACCGATAACAATACTACAATAAATTACTCTAGGGTGAGCTCATGATCAAAGCGTGTTACTTGTCACTATACTAATTAATTTATATAATATTAGAGTGATGAAAGGGTTTGTCCGTGTCAGTTCACCTGATAATAAATGGCTACTCGGTGCGGTAATAATGGCTCCAAGGGCGACCATTACCGAAAGTAGCAGGCCACAGATCCGTCTTACCAACAGCCATCACCGCTGGCTGAACTGCATGTCATCGGCTCTCTCTGCTAGCTGGCTGTCTGCGAGCCAGCATGAACAGCGCCTGGACTTCGACTCCCTACGTCAGACCAATGATCCCCTTAATAATTAATGAGTCGGTTCGACCGGGGTAGGACCACGCTCTCACAGAATACAAGCGTAAAAATACAGCTTAATGCTGGTGTGTTTCATATTATGGTGAGTATAGAGAATTGGAGACTTTTTACTGGAAACGAGGCATTCGATCTGAGTCAAGAGTTCCACTATCAAATTGACGATACAAGTTTTTACAAGTAGGCCATCAATAAACATATTATGCATTACAGTCGATAAGAATAATCAATCAATTTTTACGTGGTAGAGCCATGCTGCAGCTATATTAATAGTATAGTTGTAGCACGAATGGGTCGGCTCGACCGGGGAAGGACCACGCTCTCACAGAATACCAGCGTAAAATAGCAGCTTAATGCTGCTATGTTTCGTATGGTGAGTGTAGAGAACCGGAGACCCTTTTTACTGGAAAAGAGGCATTCTATCTTAGTCCTCACGGCTGACAACGCATCTGCATTTAAATTCGCAAACGAAGATAGATGTAGATGTCTATGGGCCACAGCAACCACTTACCATCAGGTGGACTGTGTGCTCGTTTGTCACCCTTATTCTATAAAAAAAAAAAAAGAATAATCAATGGTCTGAACAGACCAACAGATATAACAATAATCAATTTCACTGTCTGTACGTAGTTTAAGCATCAAGTACCGTCGATGAAGCGTGGTGTACAGATTAGGTTTTTGCAACACCGTCTTTTAATAAATTTAAGTATTTTAGTTGATTAATTTAAAAAAAAACAGTTGCTATGATAAAATCAATAAAGAAACGACAAAATAATGATAGTAGTTAATTAATATATATATATATATATATATATATATATATATATATATATATATATATATATATATATATATATATATATATATATATAATATACATTATTTTTCAAAGATTAGCCAAATTTTAACTTAAGTTCAAGTATATAAATAATGATATACTGTTATTGCAGTTTTTGAAAATCTGAGTAAATAAGGACTCTACTTTTATTTGAAAATATCCCAAATTGAATGTGATTTATGGGCAACAACTACGCGTACGCGAACTCCTCTGTGTGCGATTCAATATACAATATTTTTGCTGACAAATCGACCCTTATGAATGTGTCCGTGCGTAGTAAAATAGATATTTATGAATGACAATGAGTGAAAATAATGCATTAGCACGCATTTTGAATTTAAAAGATTGAAAGGACAGATTATTTGCATTTTTTTTTGTAATTAATTTTTCTTCACTATTCGCATATATTACTTATTCTGATATATCTAATAGGTCGAAGAAAAAGTTTCTTCCTACTTTGTTTGTATAAAATTGAAGAAAATCTCTTTGGTTGTACTGTTTGTATAAGGCTGGTTTTAACATCAATGCATATAGGACAATAGGAAAAAGAAAAATAAAAAGTAAAAAATACATTCCCGTCATTTTTTAATTGTTTACTGTCCGCCAAAATGAGTGAATCTAATGAAGAAATTCGATACATTCTGAACTTATATTACAAAAAACGGAAAAGTATGACTCAAGCCGTGAAAAAAAAATTTATAACGTTTATGGACCAGTGTCAGTAAAGTAGCACAAAGTTGGTTCAAGTATTTACAGTCCGGGAATTTTGATGTCAAAGATGCAGCTCGCTCTGGTCGCCCTCAAACGGATAAAGTCGATGTCATTTTTGGAAAAGTGGAGCAAGATTGGCATATTAGTAATTACGACATAGCCGAGGAATTGAGGATTGACCACAAAACAGTTTTGACTCATTTCAAAAAGTCAAGGCAAGAATATGAATATAATTTATCATTCTATTATCAGAATGTAGAGGGATTCAAGCGAAACTGAATTTACTGCTTATGAGTATTATGACGTTTTCTTATGACGTTATAATATTATTTGAAACTTGGCTTACATTGGATATTGAGAACTGTGAATTCATTGACGACCGTTACCTGGTTTTCAGATGTGATCGTATCTATTCCTTAAGTGGCAAGCGTGATGGTAGTGGTGTATTAATAGCCGTACTTCGAGAATTAAGACCTGAAATATTACAGTTGCCTACATCCCGACCCGGCAAGTGTCACGTGATTAGTGCTGCCTATATACCGCCTGGCTGCCACGATGATATTTACGCGTTACACTTGATTCTTTACAGGAAATTGTTAGTGACCCCAAAACAATCGCATTCTATATTGCTGGCGATTGCAATTTACCCGGTATCGAGTGGTCAACTCATATCGAAAATTTTTCCGTTATCCACGCATGTAATAACTTATTATCTCACCATTTAATTAACTTTTTATCACTCAATAACGCCTCACAATATATTATTCTTAAAAATAATTTAGGTCGTGCCCTCGATTTATTTATTTCCAATGTTAAATGCGAAATGAATTCTTGTGTAGCGCTTTTACAACCTGATAATTAGCATCCTCATTCCGCCAAATTATCTTCTCTAAATGTAAAATTTACACCCTTGAAATGTCGAAAAGTTTCAAAACAGAATTACTACAAGGCTAATTACGAAATTATTTGCACTGAATTAAGTAAAATCGACTGGGATTTATTACTTACACATCTTTCTGCGGAAAATGCGGTTAACACTTTTTACGATAAACTATACAGTATTGTTAATCTACATGTGCCTCTTAAACGGCAAAAAATTCTCGTTTCACGGTCTGGTTCTCTCCCGCTCTTATTCGTATTTTTAAAGATAAAGAACGCGCCTAGACAAAATGAAAGAAATTTGGTAACATTTCAGATTATGAAAAGTTCTCAGTTCATCGTAAACGTTTTAAGTCCGAATATCGTAAATGTTATCAAAGATATATACTTCGGCTATAAAGATATAGGCTTCGGTTGAAGATAGTATACGTATTAATACTAACAATTTTTGGAAATATATTTCTAATAGAAAAGGTAAATCCAATCTTCCCGCTAACATGCATCTTAAAGACGTCAATTCTAATAATCCCACAGAAATACATAATTTGTTTTCTGATATCTTCACCTCTGTTTATGAACCGTGTACCGTGGATCCTAATCACTGGCAACCTCCTAATAACTTTGCTGATAATTCTCCTTGCATATGCGACATATATTTTACAAAAGAGTATATTTGTTGCGCATTAAAGAATTTAGACTTAAATAAAGGATCCGGTTCCGACGGCTTACCTCCAGTTTTTTTTTGAAAAAACTCCAGATTACCTCAAATTTCCACTTCATATAATATTTTACAAATGTGTACGTAAAGAGATATTTTTCCAAATATTTGGAAACGTGCTTTTATTAATCCGGTGTTTTTTTTTATATTCTACTATTATATATTATATATACTATATACTTACTACTTATACTATTACTATAGCGCTTATCTACAATCCCACCTGATGGTGAGTGGCGATGAAGCCTAAGATGGTGAAGCGCACTGACTTAACAAAAGCCTATTCACTCTTGTCTTGAGGACGCCTACACTGTAATCGGATGGAAAGATAGATGCTGACAATTTATTCCACTCCTTTGCTGTACGCATGATGAACGACGTAGCGAACCGTTTGGTTCCTTTCGTTGTTGGAAAGTCAACAACGAAAGCGTGGAGACTAGCCGAACGTCTGGTTGTCCGATGATGAAAGGGAGAGAGAGGAATTAAATTATGCAATTCTTGCGCACACTCTCCGAAATGTATCCTGTAAAAAACCGAAAGGCTAGCTAGCTACTTTGCGTCAGTGTTCGAGGCTGGTAAGATTAGTTTTAACCAAATTCGGGTCACCAATAAGCCTCTTAGCACGCCTTTCCATTGACTCCAAAGCTGCAAGGTAGTATTTTGCAGCACCGGCCCATATATAGCAGCAATACTCCATGCACGACCGGACTTGTGCTTTATATAAAGTAAGCAGCTATCCCGGCGTGAAGTATCGCCGTACCTTTGCAAGGACTCCTAGCTTCCTTGCAGCTGCTTTGGCCTTGGACTCAATGAACCGCACAAAGTTCAGATCTGTGGATATCTCAATCTCTAACAACTGAAGGCGGTCGGTATATTCCAGTGATACATTTCGGAAAGAAGGAGCCAAAATGAGCTGGCTCCTTTTTGCAGTGAAGAAACACGCTTGTGTTTCGGAGGTGTTGAATTTCACAAAATTCGCATCGCCTTATTCGGAGACTGCCTATAGTGTGAGATTAACACGCTCTACCATGGCTTCTCTTTCGGACTGGATTTGATCCCGACTGGCCCTAGAACTTGGTTGGTATCTCTCCACAACTGTGCTATCGTCTGCATACCTATAGATACCGGGCATAAGCAAAATCATTAATATGCAACAGGACGAGAGTTGCGGAGAGAACGGACCCCTGAGGAACACCGGTGTTAATTGCCATAGGATCGGAAGAGCAGCCATCGACGACGACACGGAGAGACCGTTCACTCAGAAAGTCCTTTACCCATTCAATCACACCAGGGGATAAGCCGTACGCTGGAAGCTTACCTAAAAGTCTAGTGTTCCAAACTCTGTCAAAGGCCTTCGAGACATCAAAGCAATCAGCAAGTGCTTCCCCACTGTTCTCGAGTGCCTCGCCCCATACGTGTGTGGTATACGCTAAAGGTCCCCAGCTGACCGATTTCGGCGAAACCCATATTGCCGGTCACTAAGGAGGTCATTCTGTTTTAGGTATGCCATTAAGCGGGCGTTCAATATACGTTCCATAATCTTGCAGAGTATGGAGGTAATTGAGATTGGCCGATAATTGACAGGATTGGCACGGCTGCCTTTTTTTGGAATAGGCTGCACGTTGGCCAGATTCCAGGATTTTGGCACTATTCCAGTCCAAAATGGCGGAACAAGTGTATCAGCACAGGAGACAACTCAGTTGCACAAAAGTTGCAGTCAAACCTTTACAACTATAGCTGGTATACTATACGGTCCACTAGCTTTATTCACGTCTAGACATCGTAATGTTTCAAGAACCTCTTGCTGTGTGACCGTCTACATCGGGTACCCTAGTCGCTTCCTATACCAGCTGAGAAAAGCCTAGCGACAAAGTGAAATTCCACGCTTATTTTCCAGCATGGTCGGTCTTCTGGTATGGGAACAGCCAGTCTTGGTGACAAGCGTTAAAGTCCGCCAGAAAGACCAACTATGCAGCAGGATACCAATTTAGGGCCACATCAGCAGCCTCACTAAGGTAATCAAATAATCGTGTTGTCTCCTGGTCACCGCTGTGCGATCGATAGAAGCAAGCGTAAAGGATTTTATCAATACCTGTATCTACCATCACCCAGATTATCGAAAAAGGGGGGTCATCAAGGTGACGGAGACGCTGGAAGCAGGTGTCATTGCGGACGTACACACAGACTCCGGCACGTAGATGGAATTTATGCTTCGGGGAGAATCCAGGACAGTGAAGGTACGCCGCATTCAATGGACATCCAGTTTGGGTCTCCGTACATATTAAGGTTGAGAGTGAATAAGGATGGTGAATGGCAGTTGAACGAGGCGTTGCATTAGCAACCTAACGATACTATCAGAGTTACTGTGCCCATGGGAACTTGATCTGGAGACTGCTGGGACGCTCGAAACCCCCCCCCCTCCCCCCGCAGAGACCACCATCACTCTCGCCCGGTCGCTAACCGGGACGATGGGGCCTCCCTAGGATTTTTCGCTAGTTGGCGGGGCAGCCTTTC
Organism: Parnassius orleans; assembly: GCA_029286625.1. NCBI lineage: Eukaryota > Metazoa > Arthropoda > Insecta > Lepidoptera > Papilionidae > Parnassius > Parnassius orleans. The sequence continues at coordinate 681,492 of JAGSMP010000245.1, read as the reverse complement.
ATGAGTAGCTAATTCACTTATTGGGCCCCCAACTACCTGCGGTCGGCCCGCAGGACACCGTGCTTCAGATCCTGCTACCCTCCACGACCAAGCATCCGACACAGCAACAACTGACGCTTCGTACCCGATTTACATACACAACGCTACTGTTCAGACCCATTCTCCAGATGGCTTCACCAAGCATCATGCCGGTATACGACAACGTCATTTGGCGACAAGACTTTGCATTGGTGGGTGGTAACCAAAAATCCAGCAGCCGAAACCTACCACCGGAATTGGTGCTGCTCGTTTAGCACTACCCGGGGGACACGTGTAGGGAGTCAGATTTCAAGTATTTCCTACGGACGCGAGCAGCCTCGTCCCCCAAAGTATGGTTTATAAAAGTGGCGATAAAAATAATTTTGAGAATCACAATTTGACAAGGTGGATCATAAATTACTTATGGATAAAATTGCATTTAATGGAATTCGTGGTAATCAATTGCGTTGGTTCACATCTTATATTTTAACAGAACTCAGAAGGTTGTTATAAAAGGTTACGAATCTAACTCTATTGTTGTCACTTCCGGTGTACCTCAAGGATCGATTTTGGGCCCCCTGCTCTTTATTTTATTTATAAATGACGTCAAGGTCTGTTTCAACAATTCTTATTTTTTAATGTACGCTGATGATATTAAAATTTATAAAAAATGCCAAAACATTCACGACTGCTCACTTCTTCAAAAACACCTTGACAGATTTTCTCAGTACTGTTTAGATAATAAGCTTCACATAAGTCTGTCTAAGTGTAATGTGATATCTTTTACAAAGAACAAAAAACCTTTTAAATTTAATTATTGTATCATTCGCATACCCGTACAAAAAGTTAACATAGTCAGGGACCTTGGTTTAATGTAGGACTCGAAATTACATTTAGATTACCATATCGGTTACATAATCAATAAAGCTTTTAAACAATATGGTTTTATCATGAGATCCTCTAAAGACTTTAAAGGATCATTTACTTTCTTAATTCTATACAAAACACTCAATCGTTCACAATTAAAATACGCTGTACCAATATGGAGTCCCTTCTACAAAAAATAAAATTATAAATTGTAAATGGTCCGAAAGAAATTTTTACGCAATATCTATTATAAGTGGCACCATTCCAGAATTCCATACGTACAATTATTAAAACATTATAAACTACTAAGTTTGGAATCTTAAAGATCGCTTATTATGGCCATGATGCTGCATGGGTTGTGTAATAACAGGTTTAACTGTAGTTATAATAATATAATAATAATAATTTCTTTGATACAGACAACATTGATCCATTACAAAATTAAATTTCTACATTGCACCTTAAATATTAATTCTTATTATTGGTTAATTAATCAAATTATTAAATATTATTATTTAGATATTAATAAATTTGACCACCTACTAAAAATTTCACTAAATGCAAAAATATTACAAATAATTTTGATGAGATTATTCTGCAACCCAAAAACAGAACTTCTAAATCGCGCGATACGGTGACGGATCAGCGCAGCCAGCGACACGGATCTCTGCGAATATCTGGGCCGCGCTACAGTATCGTGGCTGACGGAAAATACGCGGAACGAATCATTATACTGTACCTTCAACCTGCGATATTCCTCTTTAGTGTAATTCGTCCACAACTGAGGAGTGTAAAGTGGCTGACAGTAAGCTGAAAACAACACCAGTTTGGAGGCATAAGAGCACCTTTGAAAGCGTCGAGCTATCATGTTGGCACGCACTGAATAGGAACGTCACTCGCGGTCCATATCGGAACCATCACACAGATCCTGAAACAATATGACCCAAGTATCTTAACGTCGTTACCCACTCCAATTGTGAATTAGACAAATACACTGGGGGGATATGAGGTTTGAACCCTACCACTCTTAAAAAGCAAACAAACAGACTTCTTGGTGTTGTACAATAGGTTATGATCCATCGCATATTTCTCACATATCTGGAGTAGTGCACGCAGCGCACCAATCGAGGGACTCAGTAGCACCATATCATCAGCATAATTCAAGTTATTAATGCATTCAGAACCAATGTGGCAACCCAGTCTGGTGCTTTTAAGCTCCTCAGTCAGCTGATCAACATATAGATTAAAAAGCAGAGGCGATGTTAGCCCTCCCTGCCTCACGCCGCATTTTAAGAGAAATTCCTCAGAATATGTATCACGCCACTATACTATATTAATTAGCCTACTATACCATGCGATCAAAATGTTAATACATAATGACGGCACTCCCGCATCACGTAACTTTCTCTAAAGTATATATATAATTGACTCTGTCAAAAGCCCTACTTAGGTCCAAGAAACATGCATAAATATTTACTTTCCGCTTATTATAATAACTATATAATAGATATCGGTCTATAGTTATAACTGTCGGTAAAACAACTCGATTTACATTTAAGAACAGGACTTATTACCGTTTTTAGCATTTCTATCGGTAAGTAAGCATACTTTAGACAGGCATTTAAAAATACTGATAGGAACGCAATTACCCACGGTCCTCCAAACCGAAGATGTTCCACGCTTATATTGTCATATCCTGTTGCCTTTCCTAGTTTCATCTGGCGCAGAGCATTAAAGATCATCTCTTCAGATACATGAATGTCCTTCCCATCTGCTACATGATATTGATTATGAGAAGTACAATGTCCTGAACTTAATGCAAGAAATTTGTCCCTAAACAAGTTTGCAATCGCCAGTGTGTCCATCAGGCCATCCACGCACTCCGCAAATCTCGAACCGGTCTTAAGTAAATTTCCTGTGTCTTTCCAAAATTTACTAAGTTTCTACTTAAACAAGATGCCGAAATCTTATCTATGATTATTTGATCAGCGGAATTATGGCAAAACCTTAACCTACTTTTAAAAATAGTTCGCGTTATTTTCATTTGATCGAAGAGCGGACCAGAAGAAGGCGCCCCAGCCGCTAACCACCCAGCTCGTGCTCGCCGTGCCTTTGTGTGTGCCTCCCATACATACTCATTCCACCCCGGAACAGGCGGCCTCTGGATGACATGCTGTGACGCGCAACGTGTGGCCGCGCGAATTATAAAACTAATAAAAGAGTTATACAAACTATCTAGGTATTCGCAATATTCAGTACACGTACAACTATTACATTTAGCAGATAAATGCCTTAACCTCTCCCAATCCAAGTTACGTATATACTCAGAACAAAGAGAGGAATAAAATTCAATTTCGAGACCATTTCTTTTACTCCATTTTGAATTATATCATTTATATCACCAATAAGTTATATTATATTGTACCGACAACTGTAATTCGGCGCGCAGCGTGAGCACCTCGGTTGTCTGGAGCGCGGGCATCCCTCCGCCGCCTCTTAGATAATTATAATACACACTTCACAGAATGTGATATTTTTCCTCTGTCATGTTTAAAGTTTAAAAGAATGATAACTAAGTTGCTAACTGACTATAATGATTTATAAATTATGTAATAATTAGCATAATTACCTACACTCTCATAAATTGCGCAATCGTATTAAACATAAAACAGAGCATATAATATTACTTTGTGTGCATTGGTGTGGGTTACACGTTAAGTACTTCTTTATAAATTAATTGTCTTGTATAACATTAATGTGTAACTGTTTTTTTTTTGTCCCAATAAAAAAAGAAATTGAGAGAAAACGGTCGGAATTGATCAACAGAAAAGGTGTGGTCTTTCATCATGATAACACCAGACCACACACATCTTTGGCCACTCAGCAAAAATTGAGAGAGCTTGGCTGGGAAGTGTTAATGCATCCACCATATTATAGTGCTGACTTTGCTCCCTCAGATTTTCACCTCTTTCGGACTCTTCACAATTCTTTGGGAAGTGTTAGGTCAAGATCAAGAGAGAGCTGTCAAAAATCCCAAGATTTCTACACCAACGGGATTATGTCACTACCTACAAGATGGCAATAAGTTATCGAACAAAATGGCACATATATATTAAAATTAAATGTAATTAAACTTTGAAAAAAAAATGTCTTTAATTTGTATATAAAATACAAAGAAACTTTTTCCCCGGCCATATATTATACTTATATATAGTGTTTATTTGTAAAAAAAAAGAAAATGTTGTTCATTTATGAACTTTTCATATAATGCCTATGCATTGTTTTAGTGGTCTAAAACCATCTTCGCATTATTGTCTTTCTAATGAAACCAGTTTGGGGCACATCGGTTGGATGGTTTCAAAGTCTATAACGGACATATAGGTAGAAACAATTTTTGAGTAGTATATATATTGGAGCATCAATCAAAGGCGTATGTAGGCAACAGACTGGTTCATTTTCAAGTGACTAACCTACCCTCTAACTCAACAATATTCACAAAGCAACTAACCCTTAATACGTTACTATATAATAGTTTATTAGAATTACACGAGGATAGAGAAATACCGAAAAAGAAAGACGTAAATTATCTGCACAATCTGCGAAATAATTAAAAAAACGTGACCTATCAACAAATAGATTAGTTAAAGTAATAAAAAAAACACGGGCGTTACTCCAAAATATTGACGTATAATAAATTACCAAAAAGTTTAACCAGCCTAAACTGTAGCAATTTTTTTTGAAAATAACCCATTTTATATGTTAAGCGAGTACATGTCAATGCAACTCTTGGAATCATCATTCTTGTGTAAAGTTTAAACAAAATTCTTACCTAATTCTATAATGTAAAGCGTCAATTTAACTAAATTAAGCTATATAATATAATAATTTAATTTAACCTTATAAATTTAAGAACTTGTTGTAACCAATGACTTGCCTGTAACGATTATTATATTATGGCCAATAAATATTTCTGATTTCTGATTACGAACTTGCACCAGTTAAATAAAACTAGATTTACGGATTTTATCACGTATATTAACTCCTTCAGTCTCATATTCCGATGGAACGGTATTCCGACACGACCAGAGATAGATCAGGCGCAGTACCAATGGTTTTACGTGTTTTCCGAGGCACGGGGTCGTAATACCGCCAACTTTCTGACTCCGGGTTGTTACTGAGAATTTCTTGTCAGAAAAACCAAACAGCTGATTTTGACATGATCTGGGATTCGAACAAGATTCAAGATCATCAGTCACGTTTACAAACAAAGAGGCAGTTTACAAAAATAATATGACTCCTCTTCTGCCTAGAAGTTCATTCTTTTTCTTATTAAAGTATTTTTTCAAGATTTTTCTGAAAGGGGATGGTTGTTTATAGACCTACAAATATTAAAACATTTCAGTTATGAATTAAAAATATCATTTTCCAAGTATTTTTAAATAAATATGTTGGAATGGAGATGTTACTATTTCTGTACGTAATGAGCGTAAAGCTTTCAAATGAAAAGCTATAGTAACTGTGACGCCAATATACGAGTAGACACAAATAAATAAAACTGGAATTTTTAAAAAGCTAGTAAAAGGTCAAAATACTGATTTGAAATATTAGGTCATTACATATGAAATTAGCGTTTTGTACGGGAGGAATATAAAGTCAATTTTTTTTTTGTAAAATATATTTTATTAATCAAAGTATGCACCGTTGTTATCTATGCACTTTTGCCATCTCATAGGTAGTTTATTGATCCCTTTACTAAAAAAAACCATGCGGGCGAGAATCAATAAACTCTTTGAAGGCGGTTTGGACTGCCACATCGAGTTAAATTTTTTCCCTTGTAAGAAGTTGTCCAAATTCCGGAAAAAATGGTGATCTGTTGAAGCAAGGTCCGGTAGTACGGTGAGTTAGATGAGCCAATTGTAGCTCATCTAACTTAGTGGTTGTTTGTTGTGCAGTGTGTGGTCTTGCGTTGTCGTGAAGCAGCAGTGGCCTAGAGCGATTGACCAATCTCGGTTGTTTAGCAGCTAGTTCTTCCTTCATGGTTTGCAATTTCTGACAATAGATATCTGCCGTAATCGTTTGGCTAGATTTTAGAAAGCTGTAGTGAATGACACCGGCGCTAGTCCACCAAACACTCACAAGTAACTTTTTCTGAGTCAATTTTCGTTTAGGGCAGGATTTGGATGGGTCTCCAGGGTTCAGGGCATTGCGACGAGAGCTTCCGATTATCGTACAGTATCCATTTTTCATCACAAGTAATGATTCAATTTAAAATCCCTTCATAATTGTGTCAGTTGAGCAAAGTAACACAGCAGTCGACGCGTGTTTGCAAGTTCGATTCACTCAATTCATGAGGTACCCATCGTTCAAGTTTTTTTACTTAACCGATTTGCCTCAAGTGGATTAATACAGTTTTATCACTTACCTCGAAGCCTGCAACTATCTCTGAAGTGCTTCGTGATGGATCCGCTTCCACAAGAGCCTTAAATTCTTCATTTTCCACTTTGGTCTCCGACCGTCCACGGGGTTGGTTCTGAAGGTCGAAATTTCCAGAACGAAAACGTTGAAACCAAAAACATACCGTGCTTTCTTTTGCAACACCAGCGCCGTACACATCATTAATCCTTCGAGCTGTTTCTGCAGCACTGGTACCACGGTAGAACTCGTACTCGTAAATATACCGATATTTCATGTTTTCCATTGTGCGGTAATAAGCGACGCCAAAAAAAATAATGAGGAAAAAACAAATTAATGACGAAATACATTTGAGTAATGAAAAATATAACAAATGCAAAAGCGTTTTTCTTGGTTTCTCCTTCTTTTACGCAGCATCGGGGCAAGGAATCGAGATATTTTTGTATGTTAATAGTTTGTGAGCCGGAAAGTGATATAGGCAATTTTTTATCCCGGGAAAATGCACGGTTTTTGTGGGATTGATCTGGAGCAAAATTATACCTCTTTATGCTCTCTTATGTCTTGAAATAACAAATTAGCTGTAATTTTTAAAAATTATGTCGCTTTCCAACTTACACGCGGGCAAATCCTCGGGAAAAATATAGTAATATCATAAATGCGAAAGTGGATTTGTTGGTTTGTCCTTTATTGAGTAATGGATCAAAATGATTTTTGTATATAGTTAATAGACCGGTAAATGACATAGTTCCTATGGGTGAGACTATCTGGAGCGTTATTTTAAACGGACTTTGATGAAATTAGGTAATATGGTATCTTAAGTCTTGGAAAAACAAACACGGAGGATATTTTATATTCCACAAATTTTTATTTCACACACTACTGCCACAGCTGATGGTATATTATTATTGTAATAACATTTACGTTTTCTTTTTAATGCAAAATATTAAAGATCTTTAAGTCAATCAAAATATTGTAGTTCGTATTAGACTTTAAATCCCGAATGTTATAGCTTTAGTTAAGTACCCGGTAGTTATCTCCACTTATATATCAATTAACCGCAAGCTAACGGCTCCTCTTGTAAATTCAGAACTATTCTCAATTAAGATTACATTGTTGGCGCTTCAGTTACTTCTGTTAGTAAGTTCAGACTAGAAGGATTATGTTGGTTTTGTTTATCACATGTCATATGAAGTTTTTAACCATGTTAGTATAGAGGGTAAACAATATTATTTACCTAGAAGTTATATGTGGTAGAGCCATGCTGCAACTAAATTATAGTTGTAGCACGATTCAGTCGGCTTGACCGGGGAAGGATGATGCTCTCACAGAATGCCTGCGTAAAAGAGCAGCTTTGAGGCCCTAAGAACGGGTGAAATGCCTAATGATTTGTATAATTACATTACCACCGATTTCTACTGGAATGTGTATTGCATCTGAAGCCAATGTCATTCTGCAATGTGGTAAATCAGCACTTAAAATTGCAATTAACAATTTCATTGATGCCACCGGGGATCAAACACAGGCGAAATGTACAGCGAGCGCTTAGCTACTAACACGACACAAATAAATATGATTCAACAAATATTATAAAAATGCTTACGAACTTAAAACTTAAACACTTGATAGCTCGTGATGTCTACCGGACGAAGCTACAGCAGCACACCGTGCAATGTAATTGAAGATGCTTAACACCGCGCCCGCGATATGACTCTCAGTAATACGCAAGCAGTATATCACTTATATACTTGTCACGTCGGCAGTCTACTAATCTTTGCACTTTTCTAAGTAATACAGAACGTAGCCGCTAGACGGAGGTGACGTCGGCAAAAATCTCTACGGTCGCTGTTTCGTCAAAGTAATTTAGGCTTCTTAAAGCCTTAAGCTGCTGTGTTTCTTATGCTGAGATGTAGAGAACCAGAGACCCTTTTTACTAGAAAGGCATTACATCTTAGTCCACAAGGGTAACAACGCATCTGCATTTTGATTCTTAATCGAGAATAGATGTAGATGTCTATGGGCCACAACATCCACTTACCATCAGATAGACTGTGAACTCGTTTGTCACCCTTATATTCTTCTATAATGAAACTATACTTTGCTTGTAAAAAGTAAAGGTTGCAGATTATTTGGAACCTACATTACTTTCACCTAAATCCTGTGAGAACTTTGAATCTTTCGTAGTAATTGAAGGACCAAAAATATATTTTAACTTTTATATATGCAGGTTTTTCATGTTTACTTTCATCGCAGAAATATGGTTCATCAGCGTTTAGAATTTCAATTAAAATTTCTGTAGTGCTGGCACAGATAGAAGTCGGGTTTCACTTTATAAGAGTGTGCTAGTCGGAAGGTAGAACTCGGCGAGCGTGGTATACACATGCTGTCTCTTACAACATCTACCCGTTTAAAGCGACAGTAGAACAGAAGCCTAACGGTTTAAGGGTGTGATCGGCAAACTTATAAATTCGTGTTTTGAATCCACCATTCGACTACTGTGGTAAACCACTCCTAACGCTAGCGTTTTAAGGTTACTTGTGGTGGTTAACGGCAGCATTAGTAATGTTAATAGCGTTCCGAGTATAATTAAAAAAAAACTACTGCGATTTAAGTTTGGGTACATCGTCATCATTATAACAGCCCATAACAAGTCAGTTGCCAAATATTGTCTGTCTCTTAAAAGAGGTATTTGCCTCATTTACCGCGTTTGGCAGGCGGATTGGCAACCGTAGTTTCTTACTATTGTAAGTTGTATCAGGAGAATTCTGCTACACAACTCCTATTTTATTTTTATATTTGAATCTCTTAGGCATGAAACGCCACAAAACACAGTTCTAAATCACCTGCATTTATCGAGTTCCTACATCTCTTACTAGTTCATCACTCCATCTAGTGGGGGCCTATCCTACACTTCACTTACGGGTACGAGGCTGCCACTTGAGAACAAGTCAAGTTTTGCTTGTGACCAACTATTTAAAAGGAATTCCTTTACAGTATATCCTGAAAAATAAATGCGTAACCTTAGTTACTCCCTTTACTTAATGTTCACAAAAATATATTTCACAAGTAATTATCGTAATGACTTGGCTAATTTCATCCAACCTTTATTTCTCTGGGCTGACCTGAAATTTATTATTTTGTACATTACGTTTGTTCGGGCTAAATAAGTAATTAACCTTGTGATTCGCTTCTCTAATTATTTCGGTCTCAGAAATATTCTGGTTATTTATTTTCTGAGAAAATATTTCTGAAAATTTATTATTATACAAGTTCAGGTACTTCGAGCTATATAGCCAGCCCATTGCTACTTAAGCTTATTAGCTAATCTGTTGGGCTATGTGGTTACTCTGTTTCTACTGCGGATATCCTCATTTCTAAGTCTATCACGCAAAGAAACACCGAGCATAGCCCTCTCCATAGCTCGCTGGGTGACCTTGAGGTTCTTAAAACGGCCAGCAGCGAAGGACCAGGTCTCAGATCCATATGTTTTGATACTAGGAAAACATACTCGTCGTCAACTTCGAGCGTATTACTCTCAACAACTGGGGGCATAGGTATGACTGGACTTTACACATGACTTTTTCTTTGTCCATAAAGTTACAGCATATATACGTCCCACTGCTGGGCACAGGCCTCCTCTCATTTCTGAGAGGGTTTTAGGGCAAGGAAATGTCCGCCGCGCTGCCCCAATGCGTGTTGGCGAACTTCACATGTCTTCGAAATATTTTGTTGGTAAATCAGCACTTAAAATTGCAATTAACAATTTCATTGGTGCCGGCGGGGATCGAACCCAGGTTGTTCGCGTACTGTGAAATTTACAGCGAACGCTAACCATCTGAGCTACCACGGCTTCTTTGTCCATGTTCGTTTTAAAACCTATCCCTTGGCAGACACTATTGAGGTCATTGAACATAGCGCTAAGTTTCTACAGCAATTCTAAGGACTATATAATCGGCAAAACAAAGTTGAGTGGGAGTCGGGGAAGCGAACTGTAGGGCGGACCCCCTCTAGATGGTGTGACGACCTGATAAGATATGCAGGAAGTCGATGAATGCATGTGTCTCAGCGCTATGTGCTCTAAGGCATTCCTTAAGGGACGACCATGTTCAGCAGTGGACTTTAACGATGATGATGATGATGATAAATTTCGAATAGCAATGTGTGCCTGATACAGTCCGCCAGATGGATAGCAGATGCTGTGGCCCATAAACGCCATAATCATGCGTTGTCACCCCTGAGGATTAAGATTAAATGCCTCGTTACTAATAAAAAGGGTCTTCGGTACTCTACACTCACCATATAAAACACAAAAGAATTCAGCTGCTATTTTTGATTTTTCGGTCTCCTTTTCTGATTAGGAGTCGTTCTAGGGAAGTATCACCATCTCACCTATTTCCGCCACTAAATAGCAGTGCTTGTACTGCTGTATTGGTCTTAAGGGTAAAGCGAGCCAGTATAATTACACGCTCTGAGGCATCCATCTTAGTGCCCAGATCTGACAACGCATCTGTAGCCTTCTTTATTAGAAGTTGGCTGCAGGTGTCTCCGGATTACTGTAGTCACTTACCATGAAGTGAGCGTGGTTCTTCCTCTGTCGAGCCATTCCATTCGTACTGCAATCAAAAAATAGTTAGAGCGTGACTCTGTTAAACAGAAAAACTACGTTGCGACTGTATCAACATGAGATAATATAAAAAAATTCTAATAATAACAGTACTTTGGTTTAGACATATCTTTAGCTGATTACATTGTTTAAATATATGTTTTTATGAGAATTGATAATACTGAGAAACATATCAGTCACCACTTTGACTTATGTGTTCAACTTTCTTCTAAGATTTAAAACAATAAATATGATAAAACAAACTTGTATATGTATTTTGTTATAGGAAATTACCGTCTAGTGGCGGTATAAGAATACCACCTACCATACCATCCCGTGGGTGTCATAAGAGGCGAAACAGGTAAGTTGAGACAGGAGATGGGCAGCAGCACCTTCCTCATAATGAAAATAATATAAAACTGCGGTTGCTAACCCGCCTGCCAAGCGTGGCAACTATAGCAAAATCCCCCTTATGAGGTAATTTAAGGGGTCTGGTCTATGTTCAATAGTAGACTTATATACATTGTATGACATTGTATGTTCACACATTTTCTTCATACACACAATTTTTTCCGCCGTGCACCTGGTAAGCCGGCACGCAAAGCCAGCACAGCCGGCGGAGATAGCACTCGGCTGCCTTGTATACATTTTGTATGCTTATTCCCTCAGCGATCGTACACTTAGATCTCATTCTGAAAACATACAGATATATTGACCACATCTTACGAAACACATTTGTTATCTCGCATGGGACCACTTTCCACTTTCCACATTCCCGGTTACAACTTATCTACCTTAATATGTATATAACGTGCATATTTGTTAAAACTATTAGCTTGTCACAAAATAACAGCGGCCTAAATGTATTTTGCCGAGTAGTGGTGGTTTAAAATAATCCACCAATCCATAACATCATCTGGGTTTCGTAAGAGGCGACAGAAGGAAACTGAAACGAGAGACGGGCAGCAGCTTCTTCCTGATAAGAACTCGATTATAGTTATATACGAAACTGTTGCGGCCAACCCGCCAGAGGCAATCAGTTGGAGAGGCTTATGTTCAGAAATTAACTTTTGACGGGCTGTAATGAATCAATTAATGAAAATGACGGCTCCGTGGCGCAGTGGCTTAGCAATGAGTTGCTGCGCTGGGGGCCGCGGGTTTGAATCCCGCACGGAACAAGTATTTGTATGGCCTGCAAATAATTGTTCCGGGTCTGGATGTTTGTCCTTGTGCAATTTGTGTTTGTAAACTGCCTCCACGATACAGAAGAAAATCCTAGTGTGGGGGTAACGTTTTTTTTAAAAGAAAAAAAAATGAAACAAAATTATATAGCTAGGAATTAAGACGAGATAATACTTTACCGTGTTCCTTTGTCATCTATGTAATCAAATATAGAATTCTGCCGCACAACGAAATTTACAGTATAACTATAGATGTTTTTCATGGGTTAAATAAATTTACATCTGCTATCTTTTATACTTCTTTCTTTCCGTCTTTTCTTCTTCTTCCTTCTTTAATTTAAGCATAGTAATCCAGATTACGGCAAAATAAATAAGATAATTAGGAAAAAAAGACGTATACAAAAAAATATTTTTATAGAATAAGGGTGACAAACGAGCACACAGTCCACCTGATGACAATATGTGGATGTTGTGAACCAAACACATCTACATCTATTCTCGATTAAGAATCCCTGCGGACTAAGCTGGAATGGCTCGTTTCCATTAAAAAGGGTTTCCGGTTCTCTACACTCATACGAAAGACAGAAGAATCAGAAAAAGGTCATGGTACATACCCAAACGGGCTCCCAGGCTGAAAAGAATATTTATTAGTGAAACAGTATTTTTTATTGAAAGACGCTATCTCTTTATATTTGCGCCACATCAAACAAAGCTTGTGCGAAATTCCAACGTGAAGTTGACAAACAACATGTACGTAAGCCAGAAGTAATCTGCTTCGTGTCTTTCGTTTTATCTTCACTTTCATTTTATTTATGGACCTAGCAACAATAGGTTATTGCATGAACAAACATATATAGGAAGTTAATTCTTTCTTCGAAACAAAATACATTACTTATTAATAATTTTATATAGGTAACTGAAGTGACAAAGGAACTTATAGTCGACCTGATGGTAAGTGACTGCTGCAACCAACTTCAAACAAAGAAGGCTACTTGATGCGTTGTCACCTCTGAGAACTATGGAATACCTCACAGACTGTAATAATACTGGCTCTCTACACACACCGAACACATTACTATAGGCACTGCTATTTGTGTTATATACCCAGAAAGACTTCTAGGCAGAAAAGGAGTCCTACATTTTAGTAGGATATTGCTATATTACGTCGCTTTACGCGGTATGCTCACGCTGCAGCAGTGTCATTACATAATTATGCAGCACGAATGGATTGGATCGCCTAAAAGTAGTCGCGTTAGTTATTAATTTTTTAGAATTATAGTATTCAGATAAATCTCTGTTATCTAGCAATTACGCGCTCGCGAATGTATCCGATCTCCTGAGACCATCAGTAGGTACATTTGCTGAGAAGGTTCAACATATTCTTTTATTATAAAATGGACATTAACATCGTATAATAACTCTAAACAAAAAACTGCGGCTGCCAGAACAAACGTAGCAACCATGATAAATATCTCCGCCATGTGGCAATCTATGGAGGATGTATCTATAGTCAAATTCAAATTCATTTATTTGCCAGAATGTAGGTGTACAATAAAGTATGATCGTAAATTATATCTAATGGCCCATTTACATTCTACCACTACATATGGTGTGCAAATATTTTATAGGTATACATGCTTTTTTTTTAAACAACATATAGGAACTCAATTGTGTACATTTATGATTATTAAAAAACAAATTAATTAATTGATGTCAAAATTATAATGTCAATTCAAGTGACATTCATTAGTGGACTTGTGAAGGGATGTAGATGTAGATATAGATGACGATGAATCGTTCACCAGAATTATGGCCGTCATTGAGCAGAGTGCACTGAATGCAGGTGAGTTTAGAACTTTGGAAGAAAATTTATTTATGTCTTATATAATAGCATGAAAACAACTTTCTGAGCATTCAATACAGCACGTCAATTTTAATAAAATATTATTGAATCTCATCTTGACCTGAAGTAAATATTCGACTCATTATTTTCATAGCGTTCTACTTTTTCTTAAGTATTTTCAGGTCAGGGCCCAATTGTATTTCCAATACCTCAAAAACTTACGCTTGGCTAACCAATTCTTCAAATAAAAAGTGGAATAATAATTTTATTTTTACTATAACCTGTATAAATGCACCAATTACCGTTTAAGGCCTGTGTAAGAATATCCGTAGATGTTGTAAGTGGTGACAGAGGGAAACAAACCAGGAGGCTGCAGCGTATCCCTAATAAAAACTAGAATTAGAACATCGGTTGTCATCCCGCCTACAAACTGCAAACAACAACAATAACAACTATGGCAAATATTCCCTTTGTGAGATATTCTATGAGGAGGCCTATCAGCAGTGGACTTTTATAAGCTGTAATGAATGCAATGAAGGAAATGAAATGCAAGACTTAGGCCGGTATGCAGAGACAGCCTCTAGTTTAACCTCGAAATCTATAATGTCAAATTTAGAAACGAAATTGGAGTAGAATAGAATAGAATCATTTTGCACGCCTCACAACGTGAGGGAGTGCTCTACTCTCGATATATGGCCATACCTCAATATCGCTACATAAAATCGTTCTTCAACTTTTATCTAGACGTCAAATCCATATACGAGGGGTGATCCAAAAGTAATGATAATCAGTTACTTCAGGTCCGCATAAAAATCCAAAAAAAATATTTTTTGCTTGCTTATATACTCACTACGTCAGCCTAAAAAAATCATATAAATAGATCACGATTTCCGGGAGATACATTCATTTGAATACGAACTGTCAAAGAGATAACATCAACATGGAGAAAAACTAAATTAGAGCTGTCATCAATTACCTCTGTTTGAAAAAAATGTCTTCAAAAGACATACACAGTGACTTAGTGGAAACATTGGGGGACTCTGCTCCTCCATATTCTACAGTTGCACGCTGGGCCAGGGAGTTTAAACTGAGCAGAACATCCACTGAAGATGAACATCGCGAAGGACGCCCATCCACGTCCCTCACTGAAGACAACGTGAAAAAAGTCGAAGATGTTGTGTTGGCAGATCGAAGAGTGACCATCAGGCATGTAGCTGAGGTCACAAGGATCTCATATGGCAGCGTTCAAAGAATCCTTGCGAACGAGTTGCATATGAAAAAGGTCTCTGCGCGTTGGGTACCCAGAATGTTAACCGACGAGCAAAAGAAAAATCGAGTTGACATTTCGAGGGTCAATCAATTGTGGAATATTTGGAAAAGGGAGCCACTATTACGGGCTCTTACTACACAGACCAAATAAGAAGATTACGGGAGGCCATTAAGGAAAAAAGACGCGGCAAACTGCGAGCTGGAGTGCTGTTTCACCAAGACAACGCACCGGCTCACAAAGCCGCAGTTGCGATGGCTGCCATTCAAGAAACGGGATTCGAACTGCTCGAACACCCTCCCTATTCGCCAGATCTAGCTCCTAGTGATTTCTACCTCTTTCCTCGGCTCAAGGAACGCCTCCGAGGCAAGAATTCGAACGATAGCGAAGTAATGGCCGCTGTTGAAGCGTTTTGGGAGGGTCAAGACAAATCATTTTTTTCAAAGGGAATCCTGGGTTTAGAAAAAAGATGGACTAAATGTATTGATTTGTTAGGAGACTATGTAGAAAAATAAATTATTATTTTAACTTTAATTACCGTGTTTTATTTTCATTATCATTACTTTTGGATCACCCCTCGTACTATTAACGTTACAATAACTACCGACATTGAACTATAAGATTAGATTATTTTCTAATTGATTCACGTTAGATTACATAACAAAAAATGTAATTGAAAAAATATATGGACTGCTGTCCGTTGGTCTGTTCGTCGGTGAGTCTTCTCGCTTAATAGAAATGTAAGCAATAGATTGAGATATATAGTATTAAATAAGATTCCATACATTCTAAGGAGGATCCATATTGATTTTTGTTATTGAACTCAACACCGTTAAAACTTATTAACAACCGTTAAAAGTTATTTATATTTTTGAAAAATGAAATGAAATTTTGATGAAAAAAATAAAAACGCTCATGAGGCGTGCACTTTTGGATTTTCCAAACTATTTAGATTCAATATAGATTACAAGAATACTTATTAAATGTCATTTAAGCTTTAATGCTTCTGACCGACGTTTTTAAAAACAGACATTTTTATGAAAGTGATGAAGAAGTGAAAGAGAGAGAAAGCACCAGAAGGATGGACTTGACTATTATTGCCTATTATGCCTAAGCTGGAGATTGTAAAACAATGTCCTCGTTATCAGGCACTTTTACTTTTTAACAATATGCCTAAAAAACTAAAAGAAATATAAAAGTTAAGTGTTTTTAAAACAGAGCTGAAGGCACTTCTTATAGAGAAATGTATTTATAATATTGATGAATTTTAAAAGTAGAGTAGTTAGAATATTTATATTAATAATAAGAAATTTAATAGTTAATTTATTTTTATTATATTTTATTTTATTTTGGAAGTTTATTTTATTTTTTTAATTTTGGAGTAGGTGACATTTGTTTAATTGGTTTCTCTTTATTTTATAATGTAAATATTATATTATTGAACATTTGTGATGAATATTAATCGTTAATTAGGTAGAATAATTATATCGATAAGAAAGGTACAATGGCATTTATTAGTTTTTTTTTTTTGTTTTATTATCTAATTAATTTATTTTGTTTAACTACGTTAAGTCTTAGCAATACAATAAGGACATTGCTGCAATATTCGTACACAATTTATTGTTAATAAATAAAGAGATTGAAAATACTGGTTCGGAAAAAACCTATGTCCTGGGAAGGACCATTAGAGTCGGGTTACACAGATTTTATAATTGTGAAACTTAAATGCATACCAAATTGATTGTTTCGCCATACGCCCCAACACGCACTCACCACTGTGTGTAGTGGCTGGAGTTGTCGGCGTGCATGAATAACACACGCTCTTGTATGACAGTGTCCTAAATGTTGGCAGTTCAAAATGTATGCCAAACTTGCCGCAACTCCAAACGTCTCACCACACGCTTACCACTTAAGCCATTGATTTTAGTGTAGAAGCTAGTGACGGACGTGCAACGGGGAGGCGCAGTTGGCGTGCATGAATAAAACGCGCTCTTCTTTGATAGTGTTCTAAATGTTCTCCATTCAAAATGTATGTCAAACTTGCTCTTTCACCAAACGCCTCACCACTGTGTGTAGTGGCTTGAGTGGTCGGCGTGCATAAATAACACACGCTCTTGTGTGAAAATGCTCTAAGTTCTAAACATTGACCGTTCAAAATGCATGCCAAACTTGCCAATACGCCAAACACCTCACCACACGCTGACCATTCAAGCCAACTCACTTAGCTGTAGAAGCTAGTGACGGACGTGCAACGGGAAAGTGCAGTCAGCATTTATGAATAACACACGCTCTTGTGTGACAGTGTTCTAAATGTTGGCAGTTCAAAATATATGCCAAACTTGCCGTGAACCTGTGACTAATTTGCTGCTACGCTAAAAACTTCACCACACGCTCACCACTCAAGCCAACCTAATTAGCTGTATACCGGCCATTTAAAAATTATCGGCCATAATTAGAATATCGGCCATTAATTTCTGAAGATAAGTTATTAATTGTTTCAACAAAAAGTCGTTTGTATTCTGTCTGAGCACAGCGCACATTGCGTCTCAAACGAGGAGCAGAGTTATTTTGCAATGTGTTTTCGTAAATGTGATCAAAATACACAGATCAGGTGTTGGTTTCGGCGTGGATATGAACTGTTTTTCTCAACAAAGTTTAAAAATTTTACCTTTTCCTCGCGGATTAGTACTTTAACACACTTCATTTCATCACAAGGAACACTATTATCCTCAATTTTCACTAAATATCTTTAAAAAAGCATAAATTTTCAACTCGCAATATTCATTCGCTCAAGTAAACACACAGAGTAAACATTGAAATGTGAAGTGAACTTGCAAACGTATTGCCCGCGCGCCCCTGCGCTTGAATAACTTCACACTGAAAGCCCGACTTAACGCTCCATACTAATTGATAGCAATATTATATTTATATAGATAAACAATTGTAGTTATATTTCATTAAAGAACATTTTGCCACAGGTTAGAAAGGGAGCGATCGTCATCTCGAAAGCCCGGTAAACAGCCCACGAATGCGAGAGAGACGACTAATCGCTCAACTCAAATCCTTTTTATGACAGCAGTATTGCGCAGTTTTGATGCGACCGGTGTCCATCCATATTGCTTTGCTTTTTGATAGTCCATTGCGTGTTCGCTTTGAGACAGAGAGAACACGAATCAGTGTATTTCAAATTGCCTAGTGTTGACGTTACATAATAAGGCTACGACCCAACGGATAGGTCTTAAGATGAACATGGACAAAACAAAGATCATGTTTAATGTCCATGTCACACCTATGCCGGTAGTTGTTGGAAGCACTAAGCTCGAAGTTGTTGACGAGTATGTTTACCTGGGACAAATAGTCCGACTAGGTAAATCCAACTTCGACTGAGAAGTCAATCGGCGGATTCAACACGGCTAGGCAGCGTTCGGGAAATTACGGCACATCTTCTCGTCAGGTATACCTCAAAACTTGAAAACGAGGCTGAACAACCAGTGCGTGTTGCAAGTGATGACCTACGGAACTGAGACGTGGTCCTTCACTGCTGGCCGGATGAGGAAGCTCAAGGTCGCTCAGCGAGCTATGGAGAGGGTTATGCTCGGAGTTTCACTGCGTGATAATGAGGATATACGCAGTAGAACCAGAGTGACCGACAAGGCCCAACGGATTAATAAGCTGAAGTGGCAATGGGCCGGCCATATAGCTCAAAGAACCAACAACCGATGGGGAAAAAATGTTCTCGAGTGGCCGCCTCGTACCGACGGACGGAGTGTAGGGCGTCCCCCCACTAGATGGAGTGACGACCTGGTAAGCATTCCATGCAGGAAGTCAATGGATGCAGGTGGCTCAGGACCGTGCTTTGTGGCAATCCTTGGGGGAGGCCTATGTTCAGCAGTGGACCTGTGAAGGGCTGTAATGATAGTGACGATGTCCTTATGATGATATGAAACCTGGACTGTCACAAAAATCTTAATATGTCTGAAAATATGTAAACTATCTTCAATGACAAACGGATTTATAAGTCTCATTAAAGCTATAAAAGTAAAGTAGCAGCTTACATATGTCTCACGACTGTGCATACTCTCCTCATTTCCTATGGTGTTTTGTGGACAGAAAAGAGTATGCCGCAATGGTTTAATGCGTATTAACGGTTTTCACATTTCCACGACTTTTTTTAACTACTTAGACATCTAGATTTCCCCACGAAATTATTCTTCACCACTTCCTCGAACACGTGATGAGTCAGCACGTCAAATTTCCTATAACAGTTTCATTTTTCCTCGCGGGATTTTCATTTTTCCGTGAGATTTCATAATATGAAATCTCACGGCGAGCCTCACGGCTCTTTTATTTGTTTGAATAAATTCATAAAAACTGTAATGATACTTTTGCACGATTATTGAACCCATCCATCTAGTAATTAGACGTCCTACGATGCCACGAATTATTCCATCAAATAGAGATAAAAATATCACAGAGCACTTAATTTTCAATTAATGAAACTTGAAAACAAATGAAGTTGGTGAAATTATTTGCTTTGCAGATAGAGGTAGACAAGCAATATATTCATTAAATCATCCCGATCTTGATTCTAAACGAATAAACATTCACAAGCATTTAAATTTTATCGGTGACTTATAATTAGTTCATTTAGCAGTAAATAGTTGGCGCAAATATTAGATGAAATAATGAAAGCCAAAACTATATTACCTAGTAATATCAGCGATTGAGGTAGGACCCCCAAATGCGAATCCCAAAGCCGCGAACATTTATTTATTATATTAGGTCCTTACATATGAAATTGGCGTTTTGTACGGGAGGAATATAAAGTCAATTTTTTTGTAAAATATATTTAATTAATCAAAATATGCACCGTTGTTATCTATGTACTTTTGCCATCTCATAGGTAGTTCATTGATCCCTTTACTAAAAAAAAACTATGGGGGCGAGAATCAATAAACTCTTTGAAGGCGTTTTGGACTGCCGCATCGGAGTTGAATTTTTTTCCGTGTAAGAAGTTGTCCAAATTCCGGAAAAAATGGTAATCTGTTGGAGCAAGGTCCGAAAAGTACGGTGGATGTCGCAGACATTCCAATTGTAGCTCATCTAACTTAGTGGTTCTTTGTTGTGCAGTGGGTGGTCTTGCGTTGACGTGAAGCAGCAGGCAGGCCTAGAGCGATTGACCAATCTCGGTTGTTTAGCAGCTAGTGCTTCCTTCATGGTTTGCAGCTGCTGACAATAAATATCTGCCGTAATCGTTTGGCCAGATTTTAGAAAGTTGTAGTGAACGACACCGACGCTAGTCCACCAAACACTCACAAGTAACTTTTTCTGAGTCAATTTTCGTTTAGGGCAGGATTTGGCTGGGTCTCCAGGGTTCAGCCATTGCGACGAGTGCTTCCGATTATCGTACAGTATCCACTTTTCATCACAAGTAATGATTTGATTTAAAATCCCTTCATTATTGTGTCGGTTGAGCAAAGTAACACAGCAGTCGACGCGTGTTTGCAAGTTCGATTCACTCAATTCATGAGGTACCCATCGTTTAAGTTTTGAAAAAACTAAAAAATAAACTTTAGAATTTTGAAATAATTTTATAAACCTAATTATTTAAACATATAAATTTAAGTTATTTATATTATTAAAGAACATCGGTCAAATACGACCTGGCCAAAATATGAAACGACCACCAATGATTGACACGTCAAAAAATAGTGACTTAGGTGTATATTAGATTACGGGGTCCAGCTTATTGTATTGGAGCCGGTAAAATAATTTAGCTTTGTAATAAAAACCTCATTTCCTTACTACTTTTTATAGATTTTGAACGCATCTAAGCTCGTCCTGTTTTCATCTGTGGTAAACGTTTCATCATAACACTTAAAGAATTGCGTTTACTTTTTTTAAATACTAGATTTTATTGTAGATTTTTTATTTATTTTTGTAGTGTATTATCAATAACATCATTGTTAGATGGGGATATGAATTAAGTATTCCGAAATGAGTTGCAGATGATAGGTTGACAGTAAATATAGAATGCACTAATACTTAGAACGGAACGTATTATGAGTGTCTCTATGTAGTCTGTGGTATTATGACACGAGAGCTGTCAAAGCGTGAGCAAAAGTCAAAGCACCTGTGTCTTAGATACTTATCAGTGAAAAAATTAGAAAGGCTATTGATTCAATTTTGTGGTTTTAGTCATTGACTTATATAGTTAAGTAAATAATACTGCATAGTTTTCATATCAATTGTTTTAGCTGAGCTTGTAGTCATGGCTGCAGACTTATTACATCATAACCTCAAATGTGACGAAATACATAAGTGTAACGTTCTATTATCCTCGACTTTTAAATAATATATTTTCAATTTAGGATTGAGATTGTGCCCAGGGGGCACGGATTCATCCATACACTAGTCATGTTCGCGATATTTTATAGCCAGGTCACAGCATGTATGGGCCGTGACCCATGTTCTTTATTAGTAAATGAAGGAAAAATTTACTACTTTTCCCATTTGATGATAGATGGCGCTGTTTTGAAAACTACAACGTAGATCGTCGGCTCAGAATACAGAAAAATGTATTCTGAGATCGTCGGCGTAGTTTCAAATTATTACACAACGGTTACCTTTTAAGCTTTATTTATAAATTATTTAATTTATTAGTAACCGAAGGCAAAATATGCGATTTATTCTATTTGATGATAGATGGCGATAATTTGAAAACTAAAACGTAGGTCGTCGGCGTAGTTTCAAATTATTACACAATGGTTAGAAATAATTTTAAACTTTATTTAAAAATATGATATTTATTTGAAAAAAAAAACACCCGTCATCCCGATTTTAACTAACGTAATCATATACAATATAATATTAACATCTAAAGGAATGAAGATTCTTAACCTTCTTTTTTGAAGTTCCGTAATGGGATATAAAGTACCCTATAAGTTGCCCCGAGTTACTAACTACCTACATATGAAATTTTATGGTAATCGGTCCAGAAGTTTGGCGTGAATTGTGAACACACAGACATACAGACAGACAGACAGGCAAATATTCTAAAAACCAATAACTTTGCGTCAGTATCTTTTACTTAGTCCCCTGGACTTGTTTTTTCAAGAATATATTAGAATTACAGACACGACTTCTCTACAGATTTATTATATTATATAGATATGTATAATTTTATAAAAATTATGATGACATAATTAATTAAATCTATATATTTTTAAAGATATTGATTATTTAATAAATATTTTATGCTATGGAGCACAAATGTAGATAAGATATTTTTAAGATCGTATTTAATTTTATCTTTAGTCTTCGTGCAATAAATATTTTATATGGGTTTAATTTGAAAAAAAATATATATACAAAATGCAGAACAGTGAGTGAGCCTTGTTGGCTGATTAAAATTTTAATATCTGTGCTAAATCTATGTGGTAGAGCCACGCTGCAGCTATATTATGGTTGTAGCACGAATGGGTCGGCTCGACTGGGGAAGGACCACGCTCTCACAGAATACCAGTGAAAATAGCAGCTTAATGCTGCTGTCTTTCGTATGATGAGTGTATAGAAACGGAGACCCTTTTTACAGGAAACGACGCATGATTCTTAATCGAGGTTAACTGTAGATATCTATGGGCCACAGCATACACTTACCATCAGGTGGACTGTGTGCTTGTTTGTCACCCATATACTATAAAATATTTCAAAAAATAAAGTGAACCCTCGGTAATCCGCCCCCCACCCCCTTTTAATCCGACATGCCTTTAACATGTAGTTACAATTGAGTCGCGTTATGAATCCGCCACGAAGAGAGGCGTCTTTCGTGAATACGGGAACAAACATGTTGCAACTAGTTCTCGGCACCACGAATATAGCTTGACGCGTATTGTCTTAGGTTAAATGTGACTATGGTCACTGTGCATCACATGACTTTTTTTGTATTTTTAAATTGATATGTAATTTGTCGGATTACAAGCTACTCATTTTCAAAAAGTTCCGTATAACCAGGGTGTTGTGGCAGTACTCTATAGTCCGACAAATTTGATAATCCAACACCGTCTTGTTAAACGTTTGTTGGATTACCGCGGGTCAGCTGTAAAACATTTATTCTATTATTATTTGGACTTCAATTAAAACTAATTATTGGTTCTTTGTTCTACTTTATCATCCCGCACAAGTCCTCAGCTAGACATGGATCTTTCCCATTGTAGGGAGGATTTAGCCATGGCAGGCAGATTGACGATCGCAACACCAGACGTTTCGCACCTTTGATACTGTTTTCTTTCTCCTTTCTACTAGAAATTATATAAATACAAATACTGCAATATTTTTAAAACGAAAACATAATGCTTAAATTTCTTCAGCTGGCAATGAACGTTCGATAACCCACGCGCTGCCACTATCAGCTTTTTGATATACTTCAACTATTTCCCGACCAACTACTTCTGAGTATTGCGAAACCTTTTGATATGAGTCGTCCGCAAGAACAGTTAGTAAATCATTATCTCTTATTTTACCGGAAGAAAGTAAATTTGTTTTAGTTACTCCGGGACAAATAGTTAACACTCTGACGCGGGTTTTCTCAAAGTGGTGTGAATGTCCTAAAGATTTTGAATAACCCAAAACACCAAATTTGGTTGCATTATAAAATGGTGCATATGGTGTTATTCTATATCCGCATACAGAGGAAACATTCATGATCGTGCCACCATTGCCTCCTTTATCCTTCCTCATGTATTCATAAAACTTTTCTGTCCACGCAATCACAGCTGTTAGATTGATTTCAATTGTTTTGAGATAAGATGTTTCGTCTACTATTCCAGCGTTATTAACTAAGACGTCAACCTGGTCGAATTCGTTGTAGATTTTTGTTGCAACTGATTCTAGATCGGATATAACATCACATTTGATAAAAACTGCTTTACTATCTCCATATTTCTCGTTCAAAGATTTCTCCGCCTTAAATCCCTTATCTTCGTTGATGTCAAGTATAATAACAAGCTTTGCTCCTTTTAGGAGAAAATTTTCAACAATTTGATAACCAATTCCATCGGCTGCCCCTGATACCACAACAGTTTTCCCAGTCACTGTCTTATCCATTTTATTACAATAATAACTAAATGCTTTAAAGATAATTATAGTGGTTAAAATTTAAATGTCTTCACTAGTGTATTTCGTTGTTAAAGACCAGCAACAAACAATTAATAAAATATGCACTAGTAAAGAGAGTTTATCGCTAGAGCAAACAAGTTATCAGAAGACTATATACAACGTGTCCCGAAACTCAACCTCAAGGCGAGAGGGGTGGTCATATCAGCCCCGGGAAATTTTAAAAAAAGTCCATAGCAGTTAGTTCAGTTATAAGTGACAAATTTATGAAAGTGAGGAAAATCGACACCTTAAATCATATCATTAGGTACTGTGACCACAAATTTCTCAATTTTACAGTGAGTTTTTCACTAGCGTGGTCGAACCGGTGTAAAGAAAAATTCCCTATATTTTATACAATACAACTACTGAGAATTTTATCCTCCAGTGGTCTTACCAATTAAGTCTACTTGGTAAGAAATTCCAGTAATCTGACTTGTAAGACTATTTGGTGAGAGTACTGGGCAGAAAATTTCTCAGTAGTCTTACTTGTAATTTAAACTAAGAAGTACTAAGAAGTACTGGGAATACCCCTTTTTTATGAGATGTGGTATTTATACATCCACACAAATAGACTTTCATACTTTTCTACTCCCTGATAGTTCACCAGTTTCGCCGAACTTTGTTTTATTTACCAATAGAATTTAATTTAACAGTGGACCTAAAAACTTGTAATTTATACTGTAATAATTAATACTATAATGCATCATAACAGATTATACTAATTTCGATTATTAATTTTTATTTGAAAGAAAAATAGATTAAAGAAAATTGTTTATTCTAGAATCAACCAAATATAATAGATTATTATTTCTACAGTAAGATGTACCAACCTGTATATCTTAAACATATAAAATAGATAAGGCAAATGTTGGCCCATGGCCTCCCCTATCGAATTTGGTCCGCGGAGGAAGGCAGGCCTTGTTTTTTGGTGCGCTTTACTTGAGAAAGGAAAGAGGAAGCGATTTCCTCTACCGAGGAGGGTATGGGTAGTTAATTTTGGATGTAATAAAGCTTCTTAGCTTGAAAGTCACTAAATCATGTTTATTGGCAGATAATTATAATAATTAAGCGCGTTTGCTGGCTTGGTTACAATCCCGGGTCAACCGGACTAATGAGGTCCCAGATTCGAATCCCAGGCCAAAATCAGTTACTGCACTTTTTGTCAAGAAATTCTTAGTGGAAGCCTGGAGTCAGAAAGTTGGCAGTGTTTCATCCCCGTGCATCGGAAAGCCCGTAAAGCTGTTGGTCCTGCGCCAGATCTTTGTTCGGTCGTGTCGGATTGCCATCCCATCTGACAATTAGATCTAAACTGAGAATTACATTGTGCGTATTAATTCTGTCCTGCTCAGATGGCTAGTCTCAAAAACATTATTATTTTAATGCTATAATATTATTTCAACTCTGAAATAAAAATGAAATATGGGAAAAGTCATTTAATTAGGATCCTTGTGATTTCGATTATTCAGAGAAGTGAATATAACGCATTGAGAGCGAAACACATATTTAACTTAATTTAGAATAGTTCTGAGTATTTTGTTTAATATGATGTTTCCTTGAGATGAATTGATATAAGTAGGGTGGGAAGTAAAGAGCGGGGCTAAAAGCTTTGTAACATTAGTCCTTATCACAGTTGGAGGCTTCGCATTAAAGTTACACATACCACTACATAGACACATTTACATTCATTCACTTCGTATTATAGTAACGCATCATACCTTTACAAAGATTTTTATATAAAATAAGTGTAACAAATAGTGGATAATGTTGCCCATATATATCTACGTCTATCCTCAAGTAAGAATCAAAATGCAGTTGCGTTCTCACCCTTGAGAACTAACTCTTTTTTTTACGTGGTAGAGCCATGCTGCAGCTATATTAATAGTATAGTTGTAGCACGAATGGGTCGGCTCGACCGGGAAGGACCACGCCTCACAGAATACCAGCGTAAAATAGCAGCTTAATGCTGCTGTCTTTCGTATGATGAGTGTATAGAAACGGAGACCCTTTTACTGAAAAGAGGCATTCTATCTTAGTCCTCACGGCTGACAACGCATCTGCATTTAAATTCGCAAACGAAGATAGATGTAGATGTCTATGTGCCACAGCAACCACTTACCATCAGGTGGACTGTGTGCTCGTTTGTCACCCTTATTCTATATAAAAAAAAAAAAACATGGAATGCCTCGTTTTCAGTAAAAAGATTCACCGGTTCTCTACACTCACCCTATACCATCGACCTGACCCATTTGTGCTAAAACCATAATATAGAGGCAGCGTAGCTCGACTATGAGTGTATATTTATGTTTAACATGTATTGAAACTCCGAAATTTAATGTATCTATTTAAATAGATGCAGCCGTCCGTATCAATCCGTATCAATAAAATAAAGTGCCAATGGGCCGGCCTAATAGCTCTAAGAACGAAGAACCGATGAAGAAGAAAAATTAAGTGGCAGCTTTGTACTGGTAAATGCAGTGTTGGGCGATCCCGAGATGTAGTGACGACCTGATTGAATGCGGGAATGCAAAAGACTCAGGACTGTGCAGCGTATAGGCCAAAGCCTATGTTCAGCAGGGGGCTTGGGATAGGCTGTAATGAGGATAATGATGATGATTTAAATTTTACACAAGCAGAATTCGTACCTTGATGGTTCCGTATGCTAATATGCTAAAACCCTAGTTAGACTGCCTTATTGGTCTGCGGGTCGTCAGTGCGACAGTTGATCATGTGGTCCTGGGTGCGAATCGCGGATCGGGCCAAAATAAGTTAAAGCTTTTTTTGTTCAAGAATTCATAGTGGTTGCCTGGAGTCCCGAAATTGGCGTTGTTTTACCCCCGTGTCTCGGAGAGTACTTAAATATCTCTTCGATCGAGTCGGATTGACGTCCGATCGGATTATGAGAATAAAATAATAGATAGTGTACCTCTGGTTGTACACACACTCGTGAATTATAAGCCAATCTTGCGCAGATAGTCTCCATTAAAACTGGCCGCCATGACCAAAATTTGGTCTGGAGGCCCATAATACCGACACTTGGAATTCTTATTGGGTTTAAAAGTGAATCCAACCTATAATACGTAATTTTTAATCGTCTACTTGCCAAAGCTTACATATCTGTCATGAGAGCCAGATTGGCCTTAGTAAAGGACAACGTCTTGATGCCATCACTCCGTTTGTTCTACATCCATCCTAAATAATTTATTGCAAGAAGTACGAATTGTAAGAGACATTAATGTCAACTTCGTTTTTTAAAAGAAATAAGAAAAAGTAATAACATGAGCACATGTCACTGTGTGGTGGTGACGTTAAAGAACTGATCACTCTTTTTTGTATAATGGATAGGAGGGGCGACTATAGGAACGGCCAGAAAAAACATTATAGTGACAATTAAGCTATATATTTATTCGAGGCCATATAGCTACTACAGCCTATCGATACCTGAATTTCAAGGAATCTGACAACAGATCCCTCATCACCCCGAGGACTTAGGTATATTAGGTGCTTCACAACCTGTAGTTATAGCGCCTGTTAATACCAATGCTAAAGAGGCCCTAAGGACGACATATAACTTAAATTGTAAAAAGTCCCTCACATATTTTTTTAAGAAATAAACAAAGTAATTTTGGAATGTAAATAAAATGTAAATTTAAAATTTGAAAATGTAAAAAAAGATGTTTATTTTTTAAATACTAGAAACAATCATAAGCTTGTAATGCCAGTTAATAGACTAATCCCACGTATTAGTTATTAATTTATGCGGCAATGTGCGCTTCAACAACAAAATCCAAGAAAATGTTCAAGGTTTGTCAATCAACAAGTTTAAATGTTATATGAAAGAAAAATTTTAACAAAAAGGGTTATATAGGGGTTAATAAAAAGGTATATCAAGGAATACATGAATAAAAATAGCCACTGGAAATGAGGTGATCGCCACCATGCTGGTTCTATTAAAATTCATATAAAAAATTCTGCAAAATTATTGTAAAGTAATATAATACGTATGTTTGAAAAAAAATACCGCAGGGTTCATCCGAGGTATTTTTCGAACCAGTGGTAAATAAAATAAAAAATAACTTTCAATAAGTATTATGTAGTAATCTATATTGAATAAAAAATATTATTTTCTATTATATACTCTTCCAACGGGAAAATAGCAAAGAATGCACTCGCTCCTACTTGGAAATAAAAATACAATAAACAGATACACCACTTCTTTATTTCCAAAGAACTAACATTTGAAATTTATTTCTAGAAATAAAACTTTACCGACAATTCCATTTACTAAAGCTTGCTTTTATCTTTCAAGTAAATATAATTTAATTAGTGATACCTGTGAACTTGTCCTATGAATGAATTACAAGAAAAAGTATGTTTTTAATTAATTTTATGGAATAAAAGTAATCTCCTGCTCAGCGTAGTCTCTTTATTAAAGTCTGCTGTCTGTATAATTCTGAAGAGTGTCGTTATGTTAATAATATATATTACCGGTTAGTAGCAGTTTCACCGTTTTCAATAGTTTTTTTTTTTCAGTAAAGGTTTCATATGCAGGTATTAATTCTAATATCGTTGGTGATGACTCTTAATAAGTTACATAAAGGTCCATATTACCGATATATTCGTTTCTATTTCTGCTAAGCTGACCCTACATCCTTAAATTTGATCAACACAAAACATCGATTTGATTGCATCGAACTTAAATCAACATTTCACACAAATTTATTTGCTACAGATAATGTTCGTTTGCAATACATGTTTACTCTAAAACATGTTTGAAATAGCTTCCAAAATATTATCGAGGTAATTAGTGTTAGGTAATGGCGCACAGATTAAGCAAACATTTAAACCGTCATTCATACCAGGTATTGGTTTTATTGTCAAAACTGTTTGTGTAATACGAATCTTAAGTTATAGAATAATTACAAATTACATTTGGTTATTAGTAATTGTATTTGTATCTAAAAAGGAAATAAAGTACCAAATTTTATTGTACTTATGTTTCACAATTTTGGTAGTAATGGTCTACACATAAAAGAGAGATATATAGATTTTTTTGTAGTACTATTTAAGAGGAACAATTCCACCATACATTATATTTGTGTAACTCGTACAGTTTTTGCACCGCACGCCAAAATAGCTCGTAGATGACAGATTTTTTCCGACTTACTTAACACATATTGTTATACAGGGTTACAAGAAAAATCATGCTAGATCCGTTAAGAGCGTGGAGTTCCCATCATTTCTGACTTATTTCACTATGAAACACCCTACCCTAAACTTAACCCTTTTCGAGATATTCGACTTTTAATTTTTTTATTGAAAATTGCTGATTTTTAGGCTACTACATTTATTTTTGTTTATTTTGTGTATCTTATTATTATTATTAATGCATTTTTACATGTGTAATAAGATGCTTTAGGACGTCAATCATTAAAATAGTGCATAAGTTAATTGAATATACCGTAGTAGACAAGTGAAAGTAAAGAAATAAAAAAAATTATAAGAAACTTTATTTTTCTCTACGGGATATCTAAAAATAATATTATGGCAATTGTTCGGCAGATGTTTTTTTTAAATATTTACGTTTCATCAGCTATCTAACGAGGTATAATAATCTAAGGTTTTATTCAAATGCATTGAAAAAACTTTGGTTTCATAGGCGACAGTGGAGAAGAAAATTTATACTTAGCCCAAAAAAGTAAAATAAAACAATAGTTAAGCATGAAATGTCATTTATTAAAGGTTTTCACACAACTTTTTCTTATTCTACAGTTCATGTTCAACATGGCCGCCTCTATTTCTGATACATTGTCGCATCCTTCTACGGAGACCAGTCTTCACTATTCCAGTGGTCAACGTGGTCCTCATTTTATTTGCTGCATCCACAATCCTTTCTCTTAAGTCTTCCACAGACGAAACTGGATTCGGCTCGCTGTACACAAGACTTTTCATGCACCACCACACATGAAAATCCATGGGGGTTAGGTCCGGACTTCTTGCTGGCCATGGCAACGGCCCACCTCGTCCTATCCATTTGTTTGGATAATTTGTGTCCAGCCAGTCCCTGACACTTCTGAAATGGGCAGGACAGCCATAGTGTTGGAACCACATGTTCCTGATCAGGTTGAGTGGCAAATCATCCAGCAAATCACTCAAGTCTGCTCTCAGGAAATTTTCGTAGCTTTCCCCATTTAGATTATCCGGGAGAAAGTAAGGTCCAATCAAATGATTGGAGATAATGCCCATCCACACATTCACGCTGAATCTTCGTTGGGACCCCTTCACTCTTTTCTTATTGGGATTCCTTAGTTCTTTTGGGGCCTAGTAATGGGCGTTGTGATAGTTAGTTATGCCATCTTTATCAAATTTGGACTTATCCGTCCACAAGATATTTCTTAGAAAATCTGGGTCTTCCACGTCAGCATTTAGCATAAATCTGCAAAGTCCAATCTTCTCGGGGTCTCCTTCTTCAATAACGTGTACCAGCGTGTAATGGTACAGTATAGGCCAGCAGTATGCACTGTAAACCACACTCTCTATTGCGAAAGTCCCAGATCACGGGCAACAATATTAGTGGAAGTAGTCGGATCCGCTCAAGCGTTGCACTATCTCATTGTCCTGTTCTTCGTCGTCAATTCGTGATCTTCCATGTCTGTATTTCATCTCAAAACAGAGCCAGTTTCTCGAAGTCTTCGATAAACTCTGTCAAAAACGGCCACATCCGGCACTCGACGACCGGGGTAGCGAGTTATGTATTCGTTGCGAGCTTGCGCAGACACACAATCGCAGTATCCGTAACAAATAAGCATATCAGCATATTCCTCAGGTGTGTAGGACGTCATCTTCAACACTTCCGTATCACAGGTACAAATCAGAGTCCGGTTAACAAGCACAGTAGTCACAAATCAGAAGAAATAGTCCAGAATCACAGCCAAGTCGAGAAAAAGAGCAAAACGATATCGCATCTACTATGTACGAAGCACAAAAGCAGACTGACAACCAAACAATACCCCCTGTTGTATTCCCAGCCCTAACCGGTCTCTTCACATTTTTTCTTTCATTCGCACCTACATAAATCGTCACTTGTCTCGCTCGCTTGGTGCGTCTTAACTTGAAGGACAATAGGCGCGGGACCGTTAGAACTGCTACCTGGAGCGTCCCAACTACTTTTTTTCCACGAAATGTAATACAAACCCTAGATTGTTATACCTCGTTAGATAGCTGATGAAACGTAAATATTTAAAAAAACATCTGCCGAACAATTGCCATAATATTATTTTTAGATATACCTTAGAGAAAAATAAAGTGTCTAATAATTTTTTTTGTTTCTTTACTTTCACTTGTCTACTACGGTCTATTCAATTAACTTATGCACTATTTTAATGATTGACGTCCTAAAGCATCTTATTACACATGTAAAAATGCATTAATAATAATAATAAGATACACAAAATAAATAAAAATAAATGTAATAGCCTAAAAATCGGCAATTTTCAATAATAAAATTAAAAGTAGAATATCTCGAAAAGGGTTAAGTTTAGGGTAGAGTGTTTCATAGTGAAATAAGTCAGAAATAATGGATACTCCACGCCCTTAACGGATCTAGCACGATTTTCCTTGAAACCCCGTATATTGACCAATTTGCAAAATATCTTTATTAATTACATCCTATGTGTTATTCTGATGTATGGCGTATATTATCGTAAGGTTTCATAAAAATACATTCAGTAGTTTTTGCGTAGAAGAGTAACAAACATCCATAAATCATCACAAACTTTCACGTTTATAATATTAGTAGGATTGTAATAACGATTAACTCTATCAATATTATAAAATTTTGCATCAATGCAATCATCCGTCCAATCCATCCATCCACCACAGCCAATAAAAGTCTAAACATCTCCCCTATTGATTGCCTCAACCGCTTGCTTGTTTAAAGTCCATGGGGCGCGGAGCGGTCGCTAGCTCATGTGGTTTTGCGCGCCAATGTGGTACGCATACAATGAATTATCTGTTTAACGACCTGCACATACATCTTATAGACCCCATAAGTTATGTTTTTTATGTAGTTCGATAATAGGGCTTTACGATTAAATAAAAATGTTCTTTTCTATTCTAAAAATAAGGTATTATTATAATATAATATTAATTATTATAATAGTTTTTATTTTTCATACACACAAATATTAAGTACTCATTTTTTCGGTATCATGTACCACAAAAGTGTGTATTTTAAAATATAGAGGGATAACCTATACATTTTAATTTATTAATCTAATGTTAATGACATAACCTACCAAATGAAACGAACACAGTACAATAATTACAATGACATCTAAAGTTGTAGACCGTCGAATTTTGACGAAAAATTTCGGCCGCGAAAAATTTTCATAGGTGTCAAAAATAATAATATATGACTGAATTATGATAGCTACTACAAAAATATGTATATTTTTAGAAATACAATTTACTCTACGTTAATATACATGGAACATATTGTTAAATAAACACAATTACAAGAACATAACTTCTACATTATTACCGACTTGCAGCTTCGCACGCAAAAAAGTATTTATGTTTCATGTTACAACCTCTTTTTGTAAAAAAAAGTAATGACAGTTTATTACGATTGCATTTCTTGTTGTCAAATTTTACTTCCTTTTAAACGAGGTATAAGATAAATATCCACAACGTAAATAAAAAATCTATGAACAAAACAAAGTCTATTTTGGCGCCAATAGCATGACCTCGAAATTTTCGCAATCTAGTAAACGAAAACTAGCCACGCCTACGGCAAAAATATGTATTATATTAAGGATGAAGCGTTGAAGCGAAAGGTTAGAACGGAATAGACATAATATTCAACGCAGAACAAGCGACGGCCTTTTTCCCTTGGACACTATAATGTTCAGAATCAATCAAGCGTAATACGATATTTGACATAGTTGCCACGCTTGGCAGACGGCTTCGCAACCGATGTTTTTATTTTATAGTTGTAATTAGGAAGACGCTGCTGCCCATCTTCTGGTTTGTTTCCCTCTGTCGCCTTTTACGACACCCACAGAAATAATACTGAAGGATTATCTCCAGTGCTGACGCAAAAAAATATTATCTCCTGCTAAAATAGATTCCTTCACTCCAAAACATTCTACATTACTTTTATATTTATCTATGTTCTTTCAGAAAATTGAATTCGTAAATGAAAAACATAAAAGAAATACAATAACCGGTGAAGTGCGAGTCGGACTCGCGCATGAAGGGTTCCGTACCATCGTAATACACGTTTCTAGTAGGGGAGCCCCTTTTAATATTTAATTTATTTCAATTTTATTATTTGTTTTTATAGCGGCAACAGAAATACACATTATGTGAAAATTTCAACTGTCTACCTATTACGGATCATGAGATACAGCCCGCTGACAGACAGACAGACGGACGGACAGACGAATGGACAGCGGAGGCTTAGTAATAGGGTCCTGTTGGATACCCTTTGGGTACGGAACTCTAATAATGTAGTAACAAGAATTAATTTAAGATATTCTGCAAGATTTTGGAGCGTATATTGAACGCCCGCTTAATGGCATACCTAGAACAGTATGACCTCCTAAGTGACCACCAGTACGGGTTTCGCCGAAATCGGTCAGCTGGTGACCTTCTAGCGTATGCTATGTACTAATGGGGCGAGGCACTCGAGAACAGTGGGGAAGAACTTGCTGTTTCCCTTGATGTCTCAAAGGCCTTTGACTGAGTTTGGCACGCTTGCTTTTTGGGTAAGCTTCCAGCGTACGGCTTATCCCCTGCTCTGATTGACTGAGTAAAGGATTTTCTGAGTGAACGATCTCTTCGGGTCGTCGTTGATGTCTGCTCATGCGATCCTGTGACGACTAACGCCGGGGTTCCTCAGGAGTCTGTTCTCTCCGCCACTCTCTTTCTGCTGCATATTAATGATCTGTTTATTCCCGGTATCTATGGGTATTCAGACAACAGCACAGTTGTGGAGAGATACTAACCAAGTCCTCGGGCCAGTAGGGCTCAAATCTAGTCTGAAAGAGAAGATTTTGTTTTTATAGGAGAGGGGGCAAACGAGCATGCGGCTCACCTGATGGTAAGTGACTACCGCCGCCCATGAACAACTGCAACACTAGGGGAATTGCAGATTCGTTGCCGGCCTTTTAAGAAGGAGTAGGCTCTTTTCTTGAAGGTCCCTAAGTCGTATCGGTCCGGAAAAATCGCTGGTGGTAATTGATTCCACAAGGAGGTTGTGCGAGGAATAAAACTTCTTTTAAATGGCACAGTGGTGGACCGCCAATCATCCAGATGGTATGGATGGTATCTCGAGTTCTGTCGCGATGTGCGATGGTTAAATTGAGCGTCTGGAATTAGTCCGAACAATTCCTCAGAGCACTCCCCGTGATAGATGCGATAAAATACGCAAAGAGATGCAACATCTCTACGCAGTGCCAGTGAGTCCAGCCGATCGGAAAGAACTCGGTCGTCGACGATTCGAGCCGCTCTGCGCTGGATGCGGTCAAGTGGAAGAAGCTGGCACTGGGGAGCCCCTGCCCAGAGATGGGAACAGTATTCCATGTGGGGCCTAACCTGCGCCTTGTGAAGTTGCAAGCGGTGTACCGGCATGAAATACTGTCCCGCTCTATTGAGCACGCCAAGCTTTTTAGAGGCCAATTTGGCCTTCTCTTCCAAGTGACCACGAAACTGCACATCACTCGATATTTCGACACCGAGGATTCCGATACTGGCTGAGGCAACAAGGAGAGTGCCTTGAAACTGAGGAGATATGAAAAAGGGGTTCTTTTTAGCGGTAAACGCGCAAACTTGTGTCTTCTGGGGATTGAACTGGACTAGATTTAGTCGCTCCCAGTCTGAGACTTCAACAAAGTCTCGACTTAAGACACAAGTTTGTTCCGGTACTCAGCGACGTTTTCCCGAGAAATATTGGCACGGCCGGTGTATAAAGCATCACAAGTGCTGTCGTCCGCATAGCAATGAATGTTACCGGTTTGCAACATATCATTGATATGCAGAAGAAACAGCGTTGGTGATAGCACGCAGCCTTGTGGAACACCAGCGTTAATGGGCTTGTAATCGGAGCATGCACCGTCTACTACGACCTTGATGCTCCGATCTGCAAGAAAACTGGTGATCCAATTGCACAATTTTCGGGAAGCCCATAAGAAGGGAGCTTCGAAAGAAGCGCTTTGTGCCAAACCCGATCGAAGGCCTTTGCTACGTCCAAACTAATGGCCAACGCCTCTCCCTTGGACTCCACTGCCTCCGCCCATCTAGGAGTTAGGTAACCTAGAAGATCACCAGCTGAGCGACCTCGACGGAAACCGTACTGGCGGTCACTAATCAGCTGGTGATCCTCAAGGTACCGCATGAGCTGGCAGTTAATAAGAGTTTCCAATAATTTGGAGAACAAGGAGGTGATAGCGATACGCCTGTAGTTGGACGGATCTGAGCGGTCGCCTTTTTTAGGGATCGGGTGCACCAAAGCTGTCTCCCATGAGTTCGGGACTACGCTTAGGGAGTAAGAGTACCGGAAAAGACGCGTTAAAACCGGTGCCAACTCTGGAGCACACGTCTTCAGCACAATAGGTGGGACTCCATCAGGCCCACTCGACGTGTCCAGGGTGAGTGCTATTTATACAGCGCTCGGTGCTTTACGCACCGAGCGCTGTGTAAACAGCACTTCCTGCATGGAGCACTCACACAGCGGGATGGTAGGCGGTGTGTTTCCCCCGTCATCAAGAGTCGAGTTGGAAGCAAAAAGAGAGCCTAGCAGATCGGCTTTCTCCTTTGCGTCATGGGCCAGTGAGTCGTCCACCCTGTTCAGAGATGGCAAAGATGCTGACAGAAGTTCCCTTGGACAGCCTTGGCGAGATACCAGAATGCACGTGTTCCCGAATAGAGGCGAACTAGTTTCTCGCCAATTCTGCCGATGTGCTCTGACTTTGCCTTGGCAATGACACTTTTGAAGGACCTGGAGGCGGAATTATACTTCTTTTTAAGAGTGCTGGTGTTTACATTCCGGGACGTTGATGCCTTCCGGTAGCACTGCTGCTTATAGCGTGATGCTATTTACAGGAGCGATCAAACCATGGCTGAGTTCTACCTCCGATAGGCACCACAGATGATGGAATAAATAATTCCATTCGTTGAAGTACCACATCAGCGACAGAATCAGCAACAACGTTGGGATCATCCGGCGAGAAGCAAACCCGCCCCCAAGTGTAGGATGCAAAAAAAGACCGCATCCCATCCCAATCGGCCGACCTATAGTGCCAAACACGGCGGCGAGCTGCAGATCGAACTGCGATGGGAGCGTGAGTGGCACTGTACTCCGGATCAGACAATAGTCCGAAGAGCCAAGTCAAGCCAAGAGAGGCATCGACGGAGACCTGATATCCGTCCGGATGAGAGGTCAGCAGAAGGTCCAACAGGGAAGGTACATGGTCCTCCACATCTGGGATCCGTGAAGGCGAAATAACCAGTTGTGTGAGACCATATGCCAAGGCAAAGTCATAAACAGATCTACCCGCACGATCGGTTAAACGGGAACCAAGCCATTCAGCGTGGTGGGCGTTAAAATCACCGAGCATCACGATCTCTGCGGAAGGTACCTGTTGTAGCACGGAATCTGCAGCCATTTGGACGTGGTCGATGAGTCGGTCTGTGCCAGCATTACCGCTATGGGACCTATAGAGGCACCCGTAGACGCAGGGATGGTCGTCGCTGTCTATGCGCAACCATAGGATGGACAGGTCCGTACCTTCAAGATTGCCGAGGCGTCGAAAACAGATGTCCTCTCTGACGTACACGTAAACTCCAGCCCGGGGCACAAAGGAGTGTTCCAATTTGTACCCCGGGTAGGAGAGATACGAAGTATCAGCCGGAGAGGACACCT
Organism: Parnassius orleans; assembly: GCA_029286625.1. Lineage (NCBI taxonomy): Eukaryota > Metazoa > Arthropoda > Insecta > Lepidoptera > Papilionidae > Parnassius > Parnassius orleans. The sequence continues at coordinate 644,226 of JAGSMP010000245.1, read as the reverse complement.
GTGTCTCGGTTAGAAAGAGCAAGGCCGGCTTTGCCGTCTCCAGATGGTAGTGGACGGTGTTAAGGTTTGAATGAAGTCCCCTGATACTGCAGAAATCCACGGAAAGCGTGGCAGGGGTTGCCTTTGTCTTTTTGCTTCGCTTGCCTCAAGCAGGTTTCGTCTTGAGCGGAATTTCGCCCCCCCCCCCAGAATACGCGGGGCAGCCTGAGTACCCACGCTCAGAAAAAGTAGGGTGGCATGGACGTGGATGCTCAGCGAGGGATTCTCCAGGGATGCTGGTACCCTCCTGGGGTAGTTTTCCGTTTAATTCCACTACCATGTTGATGGTGGGGGGATTGGGCCTCCGGCCACCTGCACTAACCAGGCGAAATGCAGAAGTAAACTGCGCTCTATTCACGCTGGTATTCTGTAAGGTCGTGGCACCACCCCGGTTTGAGCCGGCCCAACCATGCGACAGCAAAAGCTGCCGCGTGGCTCTACATGTGAATCTTACACTGCAGGCAGTCTGCGAATGGGGCGAAGCCAATCTTGTGAAATTTCTACGCCTCCAAAACACAAGCGTGTCTCTTTACTGCAAACAGAAGCCAGCTCAGCTTGGCTCCTCCTTTCCGAAATGTATCAGTGGAATACACTGACCGCCTCCAGTTATTGGGGTTGAGATACCCTCAACCCTGAACTTTAGGTAAATCCCTTCACTAAAAAAGTATCCCTTTACTAAAAAAACCATGGGGGCGAGAATCAATAAACTCTTTGAAGGTGGTATGGACTGCCGCATCGGAGTTGAATTTTTTTCCTTGTAAGAAGTTGTCCGAATTCCGGAAAAAATGGTAATCTGTTGAAGCAAGGTCCGGGGAGTACAGTGGATGTCGCAGACATTCCAATTGTAGCTCATCTAACTTAGTGGTTGTTTGTTGTGCAGTGTGTGGTCTTGCGTTGTCGTGAAGCAGCAATGGCCTAGAGCGTTTTTTTTTTTTATAGAATAAGGGCGACAAACGAGCACACAGTCCACCTGATGGTAAGTGGTTGCTGTGGCCCATAGACATCTACATCTATATCTTCTTTAGCGAATTTAAATGCAGATGCGTTGTCACCCGTGAGGACAAAGATGGAATGCCTCTTTTTCAGTAAAAAGGGTCTCCGGTTCTCTACGAAACACAGCAGCGTTACGCTGCTATTTTACGCTGGTATTCTGTGAGAGCGTGGACCCACGTCTGTACCAGTAATATAGCTGCAGCATGGCTCTACCACGTATGAATCTCGTTTGTTTAGCAGCTAGTTCTTCCTTCATGGTTTACAGTTGCTGACAATAAATATCTGCCGTAATCGTTTGGCCAGATTTTAGAAAGATGTAGTGAACGACACCGGCGCTAGTCCACCAAACACTCACAAGTAACTTTTTCTGAGTCAATTTTCGTTTAGGGCAGGATTTGGCTGGGTCTCCAGGGTTCAGCCATTGCGAATAGCGCTTCCGATAATCGTACAGTATCCACTTTTCATTACAAGTAATAATTCGATTTAAAATCCCTTCATTATTGTGTCGGTTAAGCAAAGTAACACAGCAGTCGACTCGTGTTTACATGTTCGATTCACTCAATTCATAGGGTACCCATCGTTCAATTTTTTTAATTTCCCGATTTGCTTCAAGTGGATTAATACAGTTTTATCACTTATTCCGAAGCCTGCAGCTATCTCTGAAGTGCTTTGTGATGGACCCGCTTCCAGAATAGCCTTTAATTCTTCATTTTCCACTTTGGTCTCCGGCCGTCCACGGGGTTGGTTCTGAAGGTTGAAATTTCCAAAAAGAAAACGTCGAAACCAAAAACGTACCGTGCTTTCTTTTGCGACACCAGCACCGTACACGTCATTAATCCTTCAAGCTGTTTCTGCAGCACTGGTGCCACGGTAGAACTCGTACTCGTAAATATACCGATATTTCTTGTTTTCCATTGTGCGGTAATAAGCGACGCCAAAGAATAAAATAATGAGGTAAAAACAAATGAATGACTGTTTTCAAATTTCAAATGTACCAGCTAAATGAATTTATAAATTTAAATTTGGAATTCTTAACCAAAGAGGAGATATTTCAGATCAAAATGGTCAGTACGACAAAACGCTTATTTCATATGTAAGGACCTAATATAATACAAGATACCCAATGCGTTACAGAAAAAAAAACCAAATATTAAACTATTAAGCTTGTGTCAGTTTTTAAAAAGGTTACATGATATAACAAAAAGAAACAGAAATAAATGTCAAAAAAGTTCAGGACCTGATTGACGATATTCAGCTAACACTAAATCATGCTTTTGGTAACCACGCCAGTTGTAAGCAATACTTCTGTGAAAAATGGCGCACACAAGAGGATTAAGAATAGACAAAATCTTTCTTTTCAAATTTCGTCTGAGTTGTAAGTAGAAGGCCAAATACGCCATGTGCCTTATATTTTATTAAATATATTTTATATAAAGTTATCTTGACTACGTTTCATCAATTCACCATTGATAAAAATGAGAACACCGATTTTGCAATTGTGTTTACAGGAAACACTATCAGTTGAACCTTGCAGCTTGTTCATTATTTATATTATAAATACCTAAAAATGTATATATTATTAATAAATTATTCCCATAACATTTCGCATTATTTTTTATTTTGCCCAATCTGAAACATTCTATGCTCTAAAGAAAATGTGGCGTATGAAATGACTGACAATCACTAGAACATTTTATCTAGGTTCAAAGATGTTTTACGTTTTCATGGCCTCTGATATTTTTCTCAGCATTACGTACCCTTCTGTATCTGAAACGAATACAAATAATGCATATGAATACGATACAAAAGTAAAGTAAAGTAACAGCCTATATACGTCCCACTGCTGGGCACAGGCCTCCTCTTATTTCTGAGAGGGTTTTAGAGCAAGGAAATGTCCGCCGCGCAGCCCCAATGCGGGTTGGCGAACTTCATATGTCATCGAAATTATTTTTTTCTTATTCCTCAGTCATGTAGGTTTCCTCACGATGTTTTCCTTCACCGCCGAGCACGCGGTAAATCAGCACTTAAAATTGCAATTAACAATTTCATTGATGCCACCGGGGATCAAACACAGGCGAAATGTACAGCGAGCGCTTAGCTACTAACACGACACAAATAAATATGATTCAACAAATATTACAAAAATTCTTACGAACTTAAACGAAGCTACAGCAGCACACCGTGCAATGTAATTGAAGATGCTTAATACCGCGCCCGCGATATGACTCTCAGTAATACGCAAGCTGTATATAACTTATATTGTCAGGTTGGCAGTCTATTAATCTTTGCACTTTTCTAAGTAATACAGAACGTAGCTGCTACACGGAGGTGACGTCGGCAAAAATCTCTGCGGTCGCCGTTTCGTCAAGGTAATTTAGGCTTCTTAAAGCCTTAAGCTGATGTGTTTATTATGCTGAGATGTAGAGAACCAGAGACCCTTTTTACCAGAAAGGCATTCCATTCTTAATCGATTCTTAATCGAGAATAAATGTAGATGTCTATGGGTCACAACATCCACTTACCATCAGGTAGACTGTGAACTCGTTTGTCACCCTTATACTCTTATTAATTCTATAATTAAACTATACTTTGCTTGTAAAAAGTAAAGGTTGCAGATTATTTTGAACCTACAATACTTTCACCTAAAACCTGTGAGAATCTTTCGTCGTAATTGAAGGACCAAAATATATTTTAACTTTTATATATGCAGGTTTTTCATGTTTTTTCATCGCAGAAATATGGTTCATCAGCGCTTAGAATTGCAATTAAAATTTATGTAGTGCTGGCAGAGATCGAAGTCGGGTTTCACTCTATAAGAATGTGCTAGTCGAAAGGTAGAACACGGCGAGCGTGGTATACACATCTACCCGTTTAAAGCGACAGTAGAACAGAAGCCTAACGGTTTAAGGGTGTGGTCGGCAAACTCATAAATTTGTGATTTGAATCCACCATTCGACTAATTTGGTAAACCACTCCTAACCTTTAACGTTTTAAGGTTACTTGTGGTGGTTAACGGCAGTATTAGTAATGTTAATAGCGTTCCGAGTATTATTAAAAAAAAAACTACTGCGATTCAAGTTTGGCTACATCGGCATCATTATAACAGCCCATAACAAGTCAGTTGCCAAATATTGTCTGTCTCTTAAAAGCGGTATTTGCCTCATTTACCGCGTTTGGCAGGCGGATTGGCAACTGTAGTTTCTTACTATTGTAAGTTGTATCAGGAGAATTCTGCTACACAACTCCTATTTTATTTTTATATTTGAATATCTTAGGCAAGAAACGCCACAAAACACAGTTCTAAATCACCTGCATTTATCGAGTTCCTACATCTCTTACTAGGTCATCACTCCATCTAGTGGGGGCCTTTCCTACACTTCGCTTACCGGTACAAGACTGCCACTTGAGAACAAGTCAAGTTTTGCTTGTGACCAACTATTTAAAAGGAATTCCTTTACAGTATAACCTGAAAAATAAATGCGTAACCTTAGTTACTCCCTTTACTTAATGTTCACAAAAATATATTTCACAAGTAATTATCGTAATGACTTGGCTAATTTCATCCAACCTTTATTTCTCTGGGCTGACCTGAAATTTATTATTTTGTACATTACGTTTGTTCGGGCTAAATAAGTAATTAACCTTGTGATTCGCTTCTCTAATTATTTCGGTCTCAGAAATATTCTGTTTATTTATTTTCTGAGAAAATATTTCTGAAAATTTATTATTATACAAGTTCGGGTACTTCGAGCTATATAGCCAGCCCATTGCTACTTAAGCTTATTAGCTAATCTGTTGGGCTATGTCGGTTACTCTGGTTCTACTGCGGATATCCTCATTTCTAAGTCTATCACGCAAAGAAACACCGAGCATAGCCCTCTCCATAGCTCGCTGGGTGACCTTGAGGTTCCTCAAACGGCCAGTAGTAAAGGACCAGGTCTCAGATCCATATGTCATCGTTGACACTAGGTAAACATACTCGTCGACTACTTCGAACGTATTACTCTCAACAACTGGGGGCATAGGTATGACTGGACTTTACACATGACTTTTTCTTTATCCATGTTCGTTTTAAAGCCTATCCCTTGGCAGACACTATTGAGGTAATTGAACATAGTGACAAGGTTCTCCAGCAATTCTAAGGACTATATCATCGGCAAAACAAAGGTGAGTGGGAGTCGGGGAAGCAAACTGTAGGGCGGACCCCCTCTCGATGGTGTGACGACCTGATAAGATGTGCAGGAAGTCGATGAATGCATGTGTCTCAGCGCTATGTGCTCTAATGCATTCCTTAAGGGATGGTGTTCAGCAGTGGACTTTAACGATGATGATGATGATGATAAATTTCGAATAGCAAACAGGCACACAGTCCGCCAGATGGATAGCAGATGCTGTGGCCTATAGACGCCATAATAATGCGTTGTCACTCCTGAGGATTAAATGCCTCTTTACTAATAAAAAGGGTCTTCGGTACTCTACACTCACCATATAAAACACAACACAATTCAGCTGCTATTTTTGATTTCTCGGTCTCCTTTTCTGATTAGGAGTAGTTCTAGAGAAGTGTCACCATCTTACCTATTTCCGACACTAAATAGCAGTGCTTGTACTGCTGTATTTTGGTCTTAACGGTAAAGCGAGCCAGTATAATTACACGCTCTGAGGCATCCATCTTAGTGCCCAGATGTGACAACGCATCTGTAGCCTTCTTTGTTTGAAGTCGGCTGCAGGTGTCTATGGATTGCTGTAGTCACTTACCATGAAGTGAGCGTGGTTCTTCCTCTGTCGAGCCATTCCATTCGTACTGCAATCAAAAAATAGTTAGAGCGTGACTCTGTTAAACAGAAAACTACGTTGCGACTGTATCAACATGAGATAATATAAAAAAATTCTAATAATAACAGTACTTTGGTTTAGACATATCTTTAGCTGATTACATTGTTTAAATATATGTTGTTATGAGAATTGATAATACTGAGAAACATATCAGTCACCACTTTGACTTATGTGTTCAACTTCCTTCTAAGATTTAAAACAATAAATATAATAAAACAAACTTGTATATGTATTTTGTTATAGGAAATTACCGTCCAGTGGCGGTGTAAGAATACCACCTACCTCATACCATCCCGTGGGTGTCATAAGAGGCGAAACAGGGAAGTTGAGACAGGAGATGGGCAGCAGCACCTTCCTCATAATGAAAATAATATAAAACTGCGCCTGCCAAGCGTGGCAACTATAGCAAAATCCCCCTTATGAGGTAATTTAAGGGGTCTGGTCTATGTTCAATAGTGGACTTATATACATTGTATGTTCACACATTTTCTTCATACATACAATTTTTGCCGCCGTGCACATAGTAAGCCGGCACGCAAAGCCAGCACAGCCGGCGGAGATAGCACTCGGCTGGCTTGTATACATTTTGTATGCTTATCCTCAGCGACCGTACACTTAGATCTCATTCTGAAAACATACAGATATATTGACCACATCTTACGAAACACATTTGTTATCTCGCATGGGACCACTTTCCACATTCCCGGTTACAACTTATCTACCTTAATATGTATATAACGTGTATATTTGTTAAAACTATTAGCTTGTCACAAAATAACAGCGGCCTAAATGTATTTTACCGTGCGGTGGTGGTTTAAAATAATCCACCAATCCATAACATCATCTGGGTTTCGTAAGAGGTGACAGAAGGAAACTGAAACGAGAGACGGGCAGCAGCTTCTTCTGATAAGAACTCGATTATAGTTATATACGAAACTGTGGTAGCCAACCCGCCAGAGGCAATCTGTTGGAGAGGCTTATGTTCAGAAATGAACTTTTGACGGACTGTAATGAATTAATTAATGAAACAAAATTATATACCTTGGAATTAAGACGAGATAATACTTTACCGTGTTTTTTTGTCATCTATGTAATCAAATATAGAATTCTGCCGCACAATGAAATTTACTGTATAACTATAGATGTTTTTCATGGGTTAAATAAATTTACATCTGCTATCTTTTATACTTCTTTCTTTCCGTCTTTTCTTCTTCTTCCTTCTTTAATTTAAGCATAGTAATCCAGATTACGGCAAAATAAATAAGATAATTAGGAAAAAAAGACGTATACAAAAAAAATATTTTTATAGAATAAGGGTGACAAACGAGCACACAGTCCACCTGATGACAATATGTGGATGTTGTGAACCAAACACATCTACATCTATTCTCGATTAAGAATCCCTGCAGACTAAGCTGGAATGGCTCGTTTCCATTAAAAAGGGTTTCCGGTTCTCTACACTCATACGAAAGACAGAAGAATCAGAAAAAGGTCATGGTACATACCCAAGCGGGCTCCCAGGCTGAAAAGAATATTTATTAGTGAAACAGTATTTTTTATTGAAAGACGCTATCTCTTTATATTTGCGCCACATCAAACAAAGCTTGTGCGAAATTCCAACGTGAAGTTGACAAACAACATGTACGTAAGCCAGAAGTAATCTGCTTCGTGTCTTTCGTTTTATCTTCACTTTCATTTTATTTATGGACCTAGCAACAATAGGTTATTGCATGAACAAACATATATAGGAAGTTAATTCTTTCTTCGAAACAAAATACATTACTTATTAATAATTTTATATAGGTAACTGAAGTGACAAAGGAACTTATAGTCGACCTGATGGTAAGTGACTGCTGCAACCAACTTCAAACAAAGAAGGCTACTTGATGCGTTGTCACCTCTGAGAACTATGGAATACCTCACAGACTGTAATAATACTGGCTCTCTACACACACCGGAAAACATTACTATAGGCACTGCTATTTGTGTTATATACCCAGAAAGACTTCTAGGCAGAAAAGCAGTCCTACAATTTAGTAGGATGTTGCTATATTGCGCCGCTTTACGCGGTATACTCACGCTGCAGCAGTGTCATTACATAATTATGAAGCACGAATGGATCGGATCGCTTAAAAGTAGTCACGTTAGTTATTAATTTTTTAGAATTATAGTATTCAGATAACTCTATGTTATCTAGCAATTACGCACTCGCGAAGGTACCCGATCTCCTGAGACCATCAGTAGGTACATTTGCTGAGAAGGTTCAACATATTATTTTATTATAAAATGGACATTAACATCGTATAACAACTCTAAATAAAAAACTGCGGCTGCCAGAACAAACGTAGCAACCATGATAAATATCTCCGCTATGTGGCAATATATGGTCAAATTGTGTCAAATTCATATTCAAATTCAAATTCATTTATTTGCCAGAATATAGATGTACAATAAAGTATGATCGTAAATTATATCTAATAGCCCATTTACATTCTACCACTACATATGGTGTGCAAATATTTTATAGGTATACATGGAATTTTTTTAAACAACAAATAGGAACTCAATTGTGTACATTTATACAAATTAATTAATTGATGTTAAAATTATAATGTCAATTCAAGTGATATTCATTAGTGGACTTGTGAAGGAATGTTGATGTAGATATAGATGACGATGAATCGTTCACCAGAATTATGGCCGTCATTGAGCAGAGTGCACTGAATGCAGGTGAGGTTAGAACTTTGGAAGAAAATTTATTTATGTCTTAGTAGCATGAAAACAACTTTTTGAGCATTCAATACAGCACTTCAATTTTAATAAAATATTATTGAATCTCATCTTGACCTGAAGTAAATATTCGACTCATTATTTTCATAGCGCTCTACTTTTTCTTAAGTATTTTCAGGTCAGGGCCCAATTGTTTTTCCAATACCTCAAAAACTTACGCTTGGCTAACCAATTCTTCAAATAAAAAGTGGAATAATAATTTTATTTTTACTATAACCTGTATAAATGCACCAATAACCGTGTAAGGCCTGTGTAAGAATATCCGTAGATGTCGTAAGTGGAGACAGAGGGAAACAAACCAGGAGGCAGCAGCGTATCCCCAATAAAAACCAGAATTAGAACATCGGTTGTCATCCCGCCTACAAACTGCAAACAACAACAATAACAACTATGGCAAATATTCCCTTTGTGAGATATTCTATGAGGAGGCCTATCAGCAGTGGACTTTTATAAGCTGTAATGAATGCAATGAAGGAAATGAAATGCAAGACATAGGCCGGTATGCAGAGATAGCCTCTAGTTTAAACTCGAAATCTATAATGTCAAATTTAGAAACAAAATTGGAGTAGAATAGAATATAATCATTTTGCACGCCTCACAACGTGAGGGAGTGCTCTACTCTCGATATATGGCCATACCTCAATATCGCTACATAAAATCGTCTTTCTACTTTTATCTAGACATCTAATCCATATACTATTAACGTAACAATAACTACCGACATTGAATTATAAGATTACATTATTTTCTAATTGATTCACGTTAGATTACATAACAAAAAATGTAATTGAAAAAATATATGGACTGCCGTCCGTTGGTCTGTGCGTCGGTGAGTCTTCTCGCTATAAACTATATATAGTATTAAATAAGACTCCATATATTCTAAGGAGGATCCATGTTGATTTTTGTTATTGAACTCAACACCGTTAAAAGTTATTTATGTTTTTGAAAAGTTAAATGAAATTTTGATTTAAAAAAAAAACGCTCATGAGGCGTGCACTTTTGGATTTCCCAAACTATTTATTCAATATAGATTACAAGAATACTTATTAAATGTCATTTAAGCTTTAATACTTCTGACCGACGTTTTTAAAAACAGACATTTTTATGAAAGTGATGAAGAAATGAAAGAGAGAGAACCAGAGCACCAGAAGGATGGACTTGACTATTATTGCCTAATATGCCTAAACTGGAGATTGTAAAACACTGTCCTCGTTATCAGGTACTTTTACTTTTTAACAAGATGCCTAAAAACTAAAAGAAATATAAAAGTTAAGTGTTTTTAAAACAGAGATTATAGAGAAATGTATTTATAATATTGATGAATTTTAAAAGTAGAGTAGTCAGAATATTTATATAAATAATAAGAAATTTAATAGTTAATTTATTTTTATTATATTTTATTTTATTTTGGAAGTTTTTTTTTTAATTATGGAGTAGGTGACATTTTTTATTGGTTTTTCTTTATTATATAATGTAAATAATATATTATTGAACATTTGTGATGAATATTAATCGTTAATTAGGTAGAATAATTATATAGATAAGAAAGGTACAATGGCATTTATTAGTTCATTTATTTAATTTTTTTGTTTTATTATCTAATTAATTTATTTTGTTTAACTAAGTTAAGTCTTAGAAATACAATAAGGACATTGCTGTAATATTCGTACACAATTTATTGTTAATAAATAAAGAGATTGAAAATACTGGTTCGGAAAAAACCTATGTCCTGGGAAGGACCATTAGAGTCGGCTTACACAGATTTTATAATTGTGAAACATAAATGCATACCAAATTGATTGTTTCGCCATACGCCCCAACACGCACTCACCACTGTGTGTAGTGGCTGGAGTTGTCGGCGTGCATGAATAACACACGCTCTTGTATCACAGTGTCCTAAATGTTGGCAGTTCAAAATGTATGCCAAACTTGCCGCTACTCCAAACGTCTCACCACACGCTTACCATTTAAGCCATTGTCTTTAGTGTAGAAGCTAGTGACGGACGTACAACGGGGAAGCGCAGTTGACGTGCATGAATAAAACACACTCTTCTTTGATAGTGTTCTAAATGTTCTCCATTCAAAATGTATGTCAAACTCGCTCTTTCACCAAACGCCTCACCACTGTGTGTAGTGGCTTGAGTGGTCGGCGTGTATAAATAATACACGCTCTTGTGTGAAAATTTTCTAAGTTCTAAAAACATTGACCGTTCAAAATGTATGCCAAACTTGCCAATACGCCAAACACCTCACCACACGCTGACCATTCAAGCCAACTCACTTAGCTGTAGAAGCTAGTGACGGATGTGCAACGGGGAAGTGTAGACAGCATGCATGAATAACACACGCTCTTGTGTGACAGTGTTCTAAATGTTGGCAGTTCAAAATATATGCCAAACTTGCCGTGAACCTGTGACTAACTTGCTGCTACGCTAAAAACTTCACCACACGCTCACCACTCAAGCCAACCCACTTAGCTGTAGAAGCTTGTGACGGACGTGCAACGGGGAAAGTGCAGTCAGCATGCATGAATAACACACGCTCTTGTGTGACAGTGTTCTAAATGTTGGCAGTTCAAAATATATGCCAAACTTGCCGTGAACCTATGCCTAACTTGCTGCTACGCTAAAAATTTCACCACACGTTCAACACTCAGGCATTTGGTTTAAAAGCTATTTGTTTCCAAATTTATGCCAAACACGCTCATCTAATCTAATCCTGAGCTCATCTTTGCAGTAAAATACAATCTTTTTGCATTTACATAATGAGACCGGATAGTGCACTTTGTGAAGAAAAGTCGAAGTTGTTATTAAAAAGGACAAATGTTAATTTCAAAGTAAAGTAGATTTTCATGTTTGAAGGATTAAAAGAAATTAACACTTGGGATTTATTATAATATTTTATACAATTACATGCATTACAGGTTTTAATATTATATTTAATGTACATGTTAGTAATTTAATTGCAGATGTGTTGTCACCATTGACGACTAAGATGGAATGAGGCCATTTCCAGTAAAAAGGTTTCCGGTTCTCTACACTCATCATACGAAACACAACAGCGTTAAACTGCTATTTTACGCTGGTATTCTGTGAGAGCGGGGTGTTTCTTCGATCGAGCCGACCTATTCGTGCTACAACCATAACATAGCTGCAGCGTGGCTCTACCACCTATAAAACCCAAAGTTTCCTACCTTTGATGCTGCTCCTCGTCGCTGTTCTGGGTTTGGTTATTTTGATTCTGGGTTTACTTGTGGTGTTAACATGATATTTATTGCTGATCTTTCTGGCGTTCAACATAATAGCTTCTTACTCGTAGCAATAGTACGGTAGGTGTAGAGAACCGGAGACCCTTTTTACTGGATACGAGGTATTCCATCTTATTTCTCAGGGGTGACAACGCATCTGCATTTTAATTTTTAACCACCCTTGTTCTTTAAAAATAACTTATGGTTCTGCGTCGCAAATTCGCTTACGGAGGGAGGAACAGCCCAAGACTAGCAATAAACTTTTACAGGCTTACTTAGAAGAACAACCACTTTTGTGAACTTCTGTATTTAAATTCTCACAGCGAGTACTCCCCTCAGCATTGGTATTTGGGAGGCGGGTTTAAAATGGATTTAACTTCTCCATTACGATTGCAATATCGAATGAACTCTGCTATTATTAGTGCGACGTGCCCTCGGCTCCATCGCAATATTAGATGTTCCCCCTTTAAAATATATTTCAGTTGCTCTTTTAAAGCGCTTCGTGTTGACAGTGTGGAAATACGCTGGGAAATTTATTTATTTTTTGCCCCGCATTGGAATCTTTATTGTGTTTGTTTATTTTTTTATATTTTTTGTTCAAACCAAAAAAGAAAGGACGTCAGAAAGCTGCGTTCAATTTAAGTGACGCAAAAACCAAGCCAAAACCATGTTCAACTTATAAGAACACACAATAAGGTTCACATGTGCATCGTAAATCATTTGCAACCAACAATATGGTTTTAGGTGCTTGTTTTTGCAGTTATATTTCCAAGTTCACTTGTTAGACTTACACGTAGACTTCCAATACTTACCACGCTGCTTTGACTGGGAATTGCAGGTTTGTAAGTGAAAAACCGACACCTTAGTACCTATTGATAATGTTATTCCACACTCTCCTTTGTCAGTCAGTGGAATTTGAGTAAGAATGTTGTTGTTCATTTCAAATTTTGAGTATAATTGTGACATAAATGTTCAGGTAAACATTCACCATTGTCACGCAGGGGTTAGGTATAGATTGCGGACTTCCATTTGGCATGATCCTGACACACATCCCTCGGCTCCTCATGTGCATATACATACATGCTGGATGGTTAAGGGTACTCTTAATTTGGACCATCTTAATTATTTCGTCAAATTGGTCGATAATTGTGGCAATATTCAAAAATTGTTAAAGTGTGTACACCTGCACTATTTAGTTCTTCCATTCCAAATTTGCCATCGAAAGATTTGAGCTTTGAATATGAAAGCGTCTCACGTTATAGTTATTGTTGTTCTTATTGAGAGATAAGAGTTCTTTTCCTATTTTAGTCTGCTATGACCAATCCAAACTGAGCAAATTTTTATAACTATTCTAAGCCAGCGCTTGACTACTATCCCACCTGATGGAAAGTGGTGATACAGCCGAAGATAGTAAAGCGCACTGACTTAAGAAAAGCCTACTCACTCTTGCCTTGAAGACACCAACATTGTAATCAGATGGAAAGACAGAAGCTGGCAAAGTTATTCCACTTTTTGCTTTACGCATGACGAACTATAAAGTAAACCATTTGGTTTAAATGCATGGTAAGTCGACAACGAACAGGGAGGGAGAAATAAAATAAATCTGTCGGTACGATACGCGCCATCTACTGTAGCTTAATTGTACAATACCTTTGCGCAAGTTCAAGAAATAATTTGACAAAGTTTTACCGCACTCTGATGAACGGTGTGGCAGCGCCTAAAATACGAACAAACAAACCCATCTAAATGTCAAACCATAATCTTAGGTAGCCCACTATTATTATCGAAACAGAAATAGAAACAGAAACTTTTTTATTCAATATAGATTATAAATAATACTTATTGAAAGTCACTCTTTTGTTTAATTACCACTGGTTCGAAAAAAAACCTCTGTCCTCGGAAGAACCAGCAAGAAACCCAGCGGGACTTTTTTTTTAAATAACAGCTTACAATCATGTATGTTACACAATTAACCACACAAAACAAATTAGAAATAGCTTGGTAGCGAAAACTTCATTCCCAGGGGTTATTATAATCCATAAATTCCTTAATATTATAATGACCCTTTTTATACAAACTATGTTTAATAAAGTTTTTGAATTTTGAGCAGGTCGAATTTTATATATTTTCTGGGATTTTGTTGTAAAAGCGTATACATCGCCCCAAGAATGAATTACTGACTCGGTGGAGTCGAGTAACTGGTACTACTAGCTTGTGTTTGTTCCTAGTATTTACAGAATGAATATCACTTATTTTTGTATAACTACTTTTATTTTTGTGTACGTACATTACATTTTCATAAATGTATTGAGAGGCCAAAGTTAATATATTAATTTCCTTAAATTTTTGTCGGAGCGACTCTTTAGGTTTTAAATCATAGATTGCTCTTATGGCCCTCTTCTGAAAAACAAATATAATTACAGTGTCAGTCGCGTGTCCCCATAGCAAAATACCATACGACGTTATGCTATGGAAATAGCTAAAGTAAACAAGTCTAGCTGTTTCCACACTGCTAAGATTTCTAATCTTATTTACAGCATATGCTGCAGAACTAACTCTGTTTGCTAACTTTGATATATGGGGGATCCATTGAAGCTTCGAGTCTAGTGTTATTCCAAGAAAAATGGTAGTATCGAGTTCCTCCCCATTCAAAATTACATTAGTATTTAATTGTCTGACATTTGGAGTCAAGAACTTCATACATTTCGTTTTAGTGCTATTTAAATGCAAGTTATTAACATTAAACCAATTTACTATTTAGATATAGCATTATTTACTTCGTCATATTTTAATAATTGTCGTTTTAATTTGAAAATTAATGAAGTATCATCAGCAAATAATACTATATTATGGTTATCCCCTACTATGTAAGGTAAGTCATTAATATATACAAGAAACAGAAAGGGGCCGAGGATTAAGCCTTGAGGCACGCCCATTTGTACTATCGACCCGGGCGAGCTCATACTATTAATGACAACTTTTTGAGTTCTGTTACTTAAATATGAAACAATTAATTTAATAGCATTACTTCTTACACCGTAGTGTTGTAGTTTCCTGATTAATGTTTCATGGTGAACACAATAGAAGGCTTTGGATAGATCACAGAATATACGCAAAGCGTATCCTGTGAATTCTCCCATGCATTGAAAATATATTTAATCAGCTCAACACCAGCATCAGTTGTCGAGCGACCCCTTGTGAAACCAAATTGATTTTTATGAAGTAAATTATTAACATAAAAAAAAATTTACATTTGATCAAGAATAATTTGTTCAAAAATTTTACTTAGTGTTGGCAGTACAGAAATGGGTCTAAAATTGGCGGGGTCTAATGTACTACCAGATTTAAATAAAGGTATTACTTTACTATGCTTCATCAAATCAGGAAACACACCATATTCGATACTAGTATTAAAAATAATAGCTAGTTGAGGCGCGATTATATCGATTATAGACGCAATAACTTTAACGGAAATGCCCCACAGATCCGCAGTTTTCTTAATATCAATAGTTTTAAAATATTTTATAATATCTTTTGACGATATTTTATGAAATGTAAAATTCTTTGTACACGCATTTACATTTTGTTTAAGTAATGATTCGGCGACGGCAGGAGAAGAATTCAGTGACATAGTGGTTAAGATCGGAATATCTGTAAAATATTTCTCAAAAACCATTGCAACATCCTGATCGAAACTAGATATTCCCACCCTACAGTCAATTATGTTTAAAAATAATGTCATACCATTCTCTCCCCATGTAAAGAACCTTGGTCTGTATGTTGATGGTTGCTTAACATGGAACAAATATATACAGGAGGTGAGTCGCAAAACAACTGGAACTTTGCAATCTCTATATCGATTAAAAAACTTTCTTCCCACCAATACTAATATTTTACTTATCCAGTCACTTATTCTACCGATTATTGATTATGTCGATGTGTGTTGCTCAGACCTGTCTCAACATCACCTTAATACATTGGATCGTCTACTTAACAACTGCATCAGATCTGCACTCTGAACCCTTTTCACAATTATGAACGATCCATGTGCTCCCGAGTATCTGAAATCCAAATTTCAATACCTGGGAGATTCTCATAATCGTTCTCTCCGTTCTTCGGCTAATCTTAAGTTGCTCACTCCTTTACACCGTACTGGTTATTTATCTCACTCTTTCGCCCTCACGGCCATCAGACTCTGGAACGACATACCTCTTGACATTAAAAAAGCTCCCAACAAGTTTGTTTTTAAAATCAAGTCCGAAAGCATATGAGAAAATCGTTGCAAGTTTAAACAACTACACAACTAACACTACTCTTATTTTTATTTACTTAATTATGTATATTTGATATTTGTTCTGACATAGATAATATTTATATATATTGTGTATATAATATGTACTGTATGCATGTATATGTGTATGTATATATTTATATATGTGTATATTGTGTGTAACTAAATATATATGTGTATGAATGTGTGTGTATATGCATATTTATATGTATATATGTATATACAATTTTTTTAGCCCTTTCTATTTTGATTATTGCTGCACCGCCTCTTGTTTGTCTATCTCTGTTTAGCCTAATGGTTGACTGGGAGAGAATGCCTTATGGCATTAAGTCCACCATATGTACAACTTTGTGCATGAAAGCTTAAATAAATAAATAAATAAAAATAAATAAACAAACAAACAATAATTTTTATATACGTAGGTCACTCAATAAGTTTTGAAATGCTCGAAATTTAAAAATGGAACGCACTCGTTATATGTTTCTAAAAACCAAATTTATTTAAAAATAGAACTCAATAATTGCTCAATATTAAAAAAAAAACAAAGTACTATTAATTTTCCTGCAACGCTTCTCGCGCTTTTCATTTAAAACGATGGATCTTAACCGTGAACATTTGCGCGCTATGATATATTATGATTTTAAATTTGGTTTAACTAAACAATTAGGTTACAACGGTTACAATCTCAAGTTCCTTGTGATTTCTTTTTGTTCCCAAGAGTCAAAGAAAAAATAAAAGGCAAGTTTTTTTCAAGCGCCGAAGAAGCCGTGGCTGCCTACGAAGAAGCGATTTCCGACGTGTCAGATCAAAACTGGCAAAAGTGTTTTCAGAGTTGGTTTAGGCGAATGGAACTTTGTATAGAGCATGATGGAGAATATTTTGAAATGATGTAAAATAAATATTAATAGTATCTAGAATACTTTTTGTATATCTTAAAACTTATTGAGTGTCCTACGTATTAGATTACAGACATCAATTTCACCTTTTTATTCATTTTGAATCAAGACATGCCATAAAGGTTATATTAATATATATTTATTATTATATATATTTTATGATAAATATTTTAAGACTTGCACCATCTGGAATGTTTGTTTTATAAAATAATGGTAATACAAAACAACATCGATTATATTGTAGCCATTACCCCAACTCGTCCAATGAGCGTCGTAAGAGGCGACTATAAAATATGCTAAAAATCTACTGCTTCGATGAAGTATCGGCAAAGCCATGTTGTTTACACCAGTAGAAAACCCAGATCGGCAATGAGGAGAAACATTGAAGGTGGTGAATGTCGAATGCTATGTCCACAATCTTTGCAAATGTGATGATTAAGGCAACTCCCAAATTTCTCGATCTATGGCCAGATAATGATGATGAGTTCTAAGAAGAACTGAAATAATGAAAAGATTTATTTAATTAAAAAGAATAGCAATGTACATAAAATTACTGTAGACAAAATAGTATCACAGAATATCCTTCAATAACTATTTGTAAGTGCGTAGGAGTAGGATCGTATGCCGTTATACTTAGCAATTAAATTACTGCAAACTACTAATAACTATATTTATTTACACGCAATTACAAGTTAGACAAGAGTACAAAAAGTAATTCATTGCATTTTTTTTTACGCCCAATGCAAAAGGCACCCTCCGGAAGCGGGGGAGGGAGGTGGTGAATGCTCTAAGCATACCACGCAGCCGGCTGCGTGGTTATGTGGGACTCACTGACTAACCTAACTAACCTAAGTGCCTACCCACTAAACACCACCTTGGGGACGGCTTTGGCCATAGTGGCCTTACTGCCGAGTCGGACGCGACCCTCTTTAGGGAAAAGAGGGCGCAGGCGGCGAGTTGCCGCTGAGAGACTTGCCTAATAAGGCATATTAAATATTGGAAGTAGAAGGCTTTGCCTGAGCCGCCAAGAGGCAGTCCAGGTCGGCCGAAAGCTTGTTGGGGGGGTCCGAGAGAGCGTTTCTCGGTCTGCGGACTCGATAGCGAGAGGGAAGTGGGGCTGCATAGGAAGCTGCCTCACGAATGAAATGATTGGAGTGGGACTCTGAAGCTTTGAAGAAGTTTTCAGAGAGTTTTTTAAGAAATTGCTGGACTGTGGGGAGCTCTAAGTCTCGGTGGAGGTCGGCGTTACGGACGTACCAGGGTGCGTTCGTAGCCCGACGACAAAAAAGGTTTTGAACAACTTGAAGTTTGTTCAGGGTTTTGGGCTTAGCGTGAGCAAAATGGGGCCGCGTAAGACATTACGGGTCGTATACAGACCTTATAAAGGGTCCGTTTATTACGGAGGGACATTTTACTGTGTCGGCCCAACATACTGTTGAGCCTACCCAGATAAAATCGTGCGTTACGAGTTACTCTCTTGACATGGGGCTCGAAAGTGAGCCTCGTGTCAAGGGTGACTGACACCTAAGTATTTAGCGGACGTATGCCAGGGGACCGGGGTCCCTAACATACGGATTGGCGGAATAGTAGTGGAGCGGCGTCGTTTATGTTCGAAGTGAACGGCGGAGCTCTTCTCCGGGTTCACATCGATATTATTTTTGGAACCAAGCTCCCAAGTCATTAACTGACTTTTGGATCTTGTTCCGTATAAAAGGTAGTGAAGTGCCTTTGCAGTAGAGGGCAGTATCGTCTGCAAATAGGGAGATCTGAACACCATTCGACGGTATGGGAATGTCGTTGGTGTACAGGATATAGAGAAGAGGGGCAAGTACCGAGCCCTGAGGGACACCGGCTTTGATTGGACGCGAAGAGGAGAGCGTGCCTTCGTGTCTGTAACGGAAGGTACGGTATTTCAAGTAGGAGGCCACGAGACGAACAAGACGATCAGGGAGACCTGTATTATGTGATTCATTGCATTGAAAACATTGCTTATATAGCTAAAAATAATTAATAATAATTAACATCACAATATGCTGTTTGTCTTACTCTAAACTCCGATTGGTCATATTCACAACGAATACAATACCTGCGCAGGCGGCCATTGAACTCCGCCCACGCCGCCATCGATGAAAACAATAGATACACAGGCGGCCATTGAACTCTGCTAGCGCTGCGAAAAATGGAAACGCATGCGCCCTAATGATCGGGCGTTGCTTATCGGCGACGTAGGACATCATCTAGTGTATGACGTAGTGGTGGCGTGATCTTTAGCTCCGTTCTAGCTACTAATTTACTCGCCACACTACCCCCCGCTAAGACCGTAACTACGGGCGATAGAAATCCTGAAACCTTACCGTGCGTCCGCTTCTGGTCGTTTTGGTGGTAGTTTGACCATAGTCACTTCGGTTTTGTGGAATGGTCTTTGCGGTCTCTCTGGCAACATACGCTGGCTTTAGGCGGTCAATTGAGATCCTTTGTGACCTATTGATTTCTACGTCGAATGTTTTGGAGTCACGTCTCACGACTTTGAAACGACCTGAGTAGGGTGCCTGGAGTGGTCTTCTTGCGGGACCTTGGCGAACAAAGACATGCGTCGAAGTTCTGAGGTCTTTGGGTAAATAAAATATTCGACTGGAACTGCCGTGCCAAGACGTAGTTTGTGGGTTCAATTTGCTGACGTGCGCGCGTAGTCGGCCAGTCATGGTAGTCGCGTCCGTCTCCGTATTGGGACTTGGGGAAAAGAACTGTCCAGGCAAACGGAGTGGTTCGCCGTAGACTAGCTCTGCTGCCGATGATTGCAAGTCCTCTTTCCAGGCGCTGCGGATACCGAGGAGGACCCAGTTTGAAGACGAGTGGCAAGTGATTCAGTTAGCGGTGCAGTCATTCCACGAGATCATTGGCAGCTGGGTGGTAAGATGTGGTAGTGTGATGTGTTGCACTGACCAGCGCGGCAAGCTCCTTGAAAGTGTGCGATAGGAACTGTCTGCCGCGGTCTGTGGTGATGTGTTCTGGACATCCGAAGCGTGTAATCCATCCATTTGTTAGGGCGATGGTGCACGTCTCTGCTGTCATGTCCTGGAGTAGGTACGCCTCAGACCAACGAGTGAAGCGGTCGACAATCGTGAGGCAGTACCTGTACCCAGAACATAACGGTAAGGGACCGATCAGGTCAAGATGTATATGCCGGAAGCGTGCTGAAGGTAGCATGAATGATGCGAGCGGTGATGAAGTGTGCCGAGATACCTTGGATCGTTGACAGTGCTGGCACTCCTTTGCCCATAGCCTACAATCCCGCTTAATGCCTCTAGAATAAGGAAGCTAATTTGGGCGTTTAAACATCGTGGCTGATTTTGATACACTTCGCATGGTATATTACGCGCTTGCTCAGTCAGTAATAAATTATTGTATTAGAGTTTGGGGTGGCACGTGCAAAATCTACGTTTTGCGACTTGAAAGAGCCCAAAGATGGTTGCTTAAAACGATGACTTTTAAGCCGTATAGATTTCCAACTAGAACACTTCTTAGTAATTGTCAAGTTCTTACTGTTCGGCAGTTATACATTTTACAACTTATAAGCAGACAACATCTTGCTACTGCGTACGAAAAAGACAAAGTAGAAGGCAAACGTACAATAGTTAATGTCTTAACTCCAACCGCTTTCCGCACGTCCACGTCACGCACGTCGTTGCCAGGCGCCAACATGGTTATCTTAGTCTACATTTGTATAACAAAATAAACAAAATTCTTAACATTTATCCACTTTCACTTTACAAATTTAAAAAACAAGTTGGAAAAATGGCTTCTATCATTAAATTATGAAGAAACGGAGGACTTGTTTAATGTTATAATGTAATCCGCTAGATGAACATTTATCTAAAATTTATATATTATTTTTAATCAACTCATATAGATACATGTTTTACTATTATCATAGGAAGTGTTTGTCGTTATTTTCATACATTTATAAATACATACAAACGCAAATATACGCTTACTGACACACACACACACACACACACACACACACACACACACACACACACACACACACACACACACACACACACACACACACACACACACACACACACACACACACACACACGCTCGCACGCACGCACGCACGCACGCACGCACGCACGCACGCACGCACGCACGCGCGCGCGCATGCGCGTATAGCATATGTACTGTTTGAAATAAGTAGTATGTACTGTTCGAAACATTATTGTTATTCTAAACCTTTATTGTTAAGTTATTAGGTTATAAAATTGGGAGAGGGCGCTGATTGCTGAGATACAGGTATAATTCCTAGTTCAGCAATCAGAGACTTCACATATTCACTGTACAATTATCAATAAAGATTATTATATATTATTATTATATATAATGACAGGCCAGACAAACCTCTGCTTCGCCAGCTTGACAGTAGCCTTCGCTCCTGGATGACTCAAGTTATGTAGTGCATCGAATACCTGTCTGCGGAACGAAGGTGTGATAAACGGCCGTGGACTCGGGGTGGAGACGTCACAATATATCTGCAGGTCCGGTCCCGGTGTCCCAAGCTTTTCCAATTTCAGGGCAGAGCCGTTCTTCAGCAGATCCTGTAGCTCGCTGTCGGTGTCATGCTCACTGGCTAGTGACTGGTAGTCTAAGGGCATAGAAATTTCGTTAATGCGGGATAGGGTGTCAGCGACAATATTATCCCTTCCGGCGATATATCTGATGTCCGTAGTAAACTAGCTGATGAAGTCAAGGTAGCGAAACTGGCGTGGCGAGCAGCTGATATACATCAAGGAATATTTTTATTTCTAAATCTTCTGTATACATAAAAATCTAAATGTTTTTTTGTTCAAAATCTTAAATCTCCAAAACTTGTCCACTATCATTCCATACACTACAGCCTATAAAAGTCTACTGCTGAATATAGGCTGAGAACCCCATAGATTGCCATATAGGGATGATTTTCTCATAGTTGTCATACTTTACAGGCAGGTTGGCAAACATAGTTTTATATTATTTTGAGTTGTACGAAAGACGCTACTGCCTATCCCCTTTTACAGTTTTCCTGTGTTGCCTCTTACGACATCCAATGTTCTTCACCACTTTGAAATTTTGATACAATGCTGCATTCTAATATGTTTGTATTTTTATGCATTTTTGAGCCACAACAACACGTACTGGCCAGGTACAGATAGCTTATAATGCATTACAAAAATATAATCAGACAGATAGTTTGTTTATGGATATCGCAGAATTATCAGTGTTGTAGGTTACCTTGTAGGATTATGCTGAGCTAAAACATTTTCACTGGCTCGATGCACTCCCCATCATTTTAGTTAATAAACTGCACTATGATTAATAGGTTTTTTATACCGTTTAAACGTATATATATATATATATATATATATTTTATTAATATTCTTTATTGTAGTCTAGTAGTGGTAGATTTGAAACAATGACAATAAACAAGTGAAATTTTATTGTTTTGTACCCAAGAAATAAATTTATTTAATTTTCTACTGCGCCTCTCAAAATAAGAATGAAATGTGAATAAAATGCTGATTACAAACTATATGCTAATTATACAATTGGATGGCCTTATTGCTAATTAGTGATCTTTTCCAAGGAATTTTTAAAAAAAATAATAATAATAATTTATTTGCATAAACATTGTACATGGAATAGATCTTTCAAATACATTTAAATCAGTTCATAACATGTTTACCTGGTGAGGCATGCGAAAGGAGAACGGCAGGCTTGTATGGGAATTTCGTACCGCTAAAAAAATTTCGTGTTTTGGGATATTTTTTGTTTTAATTGGCAGTTAGTAGGATAGACAAGCCCTATTTATATTCTTAGATTTTTAAAACTTGGGACTTAAAAGTTATAACCAGTTTTATTTTTTAAGGTTATGTACTAGTGTACCAATGTAGATTGTTACATATATGCACATAAACATTGTTTTGGTGATAAAGTAAATGTTCTAGATTGCTTGTCGCTAACTTTGTAGTGTTTTACTTACCATTAAGTAGGTAGATTGAGATGAGGATCGTACCTACTTAGCGGGGTGCATTAGGAGATACCTATATCCAGCAGCGGACTGCAACAGTTTGATAATGATCAAGTTCTGATGGGGTTTTGAGTGTAGGTAAGTAAAACAATACTTTGTTTTTGTAAGTACATTTATTTTATTGTACTTATAATTATTCAATTCTTAATATTACGTCATCTAAGAAGGGGGCAGGTCGGGTAATACCCTTGTGGCGGGTGGAAGGAAAAGGGGAGATCTCCCGCCGGGCAAGGTGTTCTGCCCGGGGAGCGGCCAACGCTCCGAGTGGTAGTTCGGAGCTATTGTATATATACTGTTTTTAATTCGGAACTTTGATAGCGCGATTTAGGCTTCGATGTATTTCGCTTGTGGCGCGACGACAGTGCCGCCACACCCTCATGGCGAGCATAGCTTAGGTACCAAATAATGCTCATCACATGATAGCAGCATCCCACTGTTTTTAAACCGACAATGCAGTTACAGCAATAACTTTTGATTGCGTCCCGACCATTCATGTTTGTTTCTGCAACTATAAACACAAAATAAGTTTTAGCAGAAGAATGGCGGGACTTTATTTTAGCACGAAGCAACATTGGGTTTATTCCCTCTAAACCATGTATTCTCTCTCGGGATACCTCTAATGTATATATTCCATGAAAGCGAAAATGCTCACCCACATATGAACGGGCCTGGCGAATTTGGTATACACCATATGCAAACAGTATCAATTCCTCCATGGATAGCCGCGGAAAAGATAGGGTTGTCGCATCTATGGGTACAAACCAGGAACCGCGCCTGTTTAAATTATGTTCCCTAACCAACTCGGCTATAGTGTTGGTTAAAAACAGGCGCTCATATATAATTGAAACAAACTGCTCTGCATGTATATTTTCTGTGAATGGCAGAGTAAACACATTCAGCAGAGCAGCTGCTATTTTAAAATCTTTCATAAGATTGCGACAACCACGGTTAAAATATTCATGGCGGAATAATTTGAAGTCTCTCTTAAAACGGCCATTCACAGCTTCTACTACCCACCTGTTTATAGTTACACAGCGTGATCTGTTGGCTTCAAGAGTGGATAGCTGTGATTGGCCGTCTTCTTTAGTTTCAGGCATATGACCTATTTATCCTTTCTCATGCAGACTATCCATGCAGTCACGAAAACCTCTATCTAGAATAAAAACATAATTTTCTCTATAAAAATCATTGAATTCTGTTTCATTTAATGAGTCATTCATTATGGTCGCATCATTTGTAGTGGCACTATATGGTCCGCGTACTTCTATGATATATCCATCAGAGGCGCAGAGGATAAATGGCTTTAATAAATTCCTATATTTATGTAGGGAATATGTGTCCTTTTGGAACAAGTAATTACTGCTTTTTTGTGTATATATATATGTTGCATCAGCTATTGTAATTGCAGGTTTTTGTTCAGCTGGTGCATCAGGCACACCAAAAATGTGATTGGCAATGTAGGTATTTTTTGCTGCCACCTGCTCCCTTCTTAAATTAGAAAATCCAAGAAATTGTGGAACATAGTATGTTAACAAGATATTTCTTGCTACAGACATTAATGTTTCTAGGGTCCTTCTTGGTACTTGAAATAAGCACGACAATCTGTATCCTGAATCTCCAGTCCTTAACTTGCACAATAAGGCTGTTAGTGCAAGACTACCCCGATGCATATTCTTAAGCCTAGGCGTTGCTTCTAATATTTGTTGATGTTCATGTTTACTTATAATCCTACTCTTTACCTATAAAGTACTGGACTTGGTTATCAGGGTAGTTTTGAATATTCTCATAAGTAATATTACGAAGTCCTTCCATTAATATAAAAATTATCTCTTCTATTTGTATGGAAGTAAAGTTATTAAGGCTGTATTCAGCAGTATAGAGATTTTCGTAATTTGCCTCCTGTCTATGCAGAGAACAAATAAGAGCACCTCTTGGTATAAAATATTGATACCTAATTAATATTTCTCGTCTGGTTTCTTCGGGAACAACATTTCGCTCTGGTTCCATGCATTCTTGGAAAATGCAATGCCTTGGTGTTTCAGCCGCTCTTCTTATATTGGGCAACACAATATGCTGGGATCTCTCTTGTGGTCCTTCTGGAACATGTAAGCTCAAATCTCGGGCTTGGTCCTAGCAAACTCCACAAACTTCATTCATGGATGACATCTGTAAATAATTCATTTCATGAGATGGCAATAGATATAAAAATAGCATTAATGAAATACAAATTAAACAATAAGTTCGATAGACATAACTTGTGCCCAACATGTTCAAACATAAAAGAAACACAAACAAAAAAGAGGTAGAAGACTGCGAGATTCCTGATTGAATTTGAGCAACTTACAGAACTTACAGAAAACCTTTACCAAATAGCTATGTTGTGTTTCTATGAGTGAATAAGTTTATTGCTCATTGAGTAGAGGAGAAGGGCTCTTTGTTGTTAGTAGAGCCAACCTCATGAGTGTCCCAGGGTTAGCAACATTTAAGAGTAATGCCCTTTGCATGGCAAGTGTTTATAAGCTAGTTACTGTAAATATATTATCTCAAATATACCTGCTGGTGCTCCAACAAACGGGCAATGTTTTTAGTTTTTAGTATATTATATACATATTTTAGTGTGGTATGGTGTGGTTTAAATGATCAGGACTACTTTTCAACACGTAAAACTTATCACAGAGTTCGACACTAGCCCAATCATATGCAGAATATTATTCGTAAACTACTTACATCTCTAGGATATGTTCACACTCGAATAGTATTGACGACATCTTCACTCTCATCTGATAAAACGTGCCTTCTTATATGGGACAAGCGAACGTTGCAATTAACACATTTCAAACTCGACATTTTAATTAAAGCAAGTACACACAAACACAGCACAGTTAATAAAGCGTCCTTTCGCGAAACTATTATCAAGAGATAGAGAACGGAGGAGCAGATGCTCAACTCAACGTAAAAATGGCCAGATAATTCACTAAATTGCTCAGATGCAGTCACAAACCACAATTCAAAACAACAGCAAAGAACTGAAAACTGAACTCAACTGAAAGACAGACAATCTTTACCTATCAATAAATAATTGCCATATGAACAAAAAATATTGATGACGAATATCATTCCTATCATTAAATCGTAAACCATTATGATTTTATGCAACGATTATGCATTATTATGTATAATATATTAGTGTTTAATTATATATAGTGTTATTTTTATTTCTAAATAAATAATTATCATTTCGCTATTTCTGTTATTTTACATATGGCAACTTCTAAAAACATAAATGCGTTTAGTTTACGCTTATATTACGTTTATTTATTAAAATCTTTTTATTGATATTATTAATTAATCCGGAGTTCTAAAAATAGAACACTAACATAAAAATAAATGGCTTAGTTGCCTTAATATGTGGTACAAATTCTATAACAAAACAACAGAAAAAGTATGCGGTACAGAATCTGCCGTTCTCCTTTACATTTTACCTTTTAAATGTTGATATAAAAGCCCTTAGTTTAATCAAGTAGGTATGTATGTGAAAGCATTATTGCTCCATAATGTTTATCATTTTATGTTATTGTTGGTTTTACAACTGTTATTATAATTCACTTTATGTTTTTGATCCTATGAGCCAGATTAAATAAAACAGCAGGAAAAAAATTATATGAGGTCATTACTTCCAATGAGAAAGTAATGGCTTCATATTATAGATTAAAATAAAATAGAATGGAATAGCCTCTTCTAGGCCTGACTTCCTTTCGTCTACTAGCACAAGTTGGAACACAATACTTGCTATACATATTGCAAAATAATATTACAGCTTCAGGAATTAAGACGATAAGCTAAAAAAAAAACGGAAAAAATGCAAAACTACACTCGATCAACTTTGAAAATGTACAAAATAACGACCCTTTGACAGTGACAGAAATTCGACAGAGGGGTGAAGGAAGGGAAGGAGGGTGGAAGGAGCTGTCAGTTATAATATGTGAACCATATACTTAAGTTTCTAATAACTAGTATGAAGATTACCTGCCGTGTACAAGCTTCTTTATGTTATTACTCTAAGGCCAATGTCAAATACTTATCGGGGGTCAAACAGTCGCACAGAGTAGAAATTATAGCCAAAAATTTTAAAATTTTGCCAACAAATGATTACCGAATTTTTTTGTGATTTCAAATATTCCTTTTTCAATTTAATGAATTGCCAAGGCTAAAAAAGCGTTTATTTAATATTTTGTTTATTATATAATATATATGTCTTAAATATGAATGAGCAGTTAAAAGTGAAATACAGCTTGCTTAATACTAGGCACTACGCGAGCGCTAGTTTTCATTATTATGTAGTATTTACGCGTTTTATTCAACATCGCATATACAGAATAGTAAACGACAACAAACCCATCGGTAGCTGAAGTATATTCTATGATGTAAAGACAATTAAAAATTTGGAGCTTATCAACGCATAGCGATCTCGACTATATTATTCTAATCTATGTAGATAAGAAGTCAATGCTATAAATATAAAAAATATATTGATAAGAAATAACGTTTTGAGATAATCGGCTTATCAAGACTAATTGCACAACAGATGTTTTCCTTTATGATAAAATAATGATGCAGTATTTAAGCTTACTAAATTAAATTATGTTTTTAGTTTTGATTCTTTTGTGTCTGATAACGACCAAGAATATGGAAAAAGATCTAGAAAATAAAACAGTCGTTATTACCGGCGGCGCAACAGGTATCGGCTATGCAATTGCAGACAAGTTTTTGAATAAAAAAGCCAAAGTGGTTATTCTTCTTGATATTGATGAAGAAAAAGGCGCTGAAGCAGTTAAAACACTAGTAACCAAATATGGTAATAATAGAGCAGCCTTCTATAAATGCGATATCACAAAGGATTTAGATGCTGTATACGAAAAATAATTGTCAATTTTAAGGCAATTGATGTTTTGGTTAATAATGCAGGAATACTAAACGATTTAAACGTGAGGAAAACAATGGAAATTAATGTCGTCGCATTATTAGAGTGGTCTTTTAAGTTCTGGGAACATATGAGGACCGACAAATTCGGGAAAGGAGGTACAATAATCAATTTATCATCAATTTATGGGTTCAGATTCGATCAATATATGCCAGTATATCAAGCATCAAAATCAGCTATCTTGGCTTTTACAAAATCATTAGGACATAGTTATAACTTTGCTACATTTGGTGTTCGAGTGGTAGCTATTTGCCCTGGTTTCACAAAAACAAGTATCGTCATTGATATGAAGACACGGATTCCTGAATTACAGGAAGATTTTTTAACGTTTACAAAACAGCAACTTTGGCAAGAGGCTGAGGCGGTTGGGGAAGCAGCGGTCGATGTATTCGCAACTGCAGAAAGTGGCACGGCATGGCTAATAGAAGGAGCAAAACCCATTTCTGAAGTGTTTTGATATTTGAAAAGAATGAAAGGTACAAAAAATATTGACTTGGAAGAAACGTTCAGCATATGAATAAATGTACAAAGTTAAAAATATGTATGAACTTTTTAATTAAATACATCCAATTTACATGTGTCATTTTTAAGGAGATTCCATTACATTATATAATAGGTATTAAGATATCAGTGCTGTCCATAGGCCCCCCCCATAGATTGCCATAGTTGCCACGCTTGGCAGTCTTTGCAGGGTTAGCAACTGCAGATTTTTTTTATTTTTGTTGTTGTTTTAAGGAAGACGGACGGAGATTACAAGTAATAATTTCATAAATTATCTTTAATTAGTAGAGAGTGAACAACTTTTCTATTAGTCTCTTCAACAAATTATTAATAAAATTGTAAGCACATTAGGCTTGTACACGACCTTATATGTTTTGAGTGTTTCTAAGCTTTTTAATGTAAGTAATTATACCTAAGCCTGGTTTTATCTTTTTATAAACCCATATAACCGCAGGTGTCTAACGAATACATGTCACTGTTTAAGTCTGGCTATCTGACTTATTTAATGGCATGGTATATGCCAACTTTGGCGGGAGTCATAGCCTTTTCAATTGGAATGGTAAATTATTTGGAAGAATTAGAATGTGGAGAACCAAAAAAACACATTCCTTTACCTCCTCAATCTAGAATAGTTGATATCATAATATTTCTCCCCAGCTCTGTGATGCACAACCTGGTGCCTTATCTTAGTGCATCAAGGTTACGCATTAGCAAAATCATAATTGTGACGCAAACTTTTAGGGTGAGGCAAAACGCAACAGAGTGAAACTGAAAACGGAGATGGGCAGCAGCATCTTCCTTAATAGAAATAAAAACTGCGGTTGCCAACTTTGGCAAATATATATATATATATATTTATATTTAATAGCTCATAGGGGATGATACAATCGTTGAGGGAGGCCTTTGTCCAGCGGTTAAAGAAAGACATTAAGAAACATAGAATAGAAATTCGTAGTATTAATAACAAATTGGTAATAATGCTGTTGTGTGATGTCAAAAAGGATCCTGCCTCAGTAAAAATCTGTGGGGTATCACAGTACTGATTCAACTTTCGCTATAAAACTGAACACGGAAAAGAGGCAAATGTTCTCCTGTTTCTATAGTATACTCAGTAGGGGGCAGTCAAACGATTGACAATGAAAGATTCCATTGAAAAGCAACGTGCACCTCGCACGGTTATTTAACGTTGCTATCGAACATGTCGTTTCAATCAGCATTCTTTCGCTCATTTTCACTCAGGACCTTAATTGACTCATGAAAAACCGGACAGTAATGTCAAAAAAGCAGTTAAACTAATAAAAAAAAATAAAGTAATAATAATTTTCATAATATACCCAGAAAATATATTGTTATACGGCCAGGTTGTGCGATTAAAGTCTTTGCCTTACATTTATTAATAGTTTTTTAAGCGTTGTATTATGCATATAGCACATAGATTTAACAGTAATAAACTAAGTCTATAATTAGAGTACACAACTATCAATACCAAGTGTATAGTGCAAAGGTATTTCTATAATTACATTGTCAATCAAAATAAGTAATAAAAATAAGAATTGTAATAGCCTTAAAAATTAAAACATAGATCTTATTCGTTTATAAAAAAATTATCTTAATTTAATGGAAGTATTACTTACATTATGGAAACCCTGATTTCGGATTAGAATCTAAGTAAAAAT
This sequence comes from Parnassius orleans, assembly GCA_029286625.1. NCBI lineage: Eukaryota > Metazoa > Arthropoda > Insecta > Lepidoptera > Papilionidae > Parnassius > Parnassius orleans. Next base: position 613,903 of record JAGSMP010000245.1, on the reverse strand, counting down.
GAAACTAATAGCTAGCTACTAATATAATTGCATACGAAATTGTACGAATTTTGGTAAGTACAATTATTTCTTAATTAATTGTATTTTGTGCATATATCAGGTATAATTCCATATGCCTTCTAAATGTTCTTACTGTTACAGTGCACTTAATATATATACTGCTATATATGATATATATATACCTGTATAATACCTGCGGAGTTTCTTTGCCGTTTCTTCTCCAGTCAGAGGAACTTCATTTCGAAACGGTAGTACATTTAATAGGTTTAAAGAAATTACATTTGGCAAACTAATTATTTTTATATATTTTAGTTAACGGTACACTTTTTTTTACCTCTTCTTCTTCTACTTTCATCAATAAACTTCCTTCTAGGGCGTCCCTAGTCCACTCTGCCACTCAATTCTGCAGCATAAATTTGCTTTGTTTCTCTTTCCTCATCCATTCTTTCAAAAACAATTTAATTTATAACTAATATTTATTACAACTTAAACACTTTGTGTTGTTTTATGTTGTTAGCACTAAATCACCAATTTAAATGTTTATACCTACTGAAATTAAGTTATATTATAAATACAAACAAACCTATTTTGTAAATATGTCTGCTTCTTAATGCTATTTACAACTGTGTTAGTCGTATAAAATGTTCTTGTCGCAAATTTAATAAGAATACCAATAGCCATACTTTATCCCCTCGATGCCAGTAAATTTGCCCATCTCACGCTATTATCTGGCAATAACGGTTTATTGATCCTGACAATATTTACTACACATTTAGAAAGTGGATAAGACGTTGCAAAACAGCTCAATTCAATTCATAATATATTTGGATGACGTTTAAAGACATTTTTGTTATGACTTGCTAGAAATTGATAGATGAACGTAGCATGCCTTGGGGAGAGATACGAATAGGCAATATAGGAGATAGGTTCAGCAGAGGATTTGTGAAGAGTTGTTATGATAATGATGATGATTGTTAACGTCAATTCTATGAAGGCAACGCAAGCCGATGGAGCGGGGCTTGAGACTGGCAAGCGGGGAGAACAAAACCCAAAATATAATTTTTGTATTATTTAGATTTTCATACATCATTCGTCCATAATATTGTAATGATGTCGAAAAGAGTATAATCATTTGACAAAACCAGCAGCTATAGTTTGAAACAATGATGTTTTTTGAAGAGGATGGGTCAAACGAGCACGCGGCTCACTTGATTTAAGTTAGTAACGCTATTATAATTATTTTTTTATATTATTATTATTCTTTTACCATGACATAATATACAGAAATACACATGCATACAAATATACAGGGTAGTTTTTAAAAGAGTAGTCAAATTTTAAATTTAAGTTCAAATCCATAAGTAATGACGAGTAGATAAGGCTTCTACTTTTAGTTGAAATTATCCCAAATTGAATGTGACTTATGGGCAACAATTACGCGTACGCGTGCTCCTCTGAGCGCAATTCAATTTACAACGTTTTTGCCGACCGGTCGACACTTACAAATGTGTGCTATATAATACATTACAATGCATTTTATCTTTCTATATTACTTATTCTAAACTTTCTCTGCAAATTTGGCCGGTTATTGCAACATAACCCTGTATATATCAAATTTGGGTTGTTTACGAACTATAAAATTTACCCTTGGATAGGATTGATTACAGTGGCGAAGCTAGGGCTTTAAGGGCAAAATTCTAATTTCGCCCCCACTTCCCCGCGCCACTCGTTCGCACACTACGGCTCGCGGTCAGGCGGGAACACGAGGTCAAAGCGATTTTGTTAGAGTAAAATAAACTATTATCGGACGAGCACTAAGTAATAAAATTTTCAGTCATAATTTAATATTAACTTGTCATTAAATGAACATAAAATTATATGTCGCAGATTTAATTTCATTGTACGAGAATTTTAGCTGTATTCTCATAAAGCTAAATATCTAGTATAAGTTGACTCTTCATTGTACGGAAAGCCTATACAATGCGAGTTCATCTTATACTGGAAATGTCCTCTTATAGTGAAAAGATCCGCCCATTGTTGGTTTAGTAGTAAGCTTGAGTTTTATAGTTTTCGCCGTGTATGTATGTAATGTGACAGCCGTTTACGTATGTAATTATGTTGGTAGTAGGTCTATGCAAGTACCTACATATACATACCTATAAGAAATTTTGCAAACCGATTCTAAACCACTGCATAAATTCTACTGCTACAAAAAACTAGTCAAGAGCGAATCACCATTGCACTGAAAATTCTGTAGGTAGGTACATTGGCTTGGTAGTAAGTTTACGCTTTGCATTTTACAATCTTATAAACTTATAACAATATAGTTTTCGCCTTGTATTACATACTATAGTAAAATTATTTTGTCCGTGCAGTTGGGGTCATAAATCCTAGGTCGGCCTCAGCCCGGCTAGGGCGGTGAGCATGTTGCGCGGGCGCAACACCATTATCGATAACAACAAATGAATCATAAAAGGCAGGTACACGGCGGCGGTGCGGTATCCAAAGGGTGGTGCGACATTGTTATGTTATGAGTCATTTGTTTTCCATTATTACCCCCGCCTAATACCTGCAAATTAGTGCAATGATAATTTAGTACATATATCGAAGAGAAATTTGTTTTGCGCATTCGCTCTATGAATTTCTTTAGTGACACAATGGCTACTCCTTTGTTTTGTACCAAAACGGCAGAATTTATTCAAAATAATATTTTGCCTGTTGGCACCAATATACCAGCACAAGCACGTGTTGTTATCAACAATGTCTTAACATTTTTCACTTCACTTTCTTTAATAAATACGTTGTTTTATCTATTTTTTATCATTTTTATCACTAACCTACATAATGACAACCAAAAAACCACTAACCAACAAACTAAATACACTATTGATAACGCTTATCGACAACAATAATACGCATCACTATGCTCACCCCTAAGGCCCGTGAGTGGGAGAGAGAGCGAAATACTCCGATGATTCTAGTATAGGTACTTTTTTACTGCTTTATATATATATATATATATATATATATATATATATATATATATATGTGTGTGTGTGTGTGTGTGTGTGTGTGTGTGTGTGTGTGTGTGTGTATATATATGTATATAAATGAATCGTGATTTTTAGGACAATGTTTGTATAAATATTAGATGGATAGGTAGGTAAGTATGTAGGTAGGTAGGTAGGTACGTACGTAGGTAAGTAGGATAGGTAGGTTGGGTAGGTTAGGTAGATAGGTATGAATGAAAAGAAATGAATGATTTTTTATTCAATGTAGATTATAGTATAATACTTATTGAAAGTCATTTTTTAATTTACCACTGATTCGCAAAAAAAACCTCTGTGCTGGGAAGAACCAGCAAGAAACCCAGCGGGACTTTTTTTTTAAACATATTTAAATTAACAATAAATTTATTATGTTACAATTTTTGAATGAATTTTTATAGAACCAGCATGGTGGCGATCACTTAATTCCCAGGGGTTATTTTCATTTATATATTCATTTATATTATAATAACCTATAATAATTTAGCTAAAGCTAAAATATCAAGGTACGTCAGTACTCAATAGGTTCATAATTTTTATGTATGTAGTAGGTAGCACTATAGTAGGATAAGTTTTTTTTTTTAAAGTTTCCCCCACACTAGGATTTTCTCCTGTATTATGGTGGCAGTTTACAAATATAAATTGCACAAAGACAAACATCCAGATACTTGTTCCGTGCGGGATTCGAACCCACGGACTCCAGCGCAGCAACTCATTGCTAAGCCTGTGCACCACGGGGTAACGATAACGTAAGGACGGATAAGTAAGTTACAGTTTTATTTCTTTATAAGTAGATAGGTGGGTACTTACCGAACATACTTATATTTTTTATTACTAAGTGCTTGGCTTTTGCACTTGGGGTCGCGGGTTCGATTCCCATAAGGAACAAATATTTTTATGGCCTACAGATAGTTGCGAAAATTTATGTTTGTAATCGCACCGTCTCCGATTCAGGAGAAATCCTGGAGTAGGGCAACGTTATAAAAAAACAATTACTACATAGATACCTATATTTTGTAGTATATTGTCAAAACAAAAACAAACCTATTTAGGTAACTTTTTATCTTTTTATTTTTTATAAAAGTTGCCCCACGCTCGATTTCTCCTGAATCGTGGACGGTGTTTACAAACACAAATCTTCACATACAGAAACACCTGTGACTAGTAGCGCAGCAACCAATCGCTTAGCCACTGCACCAAACGTGTCATATGCTAAATTTTTACATATTTGTAATCACTAATACTGTAAGTAGATAGGTCGGTAGATACTTACTTCATTACGTTTATCATACGTTTCTTTACGCCAACCCAGTCGCATCTTATTTTTATTACGCTTATTTCCCATTGCGCCAACACTATAAACCTAAGTATCTATTTCAATATTTTAATTTTAAGTCGTCCTGTTGCGTAATGTGTGTTCTGAGCGAACGTTGTGAACGTTCGAAAGCCGAAGCGAGAGTGAGCGGCGGTGTCGAGCGGCAGGGAACAAGCTTTAAAACGACGATAGTTTAGGTAATTTCTTTTTACGGTGAAAATAATGATAATTAAAAAAAAGTAAAAACATAAGCTCTGCTTTATAGTTAGTTCAGTTAGTATGCAAAGTTTCATGATCTAATTTGGAATATTTTTTGAATACCTGCGGTTTATTTTTCGGTTTGGAGGTAACTTTGGATTTTTTTTCTATCGAGAAAATTTTATGGAATCGTGTTTTCGTCTAAAATAGTACTTAACATTAATCCTCAACTTCACCATATATTTATTTCAAAATCAATGCTGCAGTATTTTCAGCATAACGGAGGATCATGCTAAGCCATTTGAGGTAGTATAGGCCCTTAAACTAGGACAAGCCCAAGATATGGTTTTGTTGTTTTTAGCAGTTTTATAAAAATACACCAATCTTGATCTGTCTCTACTCTTCAGTTTCATATTCAGTGCTGTCGAGGACGTGCTTAACAAAGCACACAGAAGGCATACTACTGCTAAATAGATTGTATGACATATCAGCAATTGCTTACCTTCAGTGGCTTTGAAAAAGCTGTTTGGGTTTGCTTGAGCAAAAGTAAAAGAGATTTACATACAATACAATACATGAACAAAAGAAAAGCATGAACAAAGTACAAACAAACTATGTACAAAATTAAAAAAATATATATTTATATTCTAAATCGAATCGTCTCTATTTCTTAAGGAAATATTTGATTACGTCCGCGTAAAATATTGGTGAACGTTTTAATTGTACCAATAACTGTTTTCCAATTGCGATAATTGATAAGTCTGAAAGACGCTCTTGACCTTGTGTATTTCTCAAATAAGTATGGATGCGCTTCAGAGATGAGATAACACGTTCCGCGGAGGAACTTGTGGCTGGAATAGTTACGACAAGATAAGCTAACTTTAAAATCTGGAGAAAGGCCTCTTCAGGAATATTTCCGTTTATAAAGTTAATGAGTTCGAAAACATTGCAGTTTTTTAATTCAGGGAAGGAATAAAATGAAATCAATTGGTTTTTCAATCTTTGTTTATCAAAATGGTTTGCGTAGTTTTCAAATAATGAATCTAATGCCTCTAAAGGAAAATATGAACGACATTTTTCGAATAGTTTATTGTTGAACAATTGGAAAAAGTTTAATTTGAAAATTTCAGAATATCGGCCATTAATTTCTGAAGATATGTTATCAATTATTTCAACAAAAAGTCGTTTGTATTCTGCTTGAGCACAGCGCACATTGCGTGTCAAACGAGGAGCAGAGTTATTTTGCAATGTATTTTCATAAATATGATCAAAATACACAAATCAGGCGTTGGTTTCGGCGTGGATATGAATTGTTTTTCTCAACAAAGTTTAAAAATTTTACCTTTTCCTCGCGGATTAGCAATTTAACACACTTCAATTCATCACAAGGAACACTATTATCCTCCATTTTCACTAAAAATCTTTAAAAAAGCATAAATTTTCAACTCGCAATATTCATTCGCTCAAGTAAACACACAAAGTAAACATTGAAATGTGAAGTGAACTTGCAAACGTATCGCCCGCGCACCCCCGCACTCGAATAACTTCACACCGAAAGCCCAGCTTAACGCTCCATACTAATTGCTATATAAACAATTGTAGTTATATTTCATTATAGAACATTTTGCCACAGGTTAGAAAGGGAGCGATCGTCTTCTCGGAAGCCCGGTAAAAAGCCCACGCGTGCGAGAGAGACGACTAATCGCTCAACTCAAATCCTTTTTATGACAGCAGTATCGCGCAGTTTTGCTGCGACCGGGGTCCATCCATATTGCTTTGCTTTTTGACAGTCTATTGCGTGTTCGCTTTGAGACAGAGAGAACACGAATCAGTGTATTTCGAGTTACCAAGTGTTGACGTTACATAATAAGGCTACGAGGTCATGACCTGTGTAGAACAGAGGAGCGCGTGGTAAATTTGAAATAGTTTGAAACAGTTTACGAGATATTTTATTAGTTGATATTATTGATTGAACAGTTTGATAGGGCAAGCCCGGCTTCTCGGCTTCTATGGAGGCTTCGCTACCGATTGATTACCGCCTTTGACAAGTAAAATAAAATTGACCTTTGCTTAAGTAAAATCTACTTTCTTTGATAATTGAAATATTTTTTTGCAAGAGCCTGTTCATTTTTACATTGTTCACATATAATCATGTGAGATATGAAACCTGGACTGTCACAAAAATCTTAATATGTCTGAAAATATGTAAGCTATCTTAAATGACAAACGGATTTAGAAGTCCCATTAAAGTTAAAAAAGTAAAGTAGCAGCTTACATACGTCTCAAGACTGTGCATGCTCTCCTCATTGCCTATGGTGTTTTGTGGACAGAAAAGAGTATGCCGCAATGCTTCAATGCGTATTAACGGTTTTCACATTTCCACGACTTTTTTAACTACTTAGACATCTAGATTTCCCCACGAAATTATTCTTCACCACTTCAACGAACACTTGATGAGTCAGCACGTAAAATTCCCTATAACAGTTTCATTTTTTCTCGCGGGATTTTCATTTTTCATAATATGAAATCTCACGGCGAGACACACAGCGCTTGTATTTGTTTGAATAAATTCATAAAAACTGTAATGATGCTTTTGCACGATTATTGACCCCATCCATCTAGTAATTAGACGTCCTACGATGCCACGAATTATTCCATCAAATAGAGATAAAAATCTCACAGAGCACTTAATTTTCAATTAATGAAACTTGAAAACAAATGAAGTTGGTGAAATTATTGCTTTGCAGATAGAGTTAGACAACCAATATATTAATTAAATCATCCCGATCTTGATTCTAAACGAATAAGCATTCACAAGCATTTAAATTTTATCGGTGACTTATCATTAGTTTATTTAGCAGTAAGTAGATGGCGCTAATATTAGATGAAATAATGAAAGCCAAAACTATATTACCTAGTAATATCAGCGATTAAGGTACGACCCCCAAATGCGAATCCCAAAGCCGCGAACATTTATTTATTATATTATGATGATATGATAAGTTCTACGATCTGGCCATGACAAATATAAGAATCTCTTTTTTGCAATAATAGCAGGCGGACTAGTTTTAATCAGTTTACATATAGTTTTTTTTTATATATTAGTGGGGGCAAACGAGCATACGGCTCACCTGATGGTGACTACCACCGCCCATGAACAACTGAAACACCAGGGGTATTGCAGATGAGTTGCCGGCCTTTTAAAAAAGAGTAGGTTTTTTTCTTGAAGGTCCCGAAGTTGTATCGTATATTTATCAGTAATTTAACTAAAAACCATATCAATTTTCATATTTTTGATACTCCATTTTTGATTCTCACTATTATCTATTTAAGTTATAACACTTTTAAAATAAAATAACGAAAAAACTAAAAAATAAACTTTAGAATTTTGAAATAATTTTATAAATGTAATTATTTAAACATATAAATTTAAGTTATTTATATTATGAAATTTATTAGTAAGTGAAGGAAAAATTTACTACTTTTCCCATTTGATGATAGATGGCGCTGTTTTGAAAACTAAAACGTAGATCGTCGGCTCAGAATACAGAAAAATGTAATCTGAGATTGTCGGCGTAGTTTCAAATTATTACACAACGGTTACCTTTTAAGCTTTATTTATAAATTATTTAATTTATTAATAAACGAAGGCAAAATATGCTATTTATTCCATTTGATGATAGATGGAGATGATTTGAAAACTAAAACGTAGATCGTCGGCATAGTTTCAAATTATTACAAAATAGATAGAAATAATTTTAAGCTTTATTTAAAAATATGATATTTATTTGAAAAAAAAACGGTAATCTCGATTATAACTAACAGAATCATATACAATATAATATTAACATCTAAAGGAATGAAAATTCTTAACCTTCTTTGTTGAAGTTCCGTAATCGTATAGAAAAGTACCCTATAAGTTGCCCCGATTTACTAACACCTACATATGAAATTTCATGGAAATCGGTCCAGAAGTTTGGCGTCAATCGTGAACACTATCTGTGTGTTCACGATTCACGCCAAACTTAAAACATAAAGGAATTATAAAAATAATTATTATTAAAATTTTTATCATTTATACTAAATTAAATCTTTTAAAATAATCATTACCGTGTGTACGAATTATAGAAACTAAAATAGATAATCCTAATGCCCCCTCACAAACAGTAAATAATAAAAAAAATATTAATATATATATTTCATATTCAATATAATTTAAATAAATTATTATTATTAAAAATACTCTTAATACAATAAATTCTGATCTTAATAAAACAATTAATAAATAATAATGTGTGTAAATATAATGTTTAGAAATAAAAATTATATTTCCACACAAAAATATAATAAAAATTATAAATCACATATTTAAAATTATCATTTGTTTTTATAGTTTAAAATTAAAACATTGGTCTTGTAAATCAAAAATAAGTATATTACTTTAAAAACTTGAAAGAAAAAGAATCTCTTTATCAATAATCTCCAAAATTATTATTTTTTTAAACTATTCTTTTTCAGACAGACAGACAGACAAATATTCTGAAAACCACTAACTTTGCGTCAGTACCCTTTAGTTAGTCCCCTGGAATTGTTTTTTCAAGAATATATTAGAATTACAGACACGAGTTCTCTACAGATTTATATTATATAGATATGTATAATTTTATAAAAATTATGATGACATATAATTGATTGAATCTATATATTTGTTAAAGATATTGATTATTTAATAAATATTTTATGCTATGGAGCACAAATGTACATAAGATATTTTTAAGATCGTATTTAATTTTATCTTTAGTCTTCGTGCAATAAATATTTTATTTGTGTTTAATTTGAAAAAAAAAATACAAAACGCAGAACAGTGAGTGACCTTTGTTGGCTGATTAAAATTTTAATATCTGTGCTAAATCGATGTGTTAGAGCCACGCTGCAGCTACATTATGATTGTAGCACGAATGGGTCGGCTCGACTGGGGAAGGACCACGCTCTCACAGAATACCAGTGAAAAATAGCAGCTTAATGCTGCTGTCTTTCGTATGATGAGTGTATAGAAACGGAGACCCTTTTTACAGGAAACGACGCATGATTCTTAATCGAGGTTAACTGTAGATATCTATGGGCCACAGCATTCACTTACCATCAGGTGGACTGTGTCCTTGTTTGTCACCCATATACTATAAAATATTTAAAAAAATACAGTGAACCCTCGGTAATCCGGCCCCCCCTTTTAATCCGACATGCCTTTAACATATAGTTACAATCGAGTCGCGTTATGAATCCGCCACGGAGAGAGGCGTCTTTTGCGAATACGGAGACGAACAGGTTGCAATTAGTTCTCAGCACCACGAATATAGCTTGACGCGTATTGTCTTAGGTTAAATGTGACTATGGTCACTGTGCATCACATGATTTTTTTGTATTTTTAAACTGATATGTAATTTGTCGGATTACAAGCTACTCATTTTCAAAAAGTTCCGTATTACCAGGGTGTTGTGGCAGTACTCTATAGTCCGACAACCGTCGGACTATAGAGTACTCTATAATCCGACACCGTCTTGCTAAACGTTTGTCGGATTACCGCGGGTCAACTGTAAAACATTTATTCTATTATTATTTGGACTTCAATTAAAACGAATTATTGGTTCTTTGTTCTACTTTATCATCCCGCACAAGTCCTCAGCTAGACATGGATCTTTCCCATTGTAGGGAGGATTTAACCTTGGCAGGCAGATTGACGATCGCAACACCAGACGTTTCGCACCCTTGACACTTTTCTTTCTCCTTTCTACTAGAAATTATATAAATACAAATATTGCAATATCTTTAAAACGAAAACATAATGCTTAAATTTCTTCAGCTGGCAATGAACGTTCGATAACCCACGCGCTGCCACTATCAGCTTTTTGATATACTTCAACTATTTCCCGACCAACTACTTCTGAGTATTGCCAATCGTTTTGATATGAGTCGTCCGCAAAAAGAGTAAGTAAATCATTATCTCTTATTTTACCGAAAGAAAGTAAATTTGTTTTAGTTACTCCGGGACAAATAGTTAACACTCTGACGCGGGTTTTCTCAAAGTGGTGTGAATGTCCTAAAGATTTTGAATAACCCAAAACACCAAATTTGGTTGCATTATAAAATGGTGCATATGGAGTTATTCTATATCCGTATATAGAGGAAACATTCATTATGGTGCCACCATTGCCTCCTTTATCCTTCCTCATGTATTCATAAAACTTTTCTGTCCACGCAATCACAGCTGTTAGATTGATTTCAATTGTTTTGAGATAAGATGTTTCGTCTAGTATTCCAGCGTTATTAACTAAGACGTTAACCTGGTCGAATTCGTTGTAGATTTTTGTTGCAACTGATTCTAGATCGGATATAACATCACATTTGATAAAAACTGCTTTACTATCTCCATATTTCTCGTTCAAAGATTTCTCCGCCTTAAATCCCTTATCTTCGTTGATGTCAAGTATAATAACAAGCTTTGCTCCTTTTAGGAGAAAATTTTCAACAATTTGATAACCAATTCCATCGGCTGCCCCTGATACCACAACAGTTTTCCCATTCACTGTCTTATCCATTTTATTACAGTAATAACTAAATGCTTTAAAGATAATTATATTGGTTATAATTTAAATGTCTTCACTAGTGTATTTCGTTGTGAAAGACCAGCAACAAACAATTCATAAAATATGCACTAGTAAAGAGAGTTTATCGCTAGAGCAAACAAGTTATCAGAAGATTATATACAACGTGTCCCGAAACTCAACCTCAAGGCGAGAGGGGTGGTCATACCAGCCCCTGGAATTTTTTTAAAAAGTCCATAGCAGTTAGTTCAGTTATAAGTGACAAATTTATGAAAGTGAGGAAAATCGACACCTTAAATCATATCATTATGTACTGTGACCACAAATTTCTCAATTTTACAGTGAGTTTTTCACTAACGTGGTCGAACCGGTGTAACAAAAAATACCCTATATTTTATACAATACGACTACTGAGAATTTTATTCTCCAGTGGTCTTACCAATTAAGTCTACTTGGTAAGAAATTCCAGTAATCTGACTTGTAAGACTATTTGGTGAGAGTACTGGGCAGAAAATTTCTCAGTAGTCTTACTGGTAATTTAAACTAAGAAGTACAAAGAAGTACTGGGAATACCCCTTTTTTATGAGATGTGGTATTCATACATCCACACAAATAGACTTTCATACTTTTCTACTCCCTGATAGTTGACCAGTTTTGCCGAACGTTGTTTTATTTACCAATAGACTTTAATTTAACAGTGAACCTAAAAACTTGTAATTTATACTATAATAATTAATACTATAATGCATTATAACAGATTATACTAATTTTGATTATTAATTTTTATTTGAAAGTAAAATAGATTAAAGAAAAGCGTTTATTCTAGATTCAACCCAATATAATAGATTATTATTTCTACAGTAAGATGTACCAACCTGTATATCTTAAACATGTAAAATAGATAAGGCAATATCATTCATTCTTATCAATATTGCAACAACAATGTTTAGAATGTATTTATTTTATTGCTGCGTGCACGTTTAAAATGTTGATGATATATATATGTACTTAGGACTGAATAGTTTATTACAACCGATTTAGTCCTAAGTATCAGTATTTACATTAACGGGAGTAAAAGCAAGTTTTGAAGAAAAACTTTTTAATTGAATGAAACTACTTTTAAGGATTTTATTATATTGACTTTTTAAATTTACCTTCGTCAAAATCATCATAACAGATGGACGGATAAAGCTATTCCCTTACCGCTAGATTTATCCCCTATCGCCGCAGCCGGGAGTCTCAAGAGAAGAGGAGTGTTAGTATGGCGAAGAGCCAATCGCCATTCTGATTCTGGTGCAGTTGCACCGCTCATGCAGTGGTGGTGGGGCTGTAGGGGGAGAGGAGTGTCAGTATAATGATGCGCCGTTCTCCCTACCGTCCACGGCCGAAAAGTTGTGAAGGGCAGATCTTTGTTCGGTCGTGTCGGATTGCCATCCCATCTGACAATTAGATCTAAACTGAGAATTATATTGCGCGTATTAATCCTGTCCTGCTCAGATGACTAGTCTTAAAAACATTATTATTTTAATGCTATAATATTATTTCAACTCTGAAATAAAAATGAAATATGAGCAAAGTCATTTAATTAGGATCCTTGTGATTTCGATTATTCAGAGAAGTGAATATAACGCATTGAGAGCGAAACATATATTTGTCTTAATTTAGAATAGTTCTGAGTATTTTGTTTAATGTGGTGTTTCCTTGAGATGAATTGATATAAGTAGGATGGGAAGTAAAGAGCGGGGCTAAAAGCTTTGTAACATTAGTCCTTATCACAGTTGGAGGCTTCGCATTAAAGTTACACATACCACTACCTAGACACATTTACATTCATTCACTTCGTATTATAGTAACGCATCATACCTTTACAAAGATTTTTATATAAAATAAGTGTAACAAATAGTGGATAATGTTGCCCATAGATATCTACGTCTATCCTCAAGTAAGAATCAAAATGCAGTTGCGTTCTCACCCTTGAGGACTAACATGGAATGCCTCGTTTTCAGTAAAAAGATTCACCGGTTCTCTACACTCACCCTATACCATCGACCTGACCCATTTGTGCTAAAACCATAATATAGAGGCAGCGTAGCTCGACTATGAGTGTATATTTATGTTTAACATGTATTGAAACTCCGAAATTTAATGTATCTATTTAAATAGATGCAGCCGTCCGTATCAATCCGTATCAATAAAATAAAGTGCCAATGGGCCGGCCTAATAGCTCTAAGAACCAAGAACCGATGAAGAAGAAAAATTAAGTGGCAGCTTTGTACTGGTAAATGCAGTGTTGGGCGATCCCTCTTAGATGTAGTGACGACCTGATTGAATGTGCGGAATGCAAAAGACTCAGGGGGCTTGGGATAGGCTGTAATGAGGATAATGATGATAATTTAAATTATACAGAAGTAGAATTCGTACCTTGATGGTTCCGTATGCTAATATGCTAAAACCCTAGTTAGACTGCCTTATTGGTCTACGGGTCGTCAGTGCGACAGTTGATCATGTGGTCCTGAGTGCGAATCGCGGATCGGGCCAAAATAAGTTAAAGCTTTTTTTTTTTCAAGAATTCATAGTGGTAGCCTGGAATTCCCGGTGTTTTACCCCCGTGTCTCGGAGAGTACTTAAATATCTCTTCGATCGAGTCGAATTGACGTCCCATCGGATTATGAGAATAAAATAATAGATAGTGTACCTCTGGTTGTACACACACTCGTGCATTATAAGCCAATCTTGCGCAG